>JAVJIF010007900.1:32500-197910 GCA_038442645.1 Agave tequilana | reverse complement strand
GTTATTGTGAGATTGTATTTAGGTGATCAAAGTGTTGTGATCACCAAAGACTTCTTCTTATGCTTTGAGGAGGCGGACGTGTGTGTTCGCGGTGTGTTTCGGGTTCTAGTGAGAACTCGGTGTTTGAGGTGCGGCCTCGACGAGCTAGTGGGCTTGCGGTGTGTTCTTGAGGGAACGAGTGAGGGACTAGAGGTCCAAGGAGTTCAAGTGTGAACTCGCCTTGTAGATATTGCGGCACCGAGTGATCCGGTGGGATCGATTTTTAGTGGAAATCGTTCATAGTGTTGAAGGTGGGGACGTAGAGCAAGTGTGCTCGAACCTCGAAACAAATCTCCCGTATTTGCGATTGCTCTCTATCTCTTACTTGTCTTTATATCTTGCATGCTAATATTGTCTTTATCTTTATATGCTTGATATATTGTGTGCTTATTGTTATATGCTTGTGATTGTTTGCTAACACTTGTATTCAACCAAGAGAGCCAACGCGGTACCTCAACTCTTATTTAGAGGAATCTTGAGGAGTTAGTCCAGAGCCCTTCATGGGGAATCCAGCTACACTCTTGTGTTATACTTGGTATTTAGTTTAAGAAGTTTAGCATTAAATAAGTTTTAATTCTGCATTAATTGACCATTAGATTAGCTCATCACGTATTCACCCCCTCTAGGTGATTACATTATGTTGTGTGTTGCCTCTAGTGAGGTTGTATTTGTTGAGAGAGTTGTGTACTCCCAAGTTGTATTTGCCCAAATCCTCAGTGGAGGTTCCCTGTGTGGGAAGTCCTGTGTGGACGCTATAGTGGAAATCCTTCTGTGTGAAGGTGGGGACGTAGAGCTGGATGCTCGAATCTCGAAACATATCTTTGTGTTTGCGTTTGATCCACTATTGATTGGTCGCTAATGTTGCATATTTAGTATCATATTTTCATACTTATTCTAAAATAAAACTTTGCATTGTCTTAATTATTGCTTAATTTATTTGCAGGCCCATTCTTTAAGGAGATGAAGAGAAATAAGCCCAAAGCCCACCAAAATTCTGAATAAATCAGAATAATTCGAGCTCACTGAATCAGGGCAAAATCAAGATGTTGAAAATCGGTTGAGAAGAATCCTCTCAGAATCGATCGTTAAAGCAAAGAATCCAAGGCATTTCGTCACAATACGGGACTCAAACTGAAAAACCAACTGAAGATAAAAGCAGAAAGCGAAACCAGGGCGACCCACCAACAGGGTGTGGCCACCTGGCCACACCCTGGCCACGGAAACGCGGCCAAAGCCGCGTTTTCGCGGCTTGGTTGGGGAGGTAGGGGGAGCGTTTGCTCCCCGGTCTCCCCGGGATCCTGATGGTTAGGGTTTTGCCTACAAAAAGCCAGTATGTTCGCTGAAAATGGGACGACCATGCAGAGATAGGATTTAACCTAGTTTTCATTTTGTAGTTTAGGTTTTTCTTTTCTTTTTATGTAATTTGTATGTAAGCTTAGGATAGATGAAGATTCATGTAAGTAAGAGAGAGAGGCTGATGTTGAGAGTGACACCGATGTACCCTCCTCCTTTCTTCCATTATTTCTGCAAGTAATAAAGGTAAATGCTTCTTTTAATGTTCGTATTTTCTTTTGTTTCCATCTTTTCTTTCTACTTTACCTCCTTTGTTTTTGATGAGTTTGCAAGTGAAGCCAGCAGCACAAGTATAACGATGCTTTGTGAGTGCCAACGATAGTTCATGAAGACGATCTCCTCCTCAAAATCCGTATCACTTCATTCTTGCAAGGACTTGATGATATAATGCGAACTGGGACTGAGCTCGATCCTATGATCTATGTGTTGAACGCCTCCAAGCAAGGTAGAATATGCAAGGTTTCCAGGTAAGTCATCACTCAAATTAGGTAAGTATTTCTTCACTCTTCTTTCTTTCTTTTCTTTTATTTCTTTAGTATAGATCACCACCTCTTCCAAATCATTCTTTTTTCGACTCATTTGTACATAGTCGCTTTCTTTCCCCTTTCTTTGTAAATAGTCATTCTCCATTTTTCTCCACCTTCTTCATTATCGCTTTCTTTCTAACTTTAACCTTTAACTATTCTTTCATTTTTATAACTTGAAAACAAAGAAGAAACTTTCGCTTTTGTCTTCATTAAGATTTCAATAAAGAAACGTAAACGCTTCTATCGCAAAACCCTCCTTGTGGATCACGACCCGCATAGCCACTTGCTATAGCGGTAAGAATTGAGCACTTGCACATCTTCATTCTAAATCTGAAATTCTTTATTTTGTGTACAGGTTTTGCCTCAATCAAATTTTGGCGCCGTTGCGGGGGAGGGTAACGTTTTTATTGAAATCTGATTTTTATTGAAAATTTTTTAGAACTAAAACGAATTTTCTTCTCTGTTGCAGGTTATAGGGAAAGCAAAGCAGGAAATTAAGATTGCAGTAACATACAAGTGGTCTTGGGCCTCTGCTCTAGAAAGCAGAGACCAAGGGCCCTCTGATTTGCCGCGTTTTCGCGGCCAAAGTCGTGGATCCGCGACAAAGAAGAGTTGACTACTAATAGGTTTTGTGCAGGGTTGCTTGCTTTGCAAAAACATAGCTTGCTGCAACTTTATTTCTTATATTCCATCACCATAAACCTGCTAATAAACCAACAGTAAAATACTTGTTGAAAAAGATAAAAAATTGATTAGACGTTTGCATTTTAGGCACGTGTCTTTTCAATTCTTTTATTTTACTGTTGAAGAGTGCTGGAGTATGGTACGTTCGCATTGCATGTAGAATAGGACTCACCTCTTGGTTGATCTTCATTGCTTTGAGTGAATCTTATTTACATATCTTGTACACTTGCACAAACTGATTTTAAGGGCACCACCCATTAACAAGATAAGGTAGGGATTTAATCACCCTTCCTTAGCCAAAAATCAGATTCCAAGCACTCACTAACCCAAGCCTAACAAAAAATGAGTAGACGTTGGCCCTAGGGACATCTTGGACTCAATTAGGAGATTATTCTAAGGGAGAAAGGTGTTGGAATTTGACTCCTGCAAAAATCAGTGTCGAGGAAAGGGATTAAGGGCCGAAAGCCCGAAGGTTGGTGGTTATTTAATTAAGGAACGTCTTTGACGGAAACCTCCCACCAACCTTGCCCTGACCTGGCTGATTAGCTTGTGGTCAAAGTCTGCATTAGACCCTCCATGGACAGTCTAATCAGTTAGGAGTTGTCTAGGTCATAGGTCTACCCTAACTTAGTTAGAATTTTCTCTTTTTATTTGTTTGCTTATTTGTTTGTTTTTTCTTTCTTTTTTTTTGTATTCTATTGTGTGATATGGCTTATAATAATAATTTTTTCAACTTTAATAATAATCTATATTACACACCGAGTTCATTTTCGGATATTACCAACCGGGCATATCATGACTTTAACCAACCTAGTGTGCCGGATTGGTCTTATCCGAATCAATATAACCCATGCCCCCAATCTAATAACTATAGTTTCCATAATAATTTCAACTCTTCACCGAGTCAGTGGGGATTCACCTCC
The DNA here is from genome assembly GCA_038442645.1 of Agave tequilana. NCBI lineage: Eukaryota > Viridiplantae > Streptophyta > Magnoliopsida > Asparagales > Asparagaceae > Agave > Agave tequilana. The sequence continues at coordinate 194,384 of JAVJIF010007900.1, read as the reverse complement.
CCCGAGCATAATTTTCAACCAACTTGTCCCCCTTATCCACCTAGTCCACAATATCCCCAAGAGTCATACTCAGTTCCACCAGTCCAAAATAGAAAACCATCAATTTTGGAAAGGAGTATGCGTGAGTCCAAACAACAATCACAAAATCTGATGGACTCACAATTTCACTACCACTTTCAAGACAACACTTCATCTTTTCATCAAAACAATGAATCCATCAACTATGAAAAGATGCTTGAAGCCATGACTCATGCTCAAAATGCTCGAAATCGTGACATAGATATGATGGTCGAATCTCTACGTTCTCACCATTTGACCAGTTCTGATGTCACTAACCATTTTGTTAGAGCCGAAGAGTCATGTAGTTTTGAAAATCAAGGTTCCATTTCAGAACAATCATTTGAACTTGCCCAAACTCCAAATAATATTGATAGTTTGGCAAGTTATCCCTTGCCTGAAATCGAGCTTGAAAATGAATATGATCATGAACTTCAACTTAGTGATTCAATTTTACTTCCTGATTCAATAATGACTTCGGTGTCTTCACCTGATTTCAATCTTTTTCCTGAGTCAACATTGAATCCTGTGCCAATTCATCATGAAATTGAATCACCCATTCTTGATGATCATATTGAACTTGACCAATTTTACACTTTTGAAAATCCTATTGACAATTGGCAAGTTCTCATTTTTTTGATATTGAACTCAATGAGATATGTGACCTAGATTCTCAAATCTGTGATCCAGTTCAACTTTCTGAATCAATATTGACTCCTATTTTGTTACCAAACTTGAGTAATATTTTAGAGTCAGTTTTGATTCCCCCACCTATCATTCCTGAACTTGAATCACCAATATTAAGTCACATTCCATTGTTGGAAAATGAATGTGGACTTGAGTTTCACTTTCTTGACTTGGACCCACTTCCTGAACCAATCTCGACTCCTGAGCCTTTACTTGACTTAAGTCATCTTCCTGAGTCGGTATTAGTTCCTATACTTCCTGAGTCCAAGTCAATCATTCTATCATTTCACACTCCATTCTGGGACGAGGTGGTTGACAAATTTGACTCCGAAATTAATTATGGAATTTGGAAATTAGATGGGGTCAAATATTTAATAAAAATCCTTCATGGATTCATCATTTTAATGGGTTATATTAGAGAAATTTCTGGTGGGTTCCTCCGAATCCCACGAAAAGTTGATTGGGCCCCATTTCGTGGACCAATCAGACCACCACCGGAACCACCATCTTAACGTAACATTTTCCTTCCCTTTCGTCTTTTTCATGCATCTATGTATTAATTCATACATTGAGAACAATGCATGAGATAGGTGTGGGGGAGGGTCTAACATAACTTCGTTTTTTCTTTTTATTAAAAGAAATTTAACATTTTCTTTACTTTAAAAACTTTTTGAAAATAGAAACAATATTTTGACATATTTTTTGTAAGAAAGTGAGTCAATTTTAAGGAATAGGAAAATCAAAATTAGGATTTCTTATACTTGGTCAAAATAAGATTATTTGTTTGATTTTTAGGGTTAGGAAGAAAATTTGTCAAAGTAATTTAGTCTTGATCTTTACCTTGATGAAATATGCACACTTCATATACTTACACACTTAGGGTTCAAAAATAAAGATTCTTATACCTTATATATATATATATATATATATATATATATATATATATATATATATATATATATAAAGAAAAAAGAAAAAAAATATAAACAAATCTAATTATTGATTAGCTAGGTACTTTGGCCTAAGCAAGCCTTAGTATTTATGCGAAAGATGATTAGATAAGTTTGAGAAAAAAAGATATATCCTCTGATTAAGCTGGGCATTTGTGCCTAATAAAGCATAAGTATTCACGCCTAAAAGAGGTCCATAATAAAATCCTTAGTTTTGTGGCCTTATTTGCTCGAGTCCTTAAGTCCTTGGGTGTTTTCTCACCTGGTGCCCTAAGACCGTTTGGTTGGGAGTCATCGATTAAAGGCTCGTTACATGGGCAGATTAGAAAGCCTAATAGAACTAAGGAATAATACCACAAAAAATAAGTATATATATATAAATAAATAAGGCATAAGAGTTAGAGTTAATGAACCCTTCGTCAAAATTTTCACAATCACAAGGTGCATATGACTTAGGGTAAAGTAATAGACTAGATGAGAAGTACAATTTGACTCCTTACTTTGATTGATTACAAATTTTTGAATAGAGACTAAGTTTAGGAATGAAAAATTAAGTTTTCCTATAACTTATAGATTGCTTAAATCTTACAATTATATTTCAAATATTTTTCTCTTTCAAAATGCTTTTCGAAAATACTAACCCTTTATTTCTCTTTCTTTATGGATTTTGTGGGTGTAATCCGCTGAAAACCCTCACGAGACAAAACTCGTCCTCTAGGGAAACCTAAAGGTTTAACGGCTTGTTGCACATGCTCAGTGCAATCACGTGACCTGCGAAAGTGGTCTAATAATCCTTAGTATAGTTTAGTTGTTTTGCTCGAGGACGAGCAAAAGATAAGTATGGGGGTGTGATTGGTCGCTAATGTTGCATATTTAGTATCATTTTCATACTTATTCTAGAATAAAACTTTGCATTGTCTTAATTAATTGCTTAATTTATTTGCAGGCCCATTCTTTAAGGAGATAAAGAGAAATGAGCCCAAAGCCCACCAAAATTCTGAATTAAATCAGAATTAATTCGAGCTCACTGAATCAGGGCAAAATCAAGAGGTTGAAATCGGTTGAGAAGAATCCTCTCAGAATCGATCGGTTAAAGCAAAGAATCCAAGGCCATTTCGTCACAATACGGGACTCAAACTGAAAAACCAACTGAAGATAAAAGCAGGAAAGCGAAATAAGGGCGACCCACCAACAGGGTGTGGCCACCTGGCCACACCCTGGCTGCGGAAACGCGGCCAAAGCCGCGTTTCCGCGGCTTGGTTGGGAGTTAGGGGGAGCGTTTGCTCCCCCGATCTCCCCGGGATCCTGATGGTTAGGGTTTTGCCTATAAAAAGCCAGTATGTTCGCTGAAAATGGGACGACCATGCAAAGATAGGATTTAGCCTAGTTTTCATTTTGTAGTTTAGGTTTTTCTTTTCTTTTTATGTAATTTGTATGTAAGCTTAGGATAGATGAAGATTCATGAAAGTAAGAGAGAGAGGCTGATGTTGAGAGTGACACCGATGTACCCTTCTCCTTTCTTCCATTGTTTCTGCAAGTAATAAAGGTAAATGCTTTTTATGTTCGTATTTTCTTTTGTTTCCATCTTTCTCTTTCTACTTTACCTCCTTTGTTTTTGATGAGTTTGCAAGTGATGCCAGCAGCATAAGTATAACGATGTTTTGTGAGTGCCAACGATAGTTCATGAAGACGATCTCCTCCTCAAAATCCGTATCACTTCATTCTTGCTAGGACTTAATGATATAATGCGAACTGGAACTGAGCTCGATCCTATGATCTATGCGTTGAACACCTCCAAGCAAGGTAGAACATGCAAGTTTCCAGGTAAGTCATCACTCAAATTAGGTAAGTATTTCTTCACTCTTCTTTCTTTCTTTCTTTTATTTCTTTAGTATAGATCACCACCTCTTCCAAATCATTCTTTTTTCGACTCATTTGTACATAGTCGCTTTCTTTCCCCTTTCTTTGTAAATAGTCATTCTCCATTTTTCTCCACCTTCTTCATCTATCGCTTTCTTTCTAACTTTAACCTTTAACTATTCTTTCATTTTTATAACTTAAAAATAAAGAAGAACTTTCGCTTTTGTCTTCATTAAGATTTCAATAAAGAAACGTAAACGCTTCTATCGCAAAACCCTCCTTGTGGATCACGACCCGCATAGCCACTTGCTATAGCGGTAAGAATTGAGCACTTGCACATCTTCATTCTAAATCTGAAATTCTTTATTTTGTGTGCAGGTTTTGCCTCAATCAACTATCTCTTAACTCTCTCTCTTTTATATTATGCCTTACATCATTTCATATTGTTCATTCATACTTATATGCTTGGTATTGTTTGTGTGTGCCCATACTTGTGTTCAACTAAGAGAGCTTCATATAGCACCTCAACTCTTATTTAGAGGAATTTAGAGGAGATAGTTCAGAGCCCTTCACCGGGAATTCGGCTACACTCTTTGGTTACACTAAGTGTGTTGCTATTAGTTTTTAATTTCGCATTATTTGTCGTTAGATTAGCCATACACCTATTCATCCCCCCTCTAGGTGTACTTTCAATTAGTATCAGAGCCTACGCTCCTGATATTAGGTTTAACCGCCTAGGAGTGAGATTTTGGTTGCTAATCTTTATTTGCATTTGTATACTTATATTGTTTACACACACTCATGGACTTCATGACCCCTCCCATGTATGATACTTCTAACATTGTTGTTTGGAAAGTTAGAATGTCCATGTACCTCAAAATCCTAGGTTTGTATGTTTTCCTTGCCGCTACCAAGAAATCCTATCTTGGTAATAGCAAGTATATAGAGGCAAATGCATAAGCTCTTGAAGCACTTAGAAGCATATTAAGCAAAGAATATTTGTGTATGATTTCTCATTGTGATTCCGCCTTTGCAGTGGGTAACACGTTGACCTCTCCAAATCTTCAAACGCCAAGTATAGTGGAGGAGGAATCTAGAGGAGAAGAATCCGAACAACATTGCTATATGGTCCAAGGGAATAACTCCTTGAGGTAAATTCGAAAACTCAACTAAATGATTGTGCTAGTTCTTCCGCGATGATTTAGTTGATGCCGATGTTTTAAATGAAGAATTTTCCATTGTTTGTGAAAAATTATTAGAAAAATATAAAGTTTTGAAAAAGAAAAGTTTTGGACTTAATAAAGAAAATAAGGATTTGATTTTAAAACTTGATTTGGCTTTGCAAGAGAAGATTGAGATTTCAAATGAATGTGACCTCTTGAAATCTCAACTTGAACTTGCTCTTAATGAAAACAAAATTTTTTGAAAAATAAAAATGATTGTGAAATTGTTTTGAAGAAAAATGAAGCTCTATCTTCAAAACTTAATTTTGTTTTGAAAGAAAATGATATTTTGAAAAACAAAATTGCTTGTATTTTAAAAGAGCTTGATTTGGTTTCAAAGAAAAATTTCTCTTTGAAAAATGATTTAGATACTCATATTTGTCATGCTAATGTAGCTTCATCATTTAACATACCTATTGCATGCTCCACCTCTTCTTTCATTATTGAAAGTGATATATCCATTTTAAAGAAGAGTGTTGATTATTTGGGCTCCACTTTGAGCCAATGTACCTTGAATCACACACAGTTGGAATCCATGTTTTGAAAGAAATAAATTCCATATACGCATACACACAAACCACGGCATACACATGTTCCTCACATTCACACTCATAATATTATGTATGCTCATGTGTACACATGTACACATTGTGGACGTAAGGGCCACCTTGCAAAATTTTGTTATGATAAAATACAAAATGTAAATTTTGCAAATAAATTTGTTAGGGTTAGGAAAGGTGCTAACCATCATGGACCCAATAGAGTTTGGGTGCCAAAAGCCACTCCTATTTTATTTGATGTAGGCGTGGGCTCTCACATGACGTGAGGGTATTGGTGCCTTGAGGTGGATGTGTTCCGAGCTAAACGGTGACTATTTTGGATGCATCACTTTTAAGGAGTCTTCGGTGGGAGGACCATCTTGGTTTGGAGACCTATAAATTTGCCCTCATGGTTTTGGCAACGATCTCTAACTCCCATTTATGTTTACATGCTTTCATATTGTTAACTTTTAGCATGTTTTGATGTTTCATGATTATTGTGTTAAATGTCATGATAATTAGATTAATGATATACATATGTGGTATTTGAGATACACCCATGTTTATATGGATCATTATTTTTGTGTTCTCACTTTAGTTTATCTATGTTATATATCCTAGTCTAATACATGTGTATTTATTTAATGATCACATTGGTTTATGTTTTGTTTTGCACTTCATGATTTGATTACATGTTTAGATGTAACTTTTATTAAAACTTGTGTATATACTTGTACAACTAGTGAGATATACTTGTACAACTAGTGAGCCACAAATAGATTATTACATGTTTATACTTAATTGCTCATTTATACCCATTAGATGTACCAGTATAGCCTAGTTTTGATGATTAATACATTTCAACTTGTATTTCCTTTTGTGCATGTTTTCGTATATGTTTAACTTCATGTATGTGTTATTTTGTCTAAACTAATAGTTATACATATACATCCTTGAGCCACTTGCTTTCATGCATATACTTTTGTGGACTCGTTCATATTTGAATATGTATGTATACTCTAGTTTGTACAAAACATACATATACCTTGGAGTAGATTTAGTTTTGATGATTCTGATAAAGGAATTTCATATTGAGCTTAAATGCCTCATTCCATGATTTTGTTGATTACATGACTTTGTACACTCACATTATTTGTTGTTTACTCATGATTTGTTCTCATGAGATTATATGAGCTTTATTGCTATTTGAGTGTTGATGATTGTGTGATTTTCATGTTTTCATGGAATATATTCTTATTTTATTCCTTACTTGAAAGATTTCGTATTAGTTTTCAAGTTTATCATAAAACTAGTTGCGGATTTCTTCTTTTGGTAGAGTTTTCAATTATGCTAAAATTATTTTCAAACTTATTTTTGAAAACCCCTACCCATTATGAGTGGTTGGATGGGCGACCATACCTTTTATGCTCATTTTAAAAATCTATTTAAACATGTGCATGATAGGGAGGTCTTTACGAGTTATACACTTGACCCTCATTGTGTTTCAATTGGTATCACAATTGATATCTATTTTGTATACTCATATTTGTTTCTATATATATATATATGCTTCAACTTCAAATAGTATCAATTTCGATTGGTATTTAATTTTTTCATACATATATGTGATTTGATTGTGCTTTCTATATCTTTATATCTTAGAGCACAAACTTTGTTATGCTAAGCTTGATTTAGTCCTTAAATGACAATTATCTTTCAATTGGTATCTCATACAAGCTTATGCATCGTTTTCATTAGTATTCATAAAGGGGGAGAAAATTCATGTTTTACATTTCAATCGGTTTTGTTTACAATTGGTATCTTATTCCCGCTCTTTATGTTGAAAAATGAAATTGATATCTTAGTTTTCATTTGGTTTCCTAAGCTCCTAATGAAAAATACTTTCAATTGGAATCAAAAGTGTAAATTATTTTCAATTGATATATGTTTCATTTTCAATATTGTTATCAATAATATTAAATTGATATTATTCTCTATTTGGTATCTTTATTGCAAAATGATTTTAGTGTTTAACCAAAAAGATTGGCTTATGTTTTTCAATTGGTATTATACTTCATTTTATATTGGTATTTACACTGAAATAAGCTATATTTACCTAAAAAATTGATTTTACTTTCAATTGGTATCAATACTCATATATATATATATATATATATATATATATATATATATATATATATATATATATATATATATATATATATTCTCTTACATTTGGTATCAAAAGAATAAAGTATTTTTAATTGGTACTAATATTTACGATTGGTATCAAGATTTACAACATATATTTGTTTCAATTGGTATCAATAACATACATTGTCTCATTTTTTATTGATATCATAATTTGGCTTACTTATTTGTTTTGACAAAAAGAAGAAAATTTCTTTTGAGTTTATTTTATACCCCTTTGTTGATGAATTGACAAAAAGGGGAGAGATATGTTTGGAATTTATATGCATGTTTACTTTGTGTTCACTTTTACAATTGATATCAAGAGCATTTTTATCATTGTTTTTACGATTGGTATAAGAGCATTTGTTTTGCGTGTTTTACAATTAGTATAAAAGCAATTGATATCATGCAAGTTTATTTACATGTTTATTTATGCATGTTTATATTAAGCATTCATTGCATATCTTTATTGATTATTACTATGCATGAGTTAAGGGGGAATTTCTATGAAGCTTAACTTTAATCCATGCATATATAACTCCATGAGTTTTGTCATCATCAAAAAGGGGAGATTGTTGGCCCAGATGCCCTTCACTCTAATTTTGATAATGATTAACTCATGTAGTTATATTTACTAATAATCTTGTGATATTTAGTTTCAGATATTTGATCAAGTTATTAGTAGGTGATTAGCTTCAACAAAGGTATTTTGGAGCTTTCACACGGTGATTCATGAGCTCGCACGTCAAGATCGCATCTAGCACTCGGTTGGAGTCAAGCTCATTTGGATCGCGTTTGGATCACGTCTACTTAGAGACGGTGTTCTACAAGAAGACCTCGGTTTGTTTAGCTTAAAATTATGTTTAGATCATTGTAAAGATTAAATAGTATTGATATGCTCAAGTTCACAATACACACACAAGTTTAAACTTTCATGTTTTAGTTTTTCGGTTTAACCAATTTTTGGTTTTCATGTCAAAAATATAGATATAATATCTTTCATATATATTGATTTTTATCCATATACAATATGCTTCAAAGCTGTTTCAATATCATGTTTTTGTATTTACATGAGTTTTGGAGAAAATGATTTTCCAAAATCTAAGTTTTGAAAAATACGATTTTTGGTTTAAGATAAAATTTTAAGAAACAAATTGGTTCAAATTGTTTATAATATATGTTAAATTTTACTCACACATATCTGTATTTCAAAGATCTAATAAGAACAAATTTTTGTGGAATTTATGTGATTTTATGGGGATTTAATTGAAGTCAAAAACCCAAGTTTTCAATCCCTTAAAGTTTTGACCTGGCTGTCTGCCGGTCGACCGGACCGGTCCGGTCGACCGATGTGCATAGGACGTGCACGCAGCCCAAGCTGGGAGGCCAGGCAACCGGGTCGGTCGACCGCCAGAGAGCTTCTGCTCTCTGGAGATGGCCCCGGTCGACCGCCAGGTCGACCGGTAGAGAGCTCTGCTCTCTCTTTCCAGTTTCCGGTTTCCGGTCGACCGTCCGGTCGACCGGTGGCTCAATGGTCATAAATATGACTGTTGGCCGATCGATCGGACGGTCGACTGGAAGGGCAGTTTTGCCCTTTCCTGGCTGCCAACGGGCAGGTTTGTTTTGGGGCTATATATACCCCATTCTTTGACTGATTTCACTAAGATTTTAGAAGAGAAAAATTTACATCTTTCAAGTATTTTTCAGTAAGAGTTTTTAGTGCTAAAAGTTTTATTTATATTTGCTTTTAAAGTGTTGGAATTTCAAAGAAAATAGAGTCTTTTGAGAATTGATTTTTGATCTAAATTTCTATATCTATTTGGAGAATTTCTCAAGTATTTTCTTTGTTTCAAACACTTTATTTTCTCACACTTGAGCTATCATATCTATCATATCTATAGGATCTTGTTTTAGTGAGAAAAAATTGTTTGTGGTCTTTGTGATCACCTAAGTGTTGTAACCCTCCTTATTTTGTGATATCCCTCTAGTGAGAGGTGATTATGGAGGTTGTGTTGGTATCCCTCTTAGTGAAGAGGTGATTGTTGTGTTGTGGCTTTAAGCCTAATCCCTCTAGTGAGAGGTTGATTATTGTTTGGCTAAGTGCCCATCCCTCTAAGTGTAAAGGTGATTTGTGTTATGCCTTGCCTCTAGTGAGAGGTTGTATTTGTTGAGAGAGTTGTGTACTCCTAAGTTTTATTTGCCCAAATCCTCAGTGGAGGTTCCCTATGTGGGAAGTCCTGTGTGGACGCTATAGTGGAAATCCTTCTGTGTGAAGGCGGGGACGTAGAGCTGGGTGCTCGAATCTCGAAACATATCTTTTTGTTTGCATTTGATCCACTATCTCTTAACTCTCTCTTTTATATTATAACTTACATCATTTCATATTGTTCATTCATACTTATAAGCTTGATATTGTTTGTATGTGCCCATACTTATGTTCAATCAAGAGAGCTTCATATAGCACCTCAACTCTTATTTAGAGGAATTAGAGGAGATAGTCCAGAGCCCTTCACCGGGAATTCGGCTACACTCTCTGGTTACACTAAGTGTGTTGCTATTAGTTTTTAATTCCGCATTATTTATCATTACATTAGTCATACACCTATTCCCCCCCTCTAGGTGTACTTTCACTTTTTGCTCTCCAAATAGTGGGAGTGGATCAAGAGAAATCCCTCAATTAGTTAGAGAAGATCAAGGCAAATCCCTTGATTAGTGGAGAAAATCAAGGGATTGTTGTAACAACCTGACGCCAATTGGCTAATTAGCTTCGCCTAGGTGCGTATAGCTTCGCAGAAGCTGCGTCTAGCTCCGCAGCGAAGCGAAACTGCTAATTTTTAGGAGTTATTACATGTCATGAAAACTATAAATAACCCATTGCTTGGCAGGCTGAAGGCTGGATCCTGGAGAACAAAAATTGCTGAAGAGAAGAGCCTCTAGCACACATAGAGATCAATTTCTAGCTTCCGAGCTTTTTTAGAGAACTTTGCTTCTCTTTTAGGGTGCTAATACCCTCACGATCTTCCATTCTCAAAGGATTTTCAGAACCAAGTGAAAAGGAAATTCTTAGGTAGAAGACCCGAATACTCAATTACTTGCATTGTCAATGGAACAAAGTGGTCACGCGCCGACCAGACATCCACCAACATACTTTTTTCAGAAACTCTAGAAGAGAGTTCTTGTAATTTTTTTTTATTACTTGTAAACCTCTTCAAGTTTTGCAAAGTTTTCTCACATTCAAATCAATGAAAAACAAGAAGCACCAATGTGGTACCGACCTAAGACCCTCGGGTGTGAGAATTAGTAGGTAGAAAGGAAAGAAGAACCAACACAGAAAAACTGTCAGTGTGATGGAAGGGTGGATGAACTGCACGTGCTGAATTTGTTATAATGATCGTGATCACTGGTGTTGGTTGGTTAGGATTACATACTGAGAAATATGTCATTGTTTATGACTGCCTGCACTGATAGGGGTATTACACATTATAAATGTGGGGAGGACATAGTTGCATAAGTATCGACAGAGATCAAGGATGATCTATTGTTGAAGCTTCAGGTTCGAAGCTAGAGCCGAAATGGGGAGGGTCTCGGAGTGGAGAAGACCCAGAGGAGGTGAGGACTTCGGAGTGGTAAAAACTTTAGAGTGATTGAATGGCGGAATGCGGCTCTAGGTCGGGAATATCTCCGGGAGGGCAACTCTAGAAAAGTCAGATGAGGCTGAGGCTTTGGGATGTATTCCTAGAGTCGTGAATGCCTTAGGGAGTTTGGACATGTGTCATCATCCCGGTGCGAGTCAAATTTTGACTATTACAGATGCCTCCTGCATCCCCACTTGCCGGAGCCTACGGAAGGGTAGTTTGGGGAGCGAAGTGGATCGGAAGGAATCTCAATGCCTTAAAAACAATTTGGCGCTTATGGATAGAGGAGCATATGAAGAATCTCTTCGGATCATTGCATATCTTCTAGAATTAATTACAGATTGCACAGATGGCCACCAGTTATCACATCAGGGTGTCAGTGAGTTTGCACTGTCATTTTTCGAGTGGGGTAATCACATCAACAGAACCTGCAAACTTTAAAGGGCTCTAAAAGGGAGGAATCCCTGCAGCATAGTAGGAAACTCTGAGTAGGGGACACTCCTGCAACGGAGAGTTTCAACTGCCCCTGGGTTAGTTGAGAGGGAGCCCGTAAGCTAGTACTTGCATTACCGCCTCTTAGTGGGGACACTCTCACATCAGGACGTACAATCATTTGGGATTCTAATGTAGGACACTCCCATCAGCGGGGGAAAAGGAATGTAAACACATGGATGTAACAGAATATCCTGCATTACTCTTGTTAGATATAGCGCAATAAATATAATGAACATCATTGGAATAAAGGTGGTTCATGTTCAGATCTTACTTGGCTCGGATACGATACAGTCATACCTCTCCGGAGCGCTCGATCTCTACCTCTGGTAGGGCTGGTTGGTTATGGGGTATATTGGTGATTCTGCGGTGTTGTCTCCGAGTGGGGGTAATCCCATTATGGTACTTGCATACTTCAGAGGGCTCTGAGGGGGAAAATCCTTGCAGTAAAGTAGGAACCCTGAGTAGGGCACACACCCACAGCAGAGAGTTTCGACTGCCCGTGGGCTAATCGAAAGGGAGCTCGTAGGCTGGTGTTTGTATTGCCGTATCTGAATGGGGGACACTCCCACAACGGGACATACAAGCGTCAGAAATTCTGATAGGGGACTCCCATTAGCGGGGTAGGGACTCTAAGTGGGGGACACTCCCACAACGGAGGGTTTTGACTACCCGTAGGCTAATCAAGAGGGATAGGATGGTGCTTGCATTGTCATCTTTGAATAGGAGACACTCCTACAACGGGACGTACAAGCATCAGGGATTCTGATGGGGGACACTCCCATCAGTGGGGTAGGGACTTCGAGCGGGGCACACTCTCACAACAGAAGGTTTCGATTGCCCGTAGGCTAATCCAGAGGGAACTCGTAGGCTGGTGCCTGTGTTGCCGTCTTCGAGTAGGGGACATTCCCATAACAAGATGTACAAGCGTCAAGGATCTGATGGGGAACACTCCCATCAGCGGGTGGCACGAAAACTGTTTGAAGCAAAATTCATTTTTATTTCATGATTTAAAATAAAATACAATGGCTTTAAAGGAAATACATGGGGTGCTATTGGTTAAGGTACTTCCCTTTCTTTGTAGGAGGAATCAGGTCACTCAATCGCCTTGTACTGAGTGATTGCGTGCTGCGGTTAGGTAGGAGGAAGAGTGCTTGGCTGTCGTGCACTGGAGGCTACCTTGGGGGTGAGAATGTGCTCTCTGAGCAAGCTTTATCGGATAAGTTCTTCAAGGTACCACTAGAGGCTTTACAGTGGATAGTTTTGTGTTTCTTACTTTCGTGGAAGAAACAGTAGTGTTCTGCTCCGAGAAGTGCAGGGGCATCTTGGATCAGCTTCGGGCGTCTTACCCACAGTTGGTCCCTGATGGCACTGAAAACCTCATTGATAGGGAGCCTCGGCGAGGTGAAGTATTGTTCTGCTCTGAAGGCTCAGAGTGGATTCAGAGAGAGAATCGAAAATATCTGCTTCTTGAAGGTGGGTTGCCTCGATTCTAGTTAATATATCAATTATATATAACATATATATAACTATATTATTATATATTACGATAAATATTTATATTATATGATTATGGTAATTATTATTATGTAATATAATATCATATAATTAGTACACATTTATGTATATTATTGTATATTAATAATAGTATTATATATATACAATACATGTTAAAATATCCCAGAGGTGAGTATTTTTTCTTTTCCCCGAGATTTAGATGTAATATCTCTATCCACTAATACTTGATTAATAAAATTAATATCGATAATTTTAATTGTTTGATTTATAAATATAAACAAGTTTATTTTGTTAAGAAAATATTATTTTTAAACAAATAAATACATATTCATTTACATGTGTGTATGTATAAATATAGGAGAATTTTTATAAATTATTACTAAATAAATTTTAAGGAGTAAATATATTTAAGTAAAATAAAAAAATAATATATATATATATATATATATATGAGCCCAAGCTCACATTCTCAATTTTCTTCTCATTTTTCATTTTTCTTTCTTTTGGTCCACGCTGAGGCCTGGGCCCAGACCCGTAAAATCCAATTGGCCCAAGCCCATCTTCTAAGGGCTTTAAAAAACAGATAGGAAGAGATAATTGTGCATGCTTGGATTCAAACCTGGGTTCCCCATGCAAGTGTTCAGTTTCTTAACCTATATGCCAACTTGAATTATGGTTACGAAGACAATTAATTTATATTTATCAATATGCAGAGAATGGACGCCGTGTAAATGGCGTCAGAGGCAAAATGTCTAACACGTGAAAAAATCGATCAACTCACTGACGGCCATCCCTCCTTAGTTACAAGAGCTCTTGATTAGATGATATTAGTATACTGCTGCTAGTAGGAAATCGACTGATTAACCACCGCCGAACAACAGAGAAGAAGGGGAAGGAGGCGGGGGGAGAGGAAAGAGGAAGCATAAGAAGGGGGAAGGTGAGAGAGGAAGAAGGAGGAGGGGAGGCTGCTCTCTCTTCCCTCCTCTCTCACGCATCACCATCGTCGCTGCTCTCTCTCACGTCCGCGAATGAAGACGGACAAACAAAGTTTCTATACTAGTGTACCACTCTGTCAACAGTGAAAACCGACCGACAGAGCGGCAGAGAAGGAGAGTGGATGAGGAAGAAGGGGAGGAGGAGGAAGAAGGTGGGGGGGGGACTTTGACTTTGCTGGAAGGAGGAGGAGGAGGAGGAGGAGGGAGGGGGAGAGGAGAGAGGTGGAGAAGAGCGGGAGGGGGGCGAGCCTGTCAGCGACGCTCTCTCTTTTGTTGCTCTCTCTCTCTCTCTCTTGCCGAAGAAAGACAGACAGACGAACGAATAAAGTTTGTGAAGAAGTCAACGGGAAAAACCTCCCTTCGATGGCTTTGATGAGTCACGTGAGAAAATCTCTTTTCGGTCGGTTTTAATTATTTAAATGGGAATCTTGCAGGTTCATGGGTTAACCCAACACCATTGCCTTTAATAAATTGGTTCATGGGTCGGGTCATAAACAAGTTATATTGGATTAGTACCGATCCATACTCGCTTATAACGGATCGGGTACTGGTCAGGTTATCGGGACGGGTATTTTTTGCCACCCTTAGGTGTAAATGGGTTTGATTTGGGTCCGATTCGAAATGACCCATTTGCAAGTTTAAATTTATAAGATCCACATGGCGATTTCAAATCTACTAACAAGCAAATGATCTAAGTTTACGATCTTCTCATGTTCAAATTTCGATAATCAAATCTTTTAAGAACCCAAATCTAAAAATCTGAATCCGATTTAGATCTTATCAGATTAGCTAGTTCCATTGTCACCCTTATAACATCAAACGGGACTATGTTCATATATGATATTATTTGATAAAGAAAAACAAATAATGTAATTAACAGTTTGACGCAGGTGGTATTTTGATACATGAGAAACAAACAAATTGAGAATATATTCTCCCCTCTTGAGAAAGTAACTATTTAATTGTTATGACTTATTTCTATTTATGCTATTTTTGGTTCAATTTTTCCGAAGAATCCGATTTTTTCAAATTTTATGGTGAGCTCTTGCTTTTAACATGCATTTATCCAGGACGATGCATCAAGTTCAATGAATGTACATCCAATCATCAATCCATGGACTCTTTTGCTATTCGAAGAGGTGCCTCATGTTATGTGACTCAATTCAAGTTTTTGAGATCAAGAGAGGAGAATCTCTTTGTTTCTCATGCGTGTGTATCAAAATATCTATTATGGGGTTGTTTGTCTCATCGTAAAGGTCGTAAATGTCTATAATTTATAAATGGCTTACAAGTTACAACCCAATTATAACTACAGTGTTTGTTTGAACCATAATTCGTAAAACACTTACACAACTCAACTACTACTCACTTATAACCCGCTTACAGTTAATTTTGTGCTCATACAAATTTGTATTATTTTTTATGTTAATATTAATTTTTTTTAATATTTAACATTTTTAGTTTTATTTGTAATATTAAAACTTTTTAAATCACCAAATAGTTAATTTTGTGATCAACTTTTCTACTTACGACTTACACATTATGACAACCAAACACCGTAAAATACAATATACTTTTCTACTTATAATTTTATATTACAAAACAAACACCGTAAAACTTACATGCATGTAACTCATTTACAACTATAAAAGACATTATCAATTATGACTTATGAATTACGACCAACTACGACAATCAAACAGACGCTAGATTACACCAATTTATTTCTTTATCAGACAATATTTGTATTGAATCTTTTCCATCACGCCACATGATTAATTTGTCATTTTACTCTTATTTCATGTCTTATTTATTTATGCCAAGAAATCAAATTAAAACTACGTCCGGCCCATTACAAAGGTGAGAGAAGATTCTTTCGCCATCCTCTAAACAAAGTGGTATTATTATTTATTGGACCACAATATCTACATGATTCCATTCACATCTTTACCTTCCTCCAAACAAAATGGTATTCCTTTTTATTGGACCACAATATCTACGTGATTCCATTCACATCTTACAGCAATTAGAACTTTTGCATATTAATACCCAAATATCTTTTAATTTCATATTAGATTCTTAGATATTTCGATTTGCATCCCTTTTCCGTCTAAGAAATCAAAACGGCGGCAATACTTTAGTTAAGGATAAGCTTAAGAATAAAGATTGGAATGGAAAATAGTAAATATCTGGATATGACTTCATGTAATCAAATATCTACTATTTATTAGTAATTTATTTCTTTGTTGAACAATATTAATTCATGAATTTTACAAAAGTAATACACCTTGAGATTTATTTATCATTTTCCTTTTATTTATGAAGTAAAAATGTAAAAAATATAGTCTAAGTCAAGAAGAAATAATCTTTCAACTGTTCTAAAATAACGGTGAGCATCTCTAACTTGAGAGAGATTTTGCCTAAAATATTTAAGCAATAAAATCAGCTTAGAATTCTCTCTCCATTTTTTACACTCTATATGGAATAATTAAGTCTCCGCTTCATATTCTAAACCCACATTCAATTACACAAAAGACATAGAAGTTTCATTAGATCACAACTTTTACATGATCTCACTCACACTTCGAAGAAACTACATATTTACATGTCAAATCTAATAAATGTTTTACTTCGCGTTAAATTCTCAATGTTATGGTTTACTTTTTGTTGCTTTAAACATTGAGATTGAGTGGAGTTGGTACTTTTCATATCATGCAAAACTTTCTGAATTTACATTTTTATCACCACTCACTCGCTTCTGCCACCCCATAAACAATATTGAAGGCATCAAAATATTTTACTCGATTAAACACGGCAAAAGCAAAAAAAAAAAAAAAAAAATAAAATAAAAAGAAGATCCTTAATTAAGGAAGTGGGCGGAAGTAAGGAAATAAGGAAGTATAATTGCTCACTTCCCTATCTATCCAAACACTGAAAAAAAAATAAGAAAACCTCTTTTTCTTTTATCTTTTCTTTTTTACACAGCCATTTCCTCACTTCCAGAGTGCTACAGTTAATTTTGTGGTCATGTAAATCACATTTGTAATAAATTGTAGCACAAAACAGTTAATTTTTTGACCATGTAACTCTCACTTGCATTTTAATTTTTCCAGAGTGCTATAGTCTATTTTTTATTTTTCTTAATTAATTTTTATTTTAATATTATTTTACGGTCAACTTTGTGGTCTACTTTTCCACTTCCACTTTCACATTACCATCCAAACACCGAAAAAGACAAAATATTTTCCAAATCACACTTCCCAACAACATCCAAACACCGAAAAACTCACTAACCAATTCCAAATTCTAAAAAAAATTATTACTACTTCCTCAATTCCTCACTTCCTCACTTCCACCCTTAACCAAGCAGGCCCAATGTCAAAGGAAAATGGCATGTACTAATAATATGCAAAAATCCCAAACGTCAAAACCCACCCGTCTCGCAATCAATCAATGAATCTTTTCTTTCTCCTGCAACTTTTTTAATCTCGCTTCTCGCACTCTCGTTCTCTCTCTCTCCCTCTCTCAGTCTCACTCTCAGAATGGGTTCCTTGGCCTCGGCGAGAGACCTCAAGGACACGATCATCACCCAAGTGAGCTTCGCCGGCTTCGACTGCCGGACCACCGCCGAGTCCCTCGCCCGCTCCCTCGAGCACGACCTCCACTGCGTCATCTGCCGCTGCCGCCTCAAATCCTCCTGCACTCCCCCCGAATCCTACCCCGACTTCGACGCCACCGTCACCAGCAGCAGCACCACCTCCTCCCGCTCCTCCTCCTCTTCCTCCGCCGCCGTCCCCCACGCATTTGTCCAGTTTGCTACCCCCGCCGGCGCTCAGAGGGCCATCAACGCCGCCGGCCGCTGCGAGCTCTTCCACGGGCTCAAACCCCTCGTCGCCCACTGCGGTGTCGACAGCCCTTTTCGCGTCAGCCGCCGGCGGGACACCGATCCCTTCAGATTCCCCGATGCCTGCTTCGAGATCGGCAACCTGATCAGTCCCACTGAGTTCGTCGCCGCGTGGAGGCTCGACTCCGAGCGGAGCTCTGGCGTTGAGTTCTTGATCGACCCTTTTGATAACTCCTGTAAGTTGCTCTTCTCACAAGATGTGGCTTTTGGCATCAAGGGGACGAGGGAGGTCGATGTGATCAAATGTGACTTGAAATTGGAGTTCTTGCTGAGGGATGTGATGGAGCTGACGGTGAGTACTGATAGCATGCCGCTTGTGCTCATGTTTCAGTTGGGGTTGGGGGCGGCGCCGCTGGTTTATTATAGAACGGCCGACGATGATATTCACGAGACGGTGTCGTGGAATTTGTTGGATGATGAGGATCCTTGGATTAGGACGACGGATTTCACCCCCAATGGGGCTATTGGGAGATGCAGCTGTTATCGAATTTCCATGAAGCCAAGGTTCGGGCTGAAGCTGCAGAAGGCCCTGCATTATATGAAGGAGAGGAGAATTGATGGGTTGAGTCCGGTACGGCCTATTGTGGTTAAAGATGAGACTTGCTCCGGTTGGAGTTCGTCTGATCCTTTCTTCTGTTTTCACTACCATAAAGGGGTTAGCTTCGCCAATATGTTCATGGTGAATGCTCTGGTTCACAAGGGGATATTTTCTCAGCACCGGTTGTCGGATGAGTTCTTTGGATTGCTGAGGGCGCATAGTGAACAGTTGAATGATTCCGCTCTCAGACACATCTACGAGTACAAGAAGCCGGTATTTGATGCTTACGGCAGGTTGAGGCTTGTGCAGAACTGGTTTTTGAGGTCTCCCAAACTTATTAAGACCCTTACAGCATCCGAGGACAATATGGAGGTGAGGAGGTTGGTGATAACACCAACAAAGGCTTACTGTCTTCCTCCAGATATTGAGCTTGCCAATAGGGTTCTGAGGAAATACCGAAACATTTCTAATAGGTTTCTTAGGGTAACTTTTATGGATGAAGGACATCAACCACTAAATAGCAACGTTCTCAACTTCTATGTTGCGCCTATTGTCAAGGAGATCACCAACAATTCGTTCACCCAGAAAACAAACGTGTTCAGAAGAGTGAGGAACATCATGAATGAAGGGTTTTACTTGTGTGGACGCCAGTATTCGTTTCTTGCCTTCTCTTCAAACCAGTTAAGAGACCGATCTGCTTGGTTCTTTGCTGAGGACAGGCATACGAGTGTCCACAACATCACTAGCTGGATGGGGAAGTTCCAGAATAAGAATGTGGCAAAGTATGCAGCTAGGATGGGACAATGCTTCTCATCTACTTATGCCACGGTGGAGGTGCCGCCAAATGAAGTCAATCCAGAACTTTCGGATATCGAGAGGAATGATTACTGTTTCTCGGATGGGATCGGGAAAATTACACCAGATCTCGCAATGGAAGTTGCTAATAAGCTGCAGTTGACTGAGAATCCTCCTTCTGCATATCAGATTCGGTATGCTGGTTGCAAGGGAGTCGTTGCTGTTTGGCCTGGAAACAATGATGGGATCCGGCTGTCACTAAGGCAAAGCATGAACAAGTTTCAATCCATGCACATAATGTTGGAAATTGTATCTTGGACTAGGTTTCAGCCGGGTTTCCTGAACCGCCAGATTGTGACCTTGCTTTCGGCTTTGGATGTCCCTGATGATGTATTTGCAAAAATGCAAGATTTCATGGTTCACAAGCTTGATCACATCTTGGTGGACCCGGATATTGCATTTGAGGTCGTTACAGCCTCATGTGCTGAGCAAGGGAACGTTGCGGCAATGATGCTGAGTGCTGGATTTAAGCCTCAAACAGAGCCTCATTTGAAGGCAATGCTTTCATGCATTAGGTTATCACAGCTAAAAGATCTTTCCTCAAAGGCGAGAATCTTCGTTGAGAAGGGAAGGTGGTTGATGGGCTGCCTTGATGAACTTGGGGTGTTGGAACAGGGGCAGTGCTTTATCCAGGCATCTACGCCTTCCCTGGAGAATTGCTTCATGAAGCATGGGTCCAGATTTTCTGGGATGAAGGAAAACAAACAAGTTATTGTGGGTACGGTAGCTTTAGCCAAGAATCCCTGCCTCCACCCTGGAGATGTTCGGATCCTGGAAGCTGTTGATGTGCCTGGTTTGCATCACCTTGTCGATTGTTTGGTATTTCCACAGAAAGGAGATAGACCGCATTCAAATGAGGCATCTGGAAGTGATCTTGATGGCGATCTTTATTTCGTTACATGGGATGAAAATTTACTTCCTCCTGGCAAAAAGAGCTGGATGCCAATGCCCTACACCCCTGCTGAAGTGAAGGTTGAACCACGCAAAATTGTTCATCAGGCAAGTTATCTTAATTGCATTCATTTTCCATGCCCTTTACTAGGCAAGCTTTCTCTTCTTTTATGTGGTTTAACATGATGCATCATTTATCTGCAGCAAGTATGATTATGATCTGACTTTGGATACTTTAGTAATATGATGCACATATATTTCATTTCTAGATTGATATGATAAGTAAATTAGGTAGTTTCTAGTATGCATGCTCAATTCACCTGTAGCGGGCAGTTATGTTTGAAAGAGTAATTCCACCCTGTGATATATTTTATATATACTTATCCATTCCTTCCTTTATCTTTGAAATTTTGATGTAATTCGAGAATACATGTTTTTTTTTTAAGTTTGAGGAATAAATTATCTTAAATTTATGCTACAATAAGAACATTTGAGTGAAGAATACTACCTTTGCATTTCAAAAATCAGAGTTTTCCAGAAGAAGCTCCAACTAAATGCACTTCCTTGACAGGACTTTTCTTCCATTTGGACTACTTGTTTAACATAATCATTTCAGAAGCAATTGACATACAATAAGTTCTTCTCTAAGAAACTCCCACTATCATTTTGTAGTTGCAACCTCTTACAGTGTATTGCATGTTATGCCTTTTGCGCTAACTCTGGGCTAGCTCGAAACAACTCGTAAACCAATATTGTTCCTTGTGCAGCCTTTGGGTGGTGTTTGGCAAAGGGAATAAATGGGACATGAAGTGTAATAATTGTACTTGTTTTGGTTAAGCACCAATTTGGTGTCAAGAGAACTTTATTATTGCAAACTTTGCCTTTTAGTGAAATAATTCCACTTTGTTCCTTTGTCTTCTATGTGTTTTGTGTATATACATGTCTCCCCAAAATGTTGAATAACTTACCCAGATTTAAATATTAACTTTTTACATTTTTAATAACAGAGTTATGCTTGGATAACTTCATAACACTACGGACGATCACCTAAGCTTGTAAAAATCTAAACCATCCATTTCTGATACTGCATCTTGATCAGAAACAAAAAGGGTCTTGCCGATTCACTCTAGTGCTTAGAAGAAGACACTAGTCTCGAGACTTGAAAACTAATTACCTTCTCCGGAACAAACCCTTCACTATTTTCTTCAATATCCGCAGCAGTAACCTAAGCTGACTTCATCACCATATGCATGCTAAAGCCGTTGCAGCAGAAGAGGATTAAGGACCTGAGGATCTTCACAATAATGGACTGGCATGTGAAAGTCTTGCTAAACTGCATATAAACAGTCTCTTTCTCAACTTTGTAAGAGCTACCTTCGCAGATACGGATAAAGAAATAGTAAGTGCAATTTTACTGTAGAAAAGATTGATGACTAGCTTCTTTCTGGGAGAAATGGAAGGTATTCTCCCTATAACTAGAAGCCCCAGTATTCTTCACGTAGGGGCATTAAACTTCATGATAAGGACATCACCAGTTGCTAGTTATTTTTTATTACTTTAGTTTATTTTTGAGTCTAGTTATTTTCTTTGTGTTTTTTGTACCACATCGGTTATATCCAACAACTGAACTCGTGTAGAGCCTATAAATAGGCCTCAGTGCTTTCTTATTGGTAGACAAGGAATGAATTAAAAAAATTTTCAGTTAAAATTTCAGATCTCTTGAGTTTTTGAGATTGGGGTGTGAAACTCGTGGTGTAAGGGGTGTGAAGCCAGTGGTGCAAGTAGTACGAACCCCGAAATCTATCCGATTCTTATCTCTATTTCTTAAATCCTTCTCTTATCTATTTTCTTGTTAAAACCCTAGTTTCTTATTTTCTTGATTTGAAGGTGATTGCGATCTTCCCGTATTATATCAGTTTGGTATCAGAGCTTTGACTCCAATCCCCTTAAAATCATTTCCATCTCCCCCAAACTCTAGATCTAACTCAAAACCCTAGATCTATTAAAAAAAGAGAGAAATAAGGGAAAAAAGTGAGAAAAAAGAGAAATATATATAAAAAAACAGATCAAAGCCCTCAGATTTGTTCTAAAAAAAAAACTGTAGCAAATACCCAAAAAATATCCCTCGAAAATCATTAAAAATTCTCAAAGCTCATGTTCTTCTTTCTTTCTCTCGGTCACTCAACCTATAACCCCAACCTAGATCACCCCTCCTCTCTTAACACTCCCGACGTTCCCCCCTCTTACCAATCGCCAGCAACAAGCACCCCCAACGCAGCCGATCGCCTTCAACTGCAACCACATCGACCTCACCACTCCCAAAAGCTCACCACCAAGCTCTGATCACTCACCGCCACACCCTCGCCAACTTCAACTACAAGATCCGCTGCTTTCGCTGCCTCTCCACCATTTTGCTCGCCGCTGATTGAGAAGGGAAAATAATAAAGAAAGAGTTAGAGTCAGAAAGTTCTTAGTCTCTTTTCAATGTAGCCGCGTAGGAAGGGCTAGACGGGTCGATCCACAGGGAAGGATGCTATGAAAGCTTTTCAGAACGATTTCTCTAACAGTTAGCTTGGAAAAAGAGATATTAATTGTAAGAAAGAGATTTAATTTAAGTAAAAGGAATTATAGTCCACAAATCATTTATCACAACTAAAGTATTAGTTTAAAAGAGTGAACATCATATTGAATCCATGAAGAATTATCTTCCTTAGGGTTTTGATTGAGAATCAAGCAAGATGAGTAAAAATATTATAAACCCTAATTAGTGTGCACTAATTAAAATTAAACTATGGTTCATCCTAATTTCTAAGTATAGCATAAGAAAAGTCTTTGTTTAAACTTAACATGATGGTATCAAAGTATTTAAATATGAACTATGAATAACCCTTAAAAAGTGCAACCTTAAATTGGTTAAACCTAATTATTTATTTATCTTAAAGAACATTAATTCAATCCTAGGGTTTCTAACAAGCATAGAGTTCACTCAGTTCATCTTTTAAACTAAACTTAGGTTGATCGAGAGATAGCAAACTATAAGTTAAATTAGTTACTCATATATTTTTTTTCAATTTTTATTATGAATAAGTTGCATTAAAATTAAGAGAAGAAAAACGAATAAGCTAAGAAAAAAAACTAAACTGAATTGAAAAGCAAGAAAACTAAAAAGAATGAAGAACTTTATTTTATTGGATGTCACTGACTAATTACAAAGCTCATCTGCTTCTTCAACAATCTTCTTCTATAAATAAAAAAACGAAATATACAAGAAAATTCGGAAGGAAAAGAGGTTCTAAAGGAAACCCTACACTTGAGCTCTAAGATCTGCCCTTCTCTATTGCTATGCAGGGGTATTTATAGGAGATTTGAGACTATAATTTCAATACAACTCTACCACGGAAAGCGGTGCTAGATATCACCAAAGTGCCGCGGAAACGCGACTTTTGCCGCGTCGTGGCCAATGGCCACGCGCTTTCTCGCGTGGCCTCCTCTGGTTCGTCCATCTGGAAATCTACCCTAAGATCTTGATTTTGCGCTCTGAATTTTGAAATGCGACGATCTCTTTAAATGACTTGGAGACCAAGCTATCTCTAAGTCTGAATTAAATTCAGATTTTTCTCCTTTATCTTTATCTTGTAGTGCAAGCAAGCAGGTTCAAATAGAAGTCCACCTCTGTCTTTAATTGGGATTAGGATTCATCTTGTTCTATCCTTCTCCTCCTTTAGACTAATCCAAATTTAAATGGGAAAGAAAAGATGCTTTCTTTATCTTTCTTAATTACTCTTTATTTTCATATTTCTTGTGGGCTTTGAGCTTCTTTTGGGCTTTCTCTTTGGGCTTTCTTGGATCTTGGAGGCCTGCACATTATTAAACAATAAATGAGTTAAATAGTAATGTTTTATAAAAATTAGGTATGGAAATGTGAATGAAAATATGCATTTTTGATGACCAATCAGCCGCCTAACGCCACCACACTCCCCTCCTACTGATAGAGACTGCGACCTTAGATCGACTCTGGATCTCGTCGTTCTTCTTCCACCTTGCCTCCATCTCGTCTACGGATCTGTCGTGATCTCCTCCTTCATCGCCATAAACTTCACCGAAGCCGCCACGACCACCACCGAAGCCGTCGTCTGCATCGTTGAGCGTCGCTGTAGAGCAAAACCTCCACAAACGCACTCGCATGTAACAACTCAAAAGATTGGGTTTTATTTTTTTGGGTTTAATTTATCAAACTCGCGAAGAGACTCGAAACGTTTACAACCCGGATCCAACTCGATTCGCTGTTGCTACTGACGTGACCTGCTGACGTCATCTGCTGATGTCACCGACTCTGTGCTGTCTTAATCAGACCGAGTTGACTCGCTTGAGCTCAGTTTGACTCACCTCAGTTACAACAGCCTACACAGTTTTGATTCAGAGCCCGTTTCAGGCATGTTCGGAGTCTGATTCTAGTTCCTTCTGAAGCATTGAATCCACAACTGAGTCCTAGAGATACTGAGAGGATTTTTGCAGTATTTGGACAACAGAGCCGGCCTTCATAAGCCCTTGTTTGGCACCTATACTATTCTAGTTGCAGATCAGTAGCGTGATTTATGCTTATTTCTGGCCCGATTTGCACCCGGTTTGTGTCGTTCTTGAGGCAACCCTCTTCCACTTCCTATTGTCTTTGTCCAGGATTTTTATAGGTGATTTCAGCTCTTTAGTGTTAGTACTTCTCCGATGATTCTCAGAGAAATTTTGTGTTTGAGCGTGAATGACTCACCCCTCAGGTGATATCCTAACTTGAGTTGAATTATAAACTGTTAAATTACTTGTAACTATTTTTTGGATTGCGATAATATGTGTGTTGAATTGCTATTTGCTTCTATTTGGTGATTGCATTAGTGTTTGTCATTTTTCATCATTTAGGAGTGCATTTTCTTTGCATTTGAAACTTGAACCTTTAGGATATTTTTAATTTTCACTTAGTGCACACATTTAGTTTACTTGAGTCTAGAATTCTTCATTGTAGCTGCTTATTTGTTTGATTTTGCATTTATAGCTATCATGACTAGTTAATATTATAAGAATCACCTCTTACACCAGTCACACAACCTCCGTCAGGGTCATATGTTCGTTTAGGATTACATAGTCATATTTGAGGACTTAACTTTGTTAGTATTTTGCAAGGTTCTAAATATCGGATATCGGGATCGTATCGGATGGGGTTTTTCATATCGGATATCAGATATCGGGGGAGATATCAGGGATACGCGCGCATGTCAGGCGTTCATTTCAGACACTATATGAAATAAAATATTGATAACTAAAAATTGGTTTAGAGTCATAGATATCATCTACCTAATAAAAATGATGTAATATGCTTGCAAAGACATAAAAAATAATATACATTTGCACGCAGTCGTGCAATAAATAAGTTATTTCATATCGGGCGATGCGATTTATCGGCCAATATCGGGCGATCTATCGACCGATATTTCAAATATCGGCCATTTTTTGCTGCAAACGATATGGCGAACGATTTTCCCATATCGTATCGGTAGCAGGCAAAAAAGGAGATATTAGACGATATCTCGGCCGAGATTTAAAACAGGAGTATTTTGAGTGCCTCATATTCATTAGAGAAGAATTGAGGTTCAGGTGGAGGTGTTACAAACTTTAGAGATCAAGCACGAATATGTACAAGACTTGTGCACGTTATAAGTCAACTTATCGACTGAGTCGACTTATGTTTGGACTAGTCGACTTATACTTTGCAGTATAATTGACTAATATTTGCAAACAGAAAGTAAGATTCTCAGATTCTCTTAGATTAGTCGACTGATAATTTGGTATAGTCGACTAACACACATTATAAGTCGACTTATACTTGGGTATAGTCGACTTATGGTGGTTCTAACAATTTCTTTTTTGTTTCCAGTTTGAGTTGGATTCAAGTATCCTTCTTTCTCTGAGGCGGTGCTGATTGTATTGTTGAAATTTGGGTTGGATTAGGATCATCCTATGAGCTTATATAAACTCGTTAGGGGTGGCCTTTGAAGGCAAGTCATATTCAAGAGATATTTCCACCATTGAGAGTTGTGAGAGAGAATTCTTGTAACTCTTATATTTTCTTCTCTGTTTTTCAATATAATTTTCCCCTCCTCGTGGACGTAGGCACTCTTTCTGAACCACGTTAAATTTGGTGTTCTTGCATTTTGTGGTGATTTGTCTCGATTGCTTACTAGTGATAGATTTTCTACGCTTCCGTTGCTGAGTCTTCAACTCGATGTTTCTCTCTTGTTGTATTAGTGTTGATCACAACAATTGGTATCAGAGCAATGGCTAGCAAGACGACCACAATAACCAAGTTCGAGGTGGAGAAATTCGACGAGAAGCCTAACTTCTTCTTGTTGAAAATGCGAGTAATGTCGTTGCTCGTGAAGGAGGGCATATACAAGGCTCTGCTTGGTATTGAGAAGAAGCCATCGAAGATGGATAATGAAGAGTGTAACGACATCGACTTTCGCGCAAAGGCGAAAATTATACTATGCCTATCAGATGAGATCCTTTACAACATCATGAATGAGGGGACAATTGCTGGTCTTTGGTGTAGGCTGAAAAGCCTTTACATGACGAAGAATTTGTCGAACAAGCTCTTCATGAAGAAGCAGTTATACAGTCTTCGGATGAAGAAAGGTACACTCATTTTATAACATCTAAATACTTTTAATAGGATTTTAAGCGACTTGTTGGCTCTGGAGGTTAAGCTAGAAGAACAAGACAAAACTCTTTTGCTACTCTCTTCTCTTCCATCAAGTTAAGACCACTTGACGATCACCATCATGTATGATAAGGAAACATTAGAGTTAGAAAATGTCAGGCAGATGTTCCAGAACAACGAGCTGATGAAGAAGACATATTCTATAAAAGAGGTCTCAGGACTGGTTATCAAGGGTCGGAGGGGGAGATCAAAGAGTAGGGGACTCAAAAGGGATTTAGAGGCTTTTAACAGCTTTGCTTGCTACTCTTGCAGAAAATCGGGGCGCATCAAGAAGAATTGTATGAAATATAAGGAGATGCTGAAGAAGAAAGGCGGTAAAAGTTCTAATGGGACTAGTACCAGTGTAAAGTCAGATCAAGCCGGGGTTGTCGAACAAGCAGATGGGAACCCATGTGATATCTTGACAGCTCAGTCAGAAAAATATAAGTACTCAGATGCTTAGTTACTTGACTCGGGGTGCACATTCAAATGTGCCCAAAAGGGAGTGATTCAGTACTTACAAGCCTTATGATGGAGGCTCTGTCCTGGTGGGTAATGACGCCGTGTGCAAGACAGTTGGCATTGGCAACATCCGTATGAGGATATTTGATGGACAAGTTCGAACCCTCACAAACGTGCGTCACGTTCCAGATTTAAAGAAGAATCTTCTCTCGTTGGGAGCTTTGGAAGCTCAGGGTGCAAGTTTTTAGGTGCAGATGGAAGTATCAAAGTTATCCAGGGCTCCATGACAATTCTTAAAAGAGAACGGACAACTAACTTGTACAAGATAATTGGAAGCATTATTGTTGGTGATGCTTCAACAACAACGGAGAAGGAGGATACTATAAGGTTTGGCACATGCGTCTTGGACGCATGAGCGAGCGAGGTCTTTAAGTCCTACACAACAGAGGTGCTCTGTTAGTATCAAATATTATAAACTCAATCTTTGTAAATTTTGCATCAAATATTATAAACTCAATCTTTGTAAATTTTGCATCATGGATAGACAGTATAGAGTAGCTTTCTCTACATCACAGCACAAGATAAAAGACTTACTAGATCTCATATACACGGATTTGTGAGGACCTTCGCCAGTGGCATCCATTGAGGGTGCTAAGTACTGTCATGTTCATAGATGCTTCTTCAGTAGAGTTTGGGTATACTTCTTGAAGCAGAAATCAGAAGTATTTCAGAAGTTCAAGGAGTAAAAAACTATGGTGGAGAATCAGAAGGACGAAATGTGAAAGTCTTGAGGTCCGATAATGGAGGCGAGTATACCTCCACAAAATTCAAAGCTTACTTGGCAGGTAAAGGCATCAAATACTAGCTAAGTATTGCAGGGTGACCAGAATAAAATAGAGTAGCATAGCGCATGAGTCGGTTACTTACAGAGCGTGCCCGCATTATCAGACTACAGGCTGACATGTTAGGAGGATTTTGGGCAGAAGCGGTGAGTCATGCAAGTTATCTGCTAAACAGATCACCATTAACAACCGTTGATTTTCAAATCCTAGAAGAGATATGGAGATGAGAGTTTGTGAATTATTCAACCTTACGAATTTTCGGTTGCCCAACGTATAGTTTGGTTGATGTCAGAAAAGAAGCAAACTGGAGTTCAAGTCTAAGAGTATCTCCATCAGGTTCACCAAAGTAGTCAAGGGTTTCAGACTTTGAAATCTCGAGACAAGGAATGCTTTTACGAGCAGAGATGTGATTTTTGACGAAGAATCAATGTTGCAAGACAAGTCAGAGACGGAGGATAAAGCATAAGATGAAGCTTCAGACAGTTCAGCAGACACTCAGGAAAAGAGAGTTGAGTTCTCAGAGAGCTCTAAAAGCTTCACGGATCAGATGAGGATTTCTCAGATAAAGATGAAGACGAACAAGAGGCTACTCAAGAGTAACCTAGACCGTTGAGACAGTCAGTCAGAGTTACGGTGCCTCCAACAAGGTATGACTGGGAAGATGATCACGTCTTATTCACATTAGTAACAGAAACAGGCGATCTTAATAGTTACAGGGAGGTGATCGAGTCAGATCACCACGACAAGTGGATTACAGCTATGGAACAGGAGATGAAGTCTTTGGATAGAAATCAAACATGAAAATTGTTTGATCTTCCAAAGGACTCCAAGACAGAAGGTTGCAGATGGGTCTTTCGTAAGAACAATGAGCAGTACAAGGTAAGATTAGTTGCTAAAGGATATGCTCAGAAGGAGGGTATTGACTACAATGAGATCTTCTCTCTTGTAGTCAAGCATATGTCTATTCGAATGTTATTGGCGATGGTAGCTCAGTTTGCTTTGGAGTTGGAGCAGATGGATGTCAAAACAACGTTTCTGCACTGTGAGTTGGAGAAAATGATATACATAAAGCAACCTGAAGGTTATATTCAAGAAGGACAAGAAAGCAATGCATGTCTTCTAAATAAGTCCCTCTATGGACTTAAGCAGTCTCCCAGGTAGTGGTATAAACGGTTCGACTCTTTAATGATCAAGGCCATATACAACTGATGTGAGTATGACAGCTGTATCTATTTCAAGCAGAATGATGATCCGATATATTTGCTGTTATATGTGGATGATATGTTAATTGTTGTAAGAAACAAGACACATATTCAGAAGCTTAAAGCTCAGCTAAAGAAGGAATTCGACATGAAGGATATGGGAGAAGCCAAGAAACCCTTAGGTATGGTGATCACTCGAGACAGAGGCTCATGCAAACTTTGGCTATCCCGGGAGAATTACTTTCTCAAGGTGTTGGAAAGATTCAACATGGCAGAGGCAAGATCAATCACCACTCCTTTGACAGGTCACTTCAAATAATCCTCCAAGCAGTGTCCACAATCACCGGAAGAGGAGATGTCTCAAGTATCATATGTTAGTGCAGTGGGATCACTCATATATGTTATGGTCTACACTAGGCCTGACTTAGCCTATGCAGCTACTACAATTAGTCAGTTCATGTCAAATTCAGGAAAGCAATATTAAGAAGCAGTGAAGTGGGTGCTACGATACCTACGAAGGGACTGCAAGACTAGGCTTGGTGTTTCAGAGATTGAAAACGGGGAAGCTTAGAGTATTACAAGGCTATGTTGATGCAGATTATGTAGGAGATCTTGATCAGCGAAGATCTATGACAGATATTGAAATCACCTAGAGGGGGTGAATTGGTGATGGCTATACTAAGTGGCAAATAATGCGGATTAAAAATAATTGACAACAAGCAATAACAATTAAATGAAACTTGCAAGAGAATAGACAATATAAGTGCAAGTAAAGGAGAGAGTAGAGTTTAGAAAGATGTGGATAATCGCAAACACAAGTATATGTTTCGAGGTTCGAGCCACTGCTCTACGTCCCCGCCTTCAACACGATGAAGGATTTCCACTATGTTCGATCCCACCGGATCTTCAATCGAGTACAAGTTCTCACTAGAACTCTTCGGACACACTTGTCATCTTTCACGGTGCCGCAACACCAACTTGGAGCTCACTAGCTCGCTTGAGGCCGCAACCTCTACAACTTCTCAATTTGAAGAAAATGGTGATCAACACTTGAACACAAACTAAGCTCACAAGCACAGCCCTACAACCAAGATGAGGAGATGAAACTCTAGGGATTGTGTAGTGCAAAAACCAAGTAGAGAAGTAGAGGAGAATGCTTCAAGTTAAAAACACCAAGGGATTGGAAATATATGGCTCAAGGGAAACTCTTTTGCTAAAAGGCTAAACTTTGAAAAACTTTAATTTTAAACTTGTAAATCTTGTATTTGAGTTGTATCTCACTCCCACTATTTATAGGGGATGAAAACTAGGTTAGAAAACCCAATAGATCCGTTAGGAGAAGCCCCAACAAAAAAATAAAACAGAATATAACCGTTGGCAGCCAGTACAGCAGAGTTGTCTGCTGCCGGTCGACCGGGTCGGTTGACCGCCAACGGTCGGATTTTCGACCGTTGGGAAAGCGGTCGACTGGATGGTGGACCGAGATTCCCAAACAGAGAGTGTAAACTCTCTGTCGGTCGACCGAGCCGGTCGACCGGAACAAACAAAGAGCACTGCTCTTGCTTCCGGTCAACCGGGCCGGTCGACCGATGTGCACGGCTGCACATTTGTGCATGTCGGTCGACCGCTCGGTCGACCGACAGAGCAGTTTGCTCTGCCAGCTGTCGACCGTGCGGTCGACCGGACAAGGTCAAAAGACAGGTTTTGAAAATCTTTTTGAAGTCTAAATTTTTCCAAGAATTTTTCTTCTGATAGGAAGATACAAAATAGAGTTCTAGGGCTTTGAATAACCAGAGTGTGATCATAGATCAACACCAATAAAATTTGAACTATATTTTGATAAAAATTCTTTTCTAAAGTAAAAACGGTTTTTCCAAAAACTTGTTTTTCCAAAACTTCGTTTTTCTGAAACTCGGTAAGAATTTTGGTAATAAATTTTGCATTGAAAACATGAAGCAATATGAAGAGTGTGTGTGTGTGACAATCCCAAGGTTGACAACCTCTGTCATCTCGGTTTTGACAAATAGACTATAAATCCTAACTAAAAATAGAAAATAGAAAGATACAAATCTTATAATATAGTCTTCTCAACTTTGCTTGATCCTGAAGCTCTTCTAGTGTGTTAGGCTCTAGAATCTAAATCTTCGCGGTTTCCAAATGTGTGAGTCTTGTGATGGAGCTGACAATCAACTTAAGTTTTTACCTGAAACTCAATTAAACAATCTTGTTAATACCTAACTACATATGGTTTGTTATCATCAAAACTTAGGGTTAATGGCCTTTAGGCCAACAATCTCCCACTTTTTTATGATGACAAAACATATGGAGTTATTACAAATATTTTGGGTATAGACTTCAAGTGAAGCTCCCCCTTAACACGTGCATATATAAGACTATGATATGAAAGAACTAAATGCACAATAAAAGCATATATTTGATATGACAATTAGGCACATATGCTAACCATCTATGCATAGCAAGAATATAGAAATATGAAAATGTATGCATACATGGTTACCTTCATCCATCCAGAAATACCTCCAACCTCCAAAATGAGTGGTAGATGATTGGAACAAAAATAGAACAAGAAGCAATACGCAACCAACCATATATACCACATAGAGACAATAAATATAACTGCCATAACATAGATAAAGATGTCCATACATGCTAAGAGGTTCATGCCAACCTTAAAAACTAGATACAAAACACATGTCCATTAAATACATGTCAAACACAAATAAAGTTGTCCACAAAAAACAAACTACATATTCAAATACATAAATATGAAAACAACCCAAAAATAACTCCATAAAATCTCTCCCCCTTTTTGTCATCAACAAAAAGGGTCAACGCCTCGAAAAATCAGGGTCCTCTGGAGAGGTAGGTGGCGGAGGTGGAGCAGAAGGAGGAACCCATGAGGCGAACGGAGGGCCGAAAGCAGGAAGTGGCTGTGCAAGACCACGAGGTAGAGGAGCTGGCCAATCAAACCTGGTGTAGATGTCTCCGATATATGTATGCATATAGCAAATGGAGTCACAGATATGGTTGAGGTCATTGTCCAGACGCTGCTCCAGCCGCTGAAAGTTTGCGGCCATCTCAGCTGACACCTGCTGGCTGTGCTCCCGAAGCTGAGTGGATAAAAATAGGTAGGGGTCGAAAGAAGCAGAAGAGGCAGAGGAGGATCCATGAACAA
Organism: Agave tequilana; assembly: GCA_038442645.1. Classification (NCBI taxonomy): domain Eukaryota; kingdom Viridiplantae; phylum Streptophyta; class Magnoliopsida; order Asparagales; family Asparagaceae; genus Agave; species Agave tequilana. The sequence continues at coordinate 161,600 of JAVJIF010007900.1, read as the reverse complement.
CAAGAATGATAGGCCGCGGCTGAGGAGCAGGAGGACACTCCCGAGCACGCATCCTCTTGAGGAGGGTGTTGTTTATGTCAACTGACGGTTCAACTAACCATTTAGAGGAAAGATCAAATCTTAATTGCTTCAATAGACGAGTAATGAGCATCCCAAAGGGCAAGTGCCGGTTTGGGACAAGAAGGTGATCAGATGTCATATAGTCGATGATGAGTTTGGGAATGTTGATTCTAATGCCTTTTAGAAGACAATAGATCACCAGAGGAGCAGAACCCCTATCGTGACTATACTCTCCTGATTTTGGTAGGAGGTTATGGAACACGATCTTAGCCAGGACTTGGGCGGTGAGAGAATAGTACTTCACCTCCTCATTCCTAACTAAGTCAGGGTTATCATCATCATGAAGCAGAGTAGAGGCGGTGTGGGCAGACTCACCGTCAGGATAAGCAAAGTCATGAAGATCTACGTTATAAATATCTACCCCCTCACAGGAGAGGTGTAGGAGACTTGCAAATTTTTGAAGAGAGATGTTTATATCTCTGCCCATGACTATAGATCTAATATGATTTTGTTGAAATGATAGATTAGAGTAAAAATAGTGTACCAATTCAGGATGAACTGGTTTCTTAATGGTAACAAAATTTTCTAGAGAACTGGATCCTAAAATGTTTGCAAGATTGAGGTGCTCAAAATTACTGAGCACCACCGTCCTACCTGAGATTACATTTTTACATGAAATTAGGGTGTATCTATGAAATGTATTTTGTAAAACAAAAGGGGTGGATGGTGATTCGGGAGTTTTCTCCTTCTCAGATCTAGATCTTTTTGACATTGTGAATGGATAAGCAAGATAAGGCACGATAATAGCACGATCTAAACAAGTGAAATCAGAAATAGCAAGGAAAAATGAAAGATCTAGGAGAAATAGATTATACCTTAACAATCCAAGAGAAAATCCCAAGGAAATTGTAGATCTGAAGCCTGAGAACAATTTTATCCAATTTTTGTGAAGAGATTTTGAGGAGTGGAAGAGGGTTGGAATGGGTTTAGGGTGAAGAAAATAGGAGAGGAGAAGAGAAGGAGGCGGTGGAAAGAGATGGAATGAGGAAATTTTGGGGTTAGGGTTTTATATAGAGTCGGGTAAAATAGCAGTTTTACCTGACTCTCGGTCGACCGCCCCAGTCGACCGGTGGAAACCGAGAGCAATCTCGGTTTTAGTTGGTCGACCTCTCGGTCGACCGGCTACGGACAGAAATTTTTTTTCTGTTTCAGGCTAAGTCGGTTGACTGCCCGGTCGACCGGGCCTATGACAGGCCAACTCGGTCAACCGGAACTGCTAAAAACAGTTCAAAATTTTGTTTTAAAAATTTTTGATTTTAATTTAATTTTCTTTTTAGAAAGAATTATATATGTTTCTTATATAAACATAAAAATAATGTTGAAATCTTACTTGGCATGAAAAACTCAAGAAATTTTTTATTTTTATTTATTTTTATTAACAATATATTTCCTTTTATTAATTAAGCGATAAATATGAGATGTTGAACCTGAATACCCTTTTAAGGTTTCTGAACTTCTCCTCGACATTCCTGTAGATAAGAGTTGAGGCGCGCAAGTGTCATCTCTATTTATTTGCTTACTTTGGTTAAATAAATCTTTATTTTTACAATATTCTTATAAAACATTTATTTACCAAAAAAAATGATACATGGACAAATAACATATGGCAAGTGTAAAAACAAAATGAATACACATTCCCAATCATAGTTAAAAAAAATGGATATGCAAGTTTATACATGTAAGGCATATTATCACAAAATACAAATAGCAAATCCTATACATATACAAAAGGAAATTTTAGGTGAAGTTACCAAACCATGGGTAATCTCCAAAATGGGTGCCTCTTTGATAGCGATGCAAGTGACAATGTATTCGTTAAACCTTGATGCATCCACCACCCGTGCACCATCTCCCCCTAAGTCTTGGAGGGGGAGGACGCACCTGTATCAATTAAATTCGGTGTCTTTTGGTATCTAAATCTTTTTGGGTCGTTTGGGGTTAGTGCCTTCTCGAACCCAAACATTCTTATTAGACATGTTTAATTTAGCATAACAAAATTTAGCTAAATGGCCTTTGCGACCACAATGTACACATGTATAAATTCTACCATACATAAATGCATGTTTGTGTGAGTGTGCATGCTTTTGTGTGCTTGATGCATGAGGAGTGTATTTCCTTTGGGTTTTTCCCTTAGGAAATATAGATGCAAACTTGGTCATGTCAAATGCACATTTCTTTCAGATAATATCCAAAACCTCAATGCTTTTTTAGATCTCTAAAAATTCATTTCTATTACAAGTAGTGATTAGGCTTTTGTCCTTACAAGTAGCTTTATATTTTTCAAAGTCCTTTTTCATTTTCCCAAAAGAGTGACAATTCATTTTTCTCATTTAAAACAAGTTCAAATTTATTCTTTAAAGAATCATTTTCCTTTTTTAACTTTTTATTTTGAGCTAGAGAAATTTCATATCTACTTTGTAATTCTTCAAAAACTTGTGCTAATTCATTCATGATTAAATCTTCATCTTCTAAAGAGTTTTCTAGGTTTACCTTAGAAGCTTCACCATCACGTGCCATGAAGCACATGTGTGCGGTGTCGATCTCCTCTTCGGATTCGGTCTCGGAGTCATCCCACGTGGCCACCATTGCCTTTTTCTTTTGTATATTCTTGGAGGTAGTAGCTTGTAGAGAGGGGCAATCCGCAATTAGATGTCTCGTTCTTTTACAATGAAAACATGGACCCGATTCTCCCTTTTTTTCAAATCTTCCTTGAGGTGTTCCTCTTCGGAAGTTGCTTTGTCCACCTTTCTTGTAGAACATTTTGCCCACTTTTCTTATGAGCAAGGCAAAGTCTTCATCGTAGTCTTCCGATGATTCCTCTTCATCATAGGAGGATGGACCGCCTTGAAAGCAAATGCTTTCTTCTTTGGTGCCTCCCTTTCTTCCCTCACCTTCATCTCCATCTTATGTGTTTTGAGATTACCGATGAAGCCGGAGAAGTCCATCTCCTCCTTATCGTTGAGCTCCTTGAGGGTGGTTGCCTTGACTTCCCAAGACTTGGGAAGAGCTCTAATGACCTTTCGGATCTTTTGGTCATTGTCGATGTTGTCACATAAAGAAGATAAAACATTAGTAATCTTGGTGAACCGAGTGAGCATTTTATCTATATCTTTATTATCAAGCATATACAAATTCTCATATTGAGAACGAAGCAAGTCAATTTTAGATCTCTTGACTTGTGACGTCCCCTCATGAGTAATGATAAGTACATTCCAAACTTCATAAGCAGATTTGCAATTAATGATGCGGGAAAGATCATCTTTATTTAAAGCTTGAGTAAGTGCATATTGGGCTTTAGCATTGGCCTCATAGTCCTTAGCAGTTGCTTCGGACCATGTATTCTCATCACTGTGAGGTTCAATAAATTCTTTGGTAATGGATTTGGTAATGGATTTGGCAACTCTAACTCTTAAGGACTTTAGGAATAGGTTCATTTTGACCTTCCAAATGGGGAAGTTGAACCCATCAAATTTGGGTGGGGACTTGATGCTAGAGAAATCAATTGATGCCATGAAAATAAATTATTGCACAAACAAATATAGATGCAATAAATAAATATAACCAAATAATGAGGATCTCCCTAAGGTGGTTAAACCAAATGCTAGGGTTAGGCTCTGATACCAATTGAAATCACCTAGAGGGGGTGAATAGGTGATGGCTATACTAAGTGGCAAATAATGTGGATTAAAAATAATTGATAACAAGCAATAACAATTAAATGAAACTTGCAAGAGAATAGACAATATAAGTGCAAGTAAAGGAGAGAGTAGAGTTTAGAAAGATGTGGACAATCGCAAACACAAGTATATGTTTCGAGGTTCGAGCCACTGCTCTACGTCCCCGCCTTCAACACGATGAAGGATTTTCACTATGTTCGATCTCACTGGATCTTCAATCGAGTACAAGTTCTCACTAGAACTCTTCGGACACACTTGTCCTCTCTCACGGTGCCGCAACACCAACTTGGAGCTCACTAGCTCGCTTGAGGCCGTAACCTCTACAACTTCTCAATTTGAAGAAAATAGTGATCAACACTTGACCACAAACTAAGCTCACAAGCACAACCCTGCAACCAAGATGAGAAGATGACACTCTAGGGATTGTGTAGTGCAAAAACTAAGTAGAGAGGTAGAGGAGAATGCTTCAAGCTAAAAACACCAAAGGATTGGAAATATATGGCTCAAGGGAAACTCTTTTGCTAAAAGGCTAAACTTTGAAAAACTTTGATTTTAAACTTGTAGATCTTGTATTTGAGTTGTATCTCACTCCCACTATTTATAGGGAATGAAAACTAGGTTAGAAAACCCAATAGATCCGTTGGGAGAAGCCCCAACAAAAAACAAAACAGAATATAGTCGTTGGCAGCCAGTACAGCAGAGTTGTCTGCTGTCGGTCGACCGGGTCGGTCGACCGCCAACGGTCAGATTTTTAACCGTTGGGAAAGCGGTCGACCAGACAGTCGATCGAGATTCCCAAACAGAAAGTGTAAACTCTTTGTCGGTCGACCGGGCCGGTCGACCGGAACAAACAGAGAGCACTGCTCTTGCTTCCGGTCAACCGGGCCGATCGACCGATGTGCACGGCTGCACATTTGTGCATGTCGGTCGACCGTGCGGTCGACCGGACAAGGTCAAAAGACAGGTTTTGGAAATCTTTTTGAAGTCTAAATTTTTTCAAGAATTTTTCTTATGATAGGAAGATACAAAATAGAGTTCTAGGGCTTTGAATAACCAGAGTGATCATAAATCAACACCAATAAAATTTGAACTATATTTTGATAAAAATTCTTTTCTAAAGTAAAAACGGTTTTTCCAAAAACTGATTTTTCTGAAACTTCGTTTCTCTGAAACTCGGTAAGAATTTTGGTAATAAATTTTGCTTTGAAAACATGAAGCAATATGAAGTGTGTGTGTGACAATCCCAAGGTTATCAACCTCTATCATCTCGGTTTTGACAAATAGATTATAAATCCTAACTAAAAATAGAAAATAGAAAGATACAAATCTTATAATATAGTCTTCTCAACGTTGCTTGATCCTGTAGCTCTTTTAGTGTGCTAGGCTCTGAGATCTAAATCTTCGCGGCTTCCAAATGTGTGAGTCTTGTGATGGAGCCGACAATCAACCTAAGTTTTTACCTGAAACTCAATTAAACAATCTTGTTAATACCTAACTACATATGGCTTGTTATCATCAAAACTTAGGGCTAATGGCCTTTGGGCCAACAGATATGTGTTCACGGTAGCTGAGTGCGTCATCAGTTGAAAGGCAGAGTTGCAAGATATCGTTGCTCTTTCAACGACAGGGACAGAGTACATGGCTGCAATTGAGGCATCAAAGGAAACTTGATAGTGAGAGGATTGGTCGAGAATTTTGGTATCATACATGATTCAGTTCGGGTTCATTGCGACAATCAGAGTGCTATTTATCTTGCTAAGGATCACATGTATCACAAACGAACGAAACACACTGATGTAAGGTATCACAAGATACGTCAGTGGGTCATAGATGACAAGGTGATCGACTTGGTGAAGATCAATACAAAAAAGAATCCAACAGACATGATGACAAAGACCATTCTGGTGGAGAAGTTGAAATCGTCTCTGAACTTCATCGAGGTTCTCCAAAGGTAAGATGGAGAACGTAAGGTGGAGAACGGACTCTTAGGAAGGAGCCATATGAAGTCACAAAAGGGGGGGAGAAATCACGGTGAATGAAGTGAAGGCCAATGTCTACAAAGGAACTCAATGAACATGAGTCAAGGTAGAGGTTATTAGTATTTTGAGTGCCTCGTATTCATTGGAGAAAAATTCAGGTACAGGTGGAGGTGTTACAAACTTCAGATATCAAGCACAGACATGTATAAGACTTATGCATGTTATAAGTCGACTTATCAACTGCCTAGTCGACTTATGTTTGGACTAGTCGACTTATATTTTACAGTATAGTCGACTAATATTTGCAAACACAAAGTAAGGTTCTTAGATTCTTTTAGATTAGACGACTGATAATTTGGTATAGTCGACTAATACACATTATAAGTTGACTTATACCTGGGTATAGTCGACTTATGGTGGTTCTGACAGTTTTCTTTTCTTTTCAGTTTTGTTTCCAGTTCGGGTTGGATTCGAGTTTTCTTCTTTCTCTGAGACAGTGCCGATTGTATTATTAAAGTTTGGATTGGATTAGAGTCATCCAATGAGCCTATATAAATCCCTTGAGGGTGACTTTTGAAGGCAAGTAAAGTTCAAGAGATCTTTTCACCATTGAGAGTTGTGAGAGAGAGAATTCTTGTAACTCTTGTATTTTTCTCTTTTACAATATAATTTCTCCCCTCCTTCCCGTGACGTAGGCATTCTTGCCGAACCACGTTAAATCTGGTGTTCTTGTGTTTTCTGGTGATTTGTCTCGATTGCTTGCTAGTGATAGATCTTCTACGCATTCATTGTCGAGTCTTCAACTTGGTGTTTCTCTCTTCTTATATCGGCGTTGATCACAACAAACTAGTTGTAGTGACGTGAGAGAGCACCATTCTGAGACTATAACTAGATTTGTTTGGGGTTTAAGGTCTAAAAAAAGGCGTGCTATGATTACTGACTCGTATGATTTAGACATTGTTGAAGAGGCCTTTGATGTTGCCTTAAATATAGACTTGACTTTCAAAACGTTAGTTAATGCTAAGGTCCGATGTTCTAAGTGTAAGTGATATGAACATTATGATTACCAGTGTCCTTCAGAGAGTCGAACATGTTAGAAATGTACTTAGTGATGAAGTTGATGACTCAAAGGTTGTTGAGAATGTCTACATTTCTTCTAAGACTGTTAGTATAATTAAAAGGCATATCAGTTGGTTCCGACACATTTGATTATTGAGGAGGGTCATGCTTCTTATGAGAGTACTAGTGAAGTAGTAGATGTGTAAGTCGAGTCTTGTATACACTTAGATGTTGACATCCATGCTCATGATATTAGTTAGTCTGCTTGAATTAGCAGAGTCTAGTGTATCTAGTCAGATCTCTAGGTATTCATTTGTCACACCTTTGATAAATGATTTTGAGCACGAGACAGTTGATTCTAATGTCGTTACATTTAGTGGACCATCTGAGTCCTCTCGTGCTGAGTACAATTTTATGGTGGTTTCAATCGATTCATCTTCTAGTGAGTCACCTAAATTCCATGCCATGATCCAGCAAATGATTTCTAATGCTTCTTTCTTTTCTAGTTGTTTGGAGTTTATGTCTGAGTCCAATCTACATCCATCTGCAGGGTTAGATGTGTGCCCTTCTAGGTATTTCAGATATATTATTTTCTCATCTTTAGGAATTATGCCTAGAGTGTCTACTGTATTGCACTTGCCTGTTGCACATATTGGTGATATCATTAGGCCGATTGCAATTCGCAATGACACCTACAAATTTGTTACATATCCATATAGTATTTAGTAGAAATTTGCAGTTAATAATAAGGTGATGATTACGAGTCACCTTGAGTCTGTGAGGAAGTTGCAAATGTGGCGTACAGATTTAATATGATTCTGAAAAGGAGTGCTCTCATTACTTACGAGTTGAACATTTCATGAGATTCTGATATCAGTTCTGTCTTCAGTAGGAATGATGTGCCTCTGTCTACTATCGGTGCCTTAATCGAGCTACCCTCTTTTACAGTCAATCCGTCATAAAGGCCAGCTCCATCCCTACCAACATGGTCTGAATGTGATGTACCAGTGTGTTGCCACAGTAACCACCTTTGCCCGATTGAGGTGCTTCGTGAGGGGAGCCCTCACTCGATAGGGTCGAGTTTCTCCCACCCTGGGGGAAATGATGAGGATATTACCAGTTGCTAGTTGTTTTTTTATTGCCTTAGTTTATTTTTGAGTCTAGTTATTTTTATTGTGTTTTTAGTATCACATTGGTTGTATTCGAGAACTGAACTTTTGTAGAGCCTATAAATAGCCCTCATTGCTTTCTTATTGGTAGACAATGAATGAATTAAATTTTCCATTTAAAAATTTCTCAGCTTTTGAGTTCTTGAGATTGGAGTGTGAAGCCCGTGGTATAAGGGGTGTGAAGCCCGTGGTGCAAAGGGTGCGAAGCCCAACATCTATCTGGTTCTTATCTCTATTTTTTAAACCTTAACTTCTCTTATTTATTTTTTTGTCAAAACCTTAGTTTCTTATTTCTTTGATTTGAAGGTGATTGCGGTCCTCCCGTATTATGTCACTTCAACAAAGGGCTAATTTCATTGTAAACTTTACAAACCAGTCATTTTCACTGGCAAATTCATAGAAGAAGGTTCACAAGAATTTTTTTTTTTACTAAAAAGAAGAAAGTCCTCCATAATTTACAAGTTGTCAGGTATCACTGAAACAGTAGCCTCGGCCTTGAATTTATAGGCTTGGAAGTCTAATTACTATATGGCTCAGGAAGATTGTTCTGAATATCAGCCATGATGACCATATATTGGCTGATATGTGGGTTGGAGCACCTCAATGCAGGAAATTTATTAAGGTTGTAGCATTTTGGGCTTAAATTGATTGATATATCAGCAGATATATATATATATATATATATATATATATATATATATATATATATATATATATATATATATATATATATATATATATATATATATATATATATATATATGGAAATATTGCCCAATGTTAATGATATTTAGCCACTGGGTTTTCTCAAGGGTTTTGGGTATTTTGATTTTAACTAGATAACCCAGTAACCTAAACAATAAATAAATCAACTCTAATGTTAGCTGGTGGCTTTTCTCAAAGGTTTTGGGTTGACGGATTTTGCTTTTAACTCGATTACTCAGTAACCTGAAAATTAAATAAGTTCATACCAAATTTCTGACATTAAGATTCTATACCCTCATGCACACTTCTCATTTCTCCTTTTTTGCTTTTCTTTGTCATCTTCTTCTTCCTAGTTGACTTCTTCTTCCTAGTTGACACGCATCTCGACATTCAACTCCCTTACATTTACATTACAATATTTTTATAGGATAAATTATATTTAGGACATTACAACTACCCTTAAGATATCAATATTTGTATGAGAAATTGTTGGAATGACACGTTGACATATCCTCGATAAATTGCACTATGTATGAAGTGTTACTGCATACTACACATTTGTAGGTATGATGTGTGAGAATCTGGTGACCGGTATCCTCTTCTCAGGCATGGTTTGTAGTATCCTTGGGTCTAAAACAAGTATATAAGTTGTCTTATTTTCTTTGGCTCTTAATTTCATTTTCAAGAATGCTCATGGGTATAGCATTAGATTAACATTATTGGAACCATTGACTAGCTTTTAATCTCAGATGTTAAATTGGATCTCTTTTTCTCTCTAGAGAAGAAGTGAGTGCATATATATGAAGTGATAGAATTCTAGTCAACATTAGCTAGTCACGGGACACGGGTATCAAGTGTCTGAGTATTCGAACATGTCTGACACTACAAAACAGTGGGGCACGCAACACTCGTGCAGGCGGGCACGCGCACAAGTGTAAATATTTACACACCTACCCACCCCTACATGTGCAGCTGTCTGTGTATATTATCAGTCCCATATTTAGTGGGGGCAATAGATAGGCTCTTTTTGCCACTAAGGTCTGGAGTTGGATTATGGGAGGTCCCATATTCAAGATTGAATTACAGCTTCTATCACTCCATCCTCAAGGGCAGAGATGTCTCAATTGTGCTACTGGAGGCGTTGAGGAAGTGAGAATAGAACACTTATCTTAAGGTTGGCTTACTATTTAGATGCTTTCAAACGTTATTGGCTTCACACTTCGCTACCTAATGTTTAATGTAGGCATAAAAATTAGCCTACCAGAAGTACATTCTTCCCAGTTCTCTCAAAGAAGTACGAACATGACACAAATGTTGGCCTTACTCTAGTTTTGATGATGATCAACTCATGTAGTTATAGTACTAATGATCTTGTGTTTAATTAGTGACAGATTTATGATCAAGATCTTAGTAGGTGCATAGCTTCAACAAAGGATTTAAAGTCAAGTTTTGAAGCTAGCACGGTTTGATCCAAGAGCCATTGGATCGTGTTTGGACCAAGTCAAGAAGATGTGAAGACTTCAAGAAGATGAAGACTTGTGTCTAGGTTTGTTTTTAGAAGATTTTGTTTTTAGTTAAAATGTAAAGGATAGAATAGTTGGTGGATTGCTCAAGTATACCATGCACACACACTCTTGATTTAGAATGTTTTCATAAAAGAGTTTTCCTTTAGAAAAACATGGTTTTGGATAAAGACTATAAAAATCAAGTTTAGAGCTTAATATCAAAAACATAGATATTTTACTATGTTTGTGTAGTGGATCATATCCATGCACCATATGCTTTCAAAGTTGTTTAAATATCTTGTTTTTGTATTTGGAGATGTTTTGGAAAAACAAGTTTTGAAAAACCAAGTTTGAAAAAATACTGTTTTCATTTGAGCCAATTTTTCCATATTACAAAAATAGTCCAAATCATTTATAACATGCCTTGATTTTGTGCAAGCATGTTTGTTTATCAAATTATATTGGTAAAACTATTTTTGTAGATTTTTCTATATTTTATGGGATTTTATTTGAACCAAAAAGACCAAGTTTTTAATCCCTAGTTCAGACCTGACCTGGCTTCAACCGGTCGACCGACCCGGTCGACCGACGTGCACAGACGTGCACGCCAGTTCTGCAGGAGGGCCGGCCGACCGATACGGTCGACCGTCCAGAGAGCTCTGCTACCTGGAAAGGCCCCGGCCGACCGCGCGGTCGATCGGACAGAGAGATTGCTCTCTGTATCCTGTCTCGGTCGACCGGCCGGTCGACCGATGGCTCAAACGGTCTGAAATATGACCGTTGGCCGGTCGGCCGGACGGTCGACCGACAGGCCTGACAGACCCCAACGGCTAGTTTTTCTAGCCCTATAAATTTGAGGGTTTGGGCATTATTTTTTAACAAGATTTTCAAGTGGGTTTTCACCAGTTTTTCCTGAACTATTTAGAGGTTTTCCTCCACTTGATTTAGAGCAAATATTTCCAATCAAAAGGAGAGTTTATATCAAGAGTATTAAAAGAGATTCTTTGAATTTTCCTCCACCATCTCTTTCCTTGTTTTTCTCACAAATACTTGAGCAACCCATTGAGCTATTCATTCTATAGGAGTGTTTTTGTGAGAGGATTTTAGGTGATCAAGAGTTGTGATCGCCAAAGTTCATCTTTGAGGAGGCGGACGTGTGTGTTCCCGTTGTTTCGGGTCCTAGTGGGAACTTGGTGTTTCGGGTTCGGGTGCGAACTTTTTGTTTGAGGTGCGGCCTCGGCGAGCCGGTGGGCTTGCGGTGTGTACGGACTAGAGAGAGTCCAAGGAGTTCTAGTGGGAACTCGTTGTAGGTGTTGCGGCACCGGGTGATCCATTGGGATCGATTATAGTAGAAATCCTTCGTGTGTCGAAGGCGGGGATGTAGAGCATGGGTGCTCGAACATCGAAACAAATCCCTTGTGTTTGCGGTTGCTCACTCACTCTCTCTCTTTGTCTTTTGTTTATATCTTGCATTCCTTTATTGTGTTTATCTTTATATGCATGATATACTTGTGTGCCTAATTGATATATGCTTGGGTTGTTTGCTAACACTTGTATTTAACCAAGAGAGCCAACGCGGCACCTTAACCCTTTCTAGGGGAATCTAGAGGAGTTTGTCCAAAGCCCTTCACGGGGAATTCGGCAACACTCTTGTGTTATACGTGGTGTTTAGTGTAAGAGTTTAGTTTAGGTCATAATAGTTTTTACTTGCGCATTATTTGACATTAAGTGACCATTAGATTAGCCATCACCTATTCACCCCCCCCCCCCCCTCTAGGTGAACTTTCAACAAACACATGACAAGACAGTTTCTTATAAAATGAGACACAAGGACATAACCAGATGATGATAGAATGTACAATAAATAATAAAAAGATTGCATATATACATACATGCATAGACATGTCCTTGCATCTAATTATCTTGCAAAGGAAAGATGTCCTTGCATCTAAAGAATCAGACACGTATTTCTAATAATATAATAACATACAACAATTTCATATATGCTAAAAGTTCTATTTCTCGTACATTTTTATGACTTCGTAGAAAGATAAGTCTTGGGTCTTCAACTCTCTACTAAGTACCTCAATATCAACACATCTCAATTCGTAAATTGAAATATATTGAAACTTATCATAGTTCTATATTAGTTAATATTTTGAAGGCATTTTTCAATAAACTGTAGTCTTCATACATAAGCAAAAACATATAAACATCTCAAATATGTATGTAATGTGAACAAAAAAGTGAATGAGAAATTAAAAAAAAAAGTGTTTTTTTAAAATATAATTGAGGATGCATTTGAGAAGGTGTCTGAGAAAGCATTGGTGCCTGACACGGTTGTTGACGTGTTCGAGACGTGTACCTTTTCACGATTGAAGTGTCTGCGTTGCAGACATTCACATAATTAAAGAAAAAAGTATGACGTGAATTTGGATGACGATGGGGGTGAAAAATATAGCACATCTTTTTTTCTACTCTTCTCTTAATGATTCTTTCTATTTTTTTCTCTAATAGAACAATACTCAATTTCCCCCCTTTGGTTCACATTAGCCATTCTACATGAGCGTTCAAGTGAACTGTTGTGTCCATGTGTCCAACATTGCAACATTTTGTAAAAACAGAGTGTCCTGGTAAAATTGATTGTAGTTCAAGGAGCTTTTAGGACTAGAGGTAGATCAAAAGCCACATGAATTATGGCTATTAAAATGGATACATTATGTAGGACAGACACATCTTGCATGAAGTCAGGTTCTTGTCCAACATATATATATATATATATATATATATATATATATATATATATATATATATATATATATATATATATATATATATATATATATATATATATGGCACGACACTTCTCAGGTACACGTTGGTTACTAATAGAATAATTGTCCATTGTGTTCTCAAGTGTATATTTGTGAAATAAAACATTCTTTTAATACCTTCAATTCTAGTTTTTTCCCACTTGACAACACTTTTATATTTGATTTTCCTTTCAATTTTCATGTTAAATTTATAGTATTTATAAACTAAAATATTCTAGCATAAAATGTACTTGGGAATTGTTTCAGCATAAGAAGATTGCTTTGAGTTCCCCTGTGAAAAGATTAGAAGAGGATGAAATGCCAAGTCCATTCCTATGCAATGCATTCAAATGCATGAAATGATAATATTTATCATATGTAAACATTATATTTGATGTGTAAAAATAGAAGAAAAATGACATAATCTGTAGTTCACCTTGTCAGTGTTACTACCACCCTGCCTTTGAGTATCATGTCAAGGGACGAATAGTCTTTGGTCTTTGGTACTGTCGAATGGGCTCGAGGACCAAAAGTGGACTCTGGTGCCTGGTCCTTAGGCCGCCCTCCATACAATCAGATTGTAGACACTTATCGCGTTTCTTTGTGAGGGTCATTACAAGCTAAATCAGGTACTTTATAGTTGTCCAGTACTTGGGCAACTCACCATGATATTTCATGCCCTTGGGTGTTACTTACCGCATATGCAGTCTTTCTTCTCATGCTGCGGGCCTCTTTCTCTTGTTCATGTTCGATGGGCTGGAGTGAATTATTATATCTTGTTATGCTGGCCCCATGATTAAGCTTTTTCCCAGGGATCAGATTTTTGTCTCTCTTTACAGTCTTCAAATAATGCATCTGATAGGTGAGCTTAAAGCCTTCTTAAAGCATCTTCAAGTACTGACCCTACCAAAAAAAAGTCTTCGAGTACTAAAAGCCTTCTACTCAAAGTCTTCTCTTACCTACAGCTGCACTGCACTTCTATATGGCATACTGGTCAAAGTCTGTTTTTCTATTTCAGGCCTCAAATAGAATCAGTTTTTTTCTCTGTCCCAGGCTTTTGATTCCATTTGAAACCATATTTTTCTTTTTACGTGAGCGTCATCTCTTGGCTGCAGATCTAATGCACACATGAGTATTTACGTACCCTCCATTGTGTTCTCCCCTTTTTGTGGCCTTAAGTCTATCAAAATTATTCTTTATAAAGCTTATATCTGCCGGTTGCTATATTTTTATGGATCAGCATCATCTACTCCTCTGAAATAGGTTACATGCCTTGCAATCATCTTTGGCGAACATATCAGAGACAATAGTTTAACCCTTTTTTGCAGACTTATTATCATTATCTTAGCAGTCAGGTCCATTGACAAGTACTTATTGTTGGCTTTAGAAAGGTATGAGCTCTAGAAAGCCATTTCATACCTGATGCAGTATGCATCTTTTTATTCATTTTTCTGTGACCATTCGGTCTGTCTTGAAGTGATTCCGCTGATGGTTTCATATATTATGGTTTATCTCTTCCTCACTGTGAACCGTGTCGTTACCCTGTTGGTTGCAACAAAATATCTGAACGTTCAATCATTGATTTCTGTACTCCGAACACAATCAAAATCTTTGAATTCGCTACAATCCGCCATGTGGTCACATAGTAGTAATTTGTTTGTTTTTTCTTCCTGATTTTTTATTGCTGGGTAGCTCTTAAACATACATGCTCATGATCAATAAAAAATTTTCTGTGCTGTGATTCCTAACGATATATCTTATGTTTTCTTTCTCCTTTTTGTTGAAATTTATTGAAGAACTCGGAAACAAATTTATGAATCTGTTCAAGTCTTCTGATTGAGGAAAACCTTCCCAGATCTCCTGTTTCAGTGTCATGTTCTTTTTCAGTGATAACTCAATCATAAATGTTAATCGTATTGATATTACATAGTCATGTTAGTAGCCGAAGGGATCTAAATTTTACTGCGCCACACACAATTAGTCTCTTCGGTAGTCTCTGCTCTGTTGTCTAATTTTCATTGACCTTGTTGGCATGCATCATTTAATCTACTTTTACTAGGGTGACACAATCTTTAAATTGTTGTCCTGCTTTCTTTCCTCAATAAATTCGGCAACAACCTTTTTCTCAGTTCTGAAGAGTTTGAAACCGGTAAGACAAGAAAATGAAAAAAATCACTTCTCACGTATTTGTCTTCTTTAATTTTACAGGACATAGTGGACTTTTTTGTGAAAAATATTTCCAATGACAGTCTTGGGGTGATCTGCAATGCTCATGTGGTACATGCTGACCAGAGTGAGTATGGAGCTATGGACGAGAAATGCCTTAAGCTCGCTGAGCTGGCTGCCACGGCTGTCGACTTCCCTAAGACTGGTAAAATGGTTAATATGCCAGCATCTCTCAAGCCTAAAGTCTATCCCGACTTCATGGACAAGGACCACTTCCAATCGTACAAGTCAGAGAAGATCCTAGGAAGGTTGTACCGAAAGATAAAAGATGCTTCTGATCAGGATAACTCATCTGAACTAGCTTATGCGTACGAGGACTTACCTTACGACACAGAATTGGAGGTCCCAGGGGCACGCGATTACCTTTTTGAGGCTTGGCAGACCAAGTGCTCGTATGATCGGCAGTTGAATGCTTTGCTGGGGCAGTTCCGAGTCGAAAAGGAGGGGGAGGTTGTCACAGGGCACTTCTTCTCCTTTAACAAACTCAACAGCAGGAAGCAGGGAGAGATCAAGGAGCGTCTCAAGAATGCCTACTACGCACTCA
This sequence comes from Agave tequilana, assembly GCA_038442645.1. Lineage (NCBI taxonomy): Eukaryota > Viridiplantae > Streptophyta > Magnoliopsida > Asparagales > Asparagaceae > Agave > Agave tequilana. Next base: position 145,803 of record JAVJIF010007900.1, on the reverse strand, counting down.
ACAAGCAATACAGGCATGCGTTTGAAGAGGTTGGCCAAGACTTGCTTGAACTGACGGATGAAGAGATGAATGCAAGATATGAAAACAAGGCGTCTGCGTGGTACCAAGTGACTTACCACCCCAGGTGGCTCGAGAAATTCATTGAAACAAAAGATCCTGATGGCGAACTGGTGCCTCCTCGTCTTAGCTTTGCATGGATACCTGCAGATTACTTGGTCCAGATCAAGGTTAAGAACAGGGACAAGGGAAAGGTTGGAGGTGGGAAGCCAATAGACTCACTCGCAAGCTATCTGTCTGAGAGGATCTGGAGTTGAGTACAAATAGTCCTAGATGCTGCAAGGCCGCTCTGCCAGTTATGGGTTCAGTTAGCCAGTTTAAAGCTTCTATTTTCCCCTTTCTTTTCTAGTCATAAACCATAAGGGAAAAATTCTATACATACATACATACATACATATAAACATATATATTTTGAAATCCTGAGGGTGTATATGCATTTGCGCGCGCGCGCACATACATGTATTTATATACATATATATACATATATATATGTATGTATGTATACATACATATATATATATATATGTATGTCTATACATATATGTGTATAAATATACATACATATATATGTATGTAAATGCACACATATATGTATCTACATGTGTGCGTGTGTGTAATGAGTTGATCCCTTAAGAAAGATTGTTACGGATTTCTATGAGAACTTTTATGTGGGCTGTCGGATCTGATAGAAATCTGGCTTTATTTGATTTGATCTATCAGATCTAATGACCCACGTGAAAGTTCTCACAGAAATTTGTGGGAACTGTTTTTAGGGGACACACACACGCACGCACATATATATATGAGAAAAATGTACCTCAGCCGCTAGCTGAGAGAGACTCTCTCTTACGCTTCAATATGATCGCAGCTGACCGCGACATGGTCGCAGTCCTAAAAAATTATACATTTTCAGTGTAATTAGGACTGCGATCATGGTAGCAGTCCTCAGAAAAGACTGTTACCATGGTAGCAGTCTTCAGAAAAATATTGCGACTTGATCACAATTCTCGCAAAAAAAATTACGATCATGGTAGCAGCGCTTAAAATTGTGGTTGAAATTTAACCACGTCGCGCCAGCTGAGAGAGTATCTCTTAGCTGGCGGCTGAGATATAGATCCCTACACGCACACATATGGTGAGCTGATCTCCTAAGAACGATTCTCATGGGTTTCTTTGAGAACTTTTGTGTGGGTTCAGATATGATAGAGAGAGAGAGAGTGTGTGTGTGTGTGTGTGTGTGTGTAGAGAGAGAGAGACGTGTGTCATTAGGGAAGGATTCGAGCCCGAAATCCTTCTCACTCAAATACAACCCTCCGGTATTCGAATACAAAATTTACTCTGTTGAAGTTGATCTATATTATTTTGAGTATATATGAACCAAAAATCAAGTATTTTGAATACTTTTTGGCCATCCATCAAGCGGCGCAAAATGGACGGCCGAAAGTAGTGAGTTGGTTAGATTTATGTCTTTAGACATACAAATTCTCGATCCGGCCATTTGATCATGATTTAAACATTTAAAAACATACACAAATCAATTTTTATTAGGCTTCAAATGTTTTACACTGTTAAACTAACCAACTCATTATTTAGGCCATTCGTTTTTCCCCTACTTGATGCATGTGCAAAAAGTATTCAAAACACTTGATTTTTGGTTTATATATATTTGAAATAATATAGATCAACTTCAACGGAGTGGATCTTGTATTCGAATGTCGGATGTTGGTATTTGAATGGGAGCGATTCATGCTCGAATCCTTCCGGAATGACACTAGTCTCTCTCTCTCTCTCTCTCTCTCTCTCTCTCTCTCTCTCTCTACACACACACGTGCGAACACAAACATACACACATATAGAGAAATGTACCTCAGTAACAAGCTGAGAGAGTCTCTCAGCCGGCGGTGATGTGGCGCAATTTGTGTCACAGAATAGGGTAATCTTTATAAAATTCCCGCTTTTGAAAAAAAACTAAAGTTACTAAAAGATCTTATTTTTAAAAAATAACAGTTTTTATTGGGATGAGCTTTATATTCTCTATCATCATTCTCTCTCTCTCTCTCTCTCTCTCTCTCTCTCTCTCTCTCACAGAGTCTCGCGCGCGCGTCCAGATCTGAATCCCCAACTGAATATGAATCAGGTCTCTTCAATGTAACTTCATCAACGAACGAAACAAATGCAGAAAGAGAGAGACTTTTGAATGCTGAGGCAAATGTTATTTTTTTAGATTTGTGTATTATTTATGTCATTGTTGTTCGCAGTCCTCACTGAAAAATTTATTATGTTTATACTGAGATTGCGACCTGCATTCGCAATCATACTATTCATATGAAAAATGTGACCTTGGTCGTTGTTCTCATCAATAATCTTTAATTTTTCTGTAGTGATAATGCGACCTTAATCGCAATTCTAAAGTAATTTAACTACTTATTTATTAATTTTTTTATACGCATATATTATGTTTTTAGGAATGCGACTAAGCTCGCAGTGGTCAATAAAATAATTTCCCAATGGTTATAAACTGCGATTGTAGTCGCAGTCCTCAATTATATTAGGGCTGCGACCTTAGTCCCAGTCCTTTATTAGATTAATATTGCGTTCTTAGTAACAACCATATTTATTTTATTAGGACTGCGAGCTGAGTCGCAGTCCGTCCTTATTTCTGTCTTTTAATTCAATATTTTTTACATTGTTTTTTTTACGAAGTAAACTTTTTTTTAGGAAATGAATATGTTGACATGTCTAGAAGCGAAATTATTTTTGTAGGACATGAATTTGCATCAGATGATAGGCCTCCATTAAGTTATTTGTAGAAAATATTGTTACAATAAGGAGGGTGTCAATAGGTTGGGGGATAAAAAACAAATATCGATATAGTTAATTTTGGACTGCGACCATTGTCGCAGTTTTTACTAGATTGAATATATTGTGACCAAAATGTTTTGTCAGGACTGTGACTATGGTCACAATTTCATATATCAATATAGTTAATTATGAACTTCGATCATAGTCTCAGTTTTTTACTTGGCACGATATATTTAACTGAAAACTGCGACCACAGTGGCAGGATATATTTAACTGAAAATTGCGATCATATTTTATTTGATAGGATATGTTCTTTGTTCATTGCGACGTTGGTCGCAGTTCGAATGCAAAAATAAGAACTTTTCATTTCTAGTCACAGAGTGCGATGATAATTAACTTCTTAATAAAAAATTTACATTGTTCTGTAGTAAATGGTTATATTTCTCATCGTATGATGACATTAATTGCAAGCAATATATTAGATCTGTGACCATGGTACTAGTATTTATAAAACTTGTCAAAGTTTTGTGATCACTGCGAATTAAAAAGCATGAAAGATACATACTTGTATGTGTATTTCAAAAGATTGAAAGTAAAATTTTAGAAATAAATAAATTTTATTTATGTCATAATATGATCAGACAGAGACATTACAAAAAAGAGCATTAAAAGCTCTAAAAAACAGACAAACAGAAGGTGATTATGAAAAGAATAGGAAATCCTAGTCCTCATCATCATCATCATAATTAGAATCATTTTCTTCATTCGATCTTCTTCTTCCTCCTCGCTTTCCTCCTCTTCCACCTCGTCAACCCCCTCGCTCTCCTCCTCGCTCTCCTCATTAGGAGCGTTCTTTAGTTCGTTAATAAATTTTCAGAATAGGTCGTCTGTATCGAGCTCTGCCTCCAATCTGTATCGAGAGGACATGCTGGAAGAAATCACGCCTTCATAATTAGAGGATTTGCTTTGTTCAGAGGAAGAAGATGGGGGAGACATGATTCAATGATAAAATTCATGAGGAAGTTTAGAAAGGAAATTGTGACCGTTGTTTTTTTTAAAATCAGATCTTTAATATATATTACTTACAGGCACTTTAAAGGGCTAATACTCTTAACAACATGAACAATAACAAGAATTATTATAAATGATGGTTGAGATTTCGAAGATTAGATAAAAAAATTAAATATTTAATTGAAGCATTTATAGCGAGAGAACCCCAAGAATACCTTTTTTTAGAATTTTATGAAATGAATTACAAATGAATTTTTAATGACTTTTTTCTTTTTAGATATTTAATTTTACTATGTCATATCACTTTATTTAATCCCTATGAATTTCACTATTGTTTAGTAAGAACAGCAAATAAGATCGCAGTAATAGGGTAGACAAGATTTTAATGACTGCGACTAGGGTCACAGTAATATAGGATTGAAAGTTGTATTATATGAGGATTGAGATCATGGTCGTAATACTAATCTAATTTGCTAATATCTAAATGTACATGTACTGTGATCTTGGTGCAGTTCTGATGTACAATGAGAATAAATCATTTTTGAGTATATAATGTGATCATAGCGCAGTTCATTAAAATGGCACGAAATATTGTCCAACAGATCTGCATCGTATTTATAAGAATATCTGATTTATAAATAACTGTGAAATTTGTCGTAGTCCTTATTACCAGTGCAAAATGTATACAAAATAATTCATTAACCAATATATTCATTAATTTTTGTACAATGTACATTTATAAAACAAAACAATCATATTTGTCAATCATCAAATTGCATTTTCCTAATCATTTAAGTTTTTTCATCCTTATTTTTTGATTTTTCTGCAAGTAACATGTATACAATTTCGCCTCTCAGCTTCATTTTATTAATTCACATATTGGCTTTAGGCTTGATCGTAAGAGATGAACCTTCACTTCTTTCCTAATTCATGATGCACAAACATTCAAAATATAAGGCCACCGTTTAAAAAAAAGAGGAAGTTAGACAAGACTGGGATTAAGGTTTGTGTTTAATCCACTATCTCTAAACTCTATCTATCTATCTCTCTCTCTCTCTCTCTCTCTCTCTCTCTCTCTTTTATCTTGCATTGCTTTATATTGTTCATATCTCTTATATGCTTGGTATTGTTTGTGTGCCCATACTTGTGTTGAACCAAGAGAGCTTCATATAACACCTCAACTCTTATTTAGAGGAATCTAGAGGATATAGTCCAGAGTCCTTGACCGGGAATTCGGCTACACTCTTTGGTTACACATAGTGTGTTGCAATTAGTTTTTTAATCCGCATCATTTGTCATTAGATTAGCTATACACCTATTTACCCCCCTCTAGGTGTATTTTCAATTGGTATCAGAGCCTACGCTCCTGATATTAGGTTTAACCACCTAGAAGTAAGATCTTGGATAGCTAATCTAGGTTCGAATTTGCACACATATAATTTTATACACTCATGGATCACTTTGCCCCTCCCATGTTTGATGTTTCTAATATCGATATATGGAAGCTTAGGATGAGTGCCCATTTAAAAACCCTAGATTTGCATGACTATCTTGCCACTACCAAGAAAACCTATTTTGAAAATGTCAAGTACATTGAGGCTAATGCACAAGCCCTAGATGCACTAAAGCATACACTTATCAAAGATTATTTGAGTATTGTTTCTCATTGTGATTCCGCTTTTGCAGTGTGGAATACTTTGACCTCTCCCAAGCTACAAATGACAAACTATATGGAGAAAGAATCTAGTAGAGATGAGGCCGACCAAGCTTGCTTCATGGTCCAAAGGAATGACTCCCTTGAGGTAAACTCGGACACTCAACTAGCTGATAGTGCTAGTTCTTCAGGTGATGACTATATGGATGCCGATGCCTTAAATGAAGGTGAACTTTCATTATTTTGTGAAAACTTGCTTGAGAAGTATCTAGTTTTGAAAAATAAAAGCTTTAAATTAAAAGAAGAAAATAAGAACTTATTTTCAAAACTTAATATTGTTTTACAAGAGAAAGATGAGATTTCAAGTGAAAGAGACTCCTTGAAATCCCAACTTGACCTTGCCCTAAATGAAAACAAAATTTTAAAGAATAAATATAATTGTGATGATGTTTTGAAGAAAAATGAGGTTTTGTCTTTAAAACTTGAAATCATTTTAAAAGAGAACTATTCTTTGAAAAATAAAATTGCTCTAATTTCAAAAGAATTGGATTTGATTTCAAATGAAAATAAATATTTGAAAAATGATTTATCTTCTCATGTTTGTCATGCTACTATAGCTTCACCATCTAGTGTTTCTATTGCATGTTCCACTTTTTCTTCTAATGTTGAAAATGATATAATTATGTTAAAGAAGAGTGTTGATTGTTTGGGCTCCACTTTGAGCCAATGTGCTATGGATCATAAGAAATTGGAATCCATATTTCGCAAGAAACATGCACCACATATACATGCACACAAATCACGGCATACACATGCTTCTCATGTTCACACACATGACACTATGTATGCTCATGTGTACACTTGTAGGGGTGGCAGACGGTTCGCGACCCGCCAGACCCGACCCGACCTGACCCGGAGTTAGCGGGTCTGGGTTTGGGCTAATTGGGTTTGGGTAGTAATCGGGTCGACCCGTCTGACCCGATTATTAAATGGGTCGGGTCGACCCGAACCCGCCAGACCCGCTTGACCCGCCTGACCCAATTATTCTCTCTCCTCCTCAGCCTCCCCCTCGATCTCGTCCACCGCCGCCACCGCCTCCTCCCCTTCACCTAAATTAAATTATCAAAAAACATATGTGAGCCCAATTTCGAACCTGTGACCTCTAGTGTATGAGTTTAGTGTGATGACCAACCATATCACCAAACAATTTAGTAAAATAATGTAAAGAAATTGTATTTAAGGCTTAATAATCGGGTCAAATCGGTCGGGTCAGGTCGACCCGATTAAGTCTGGGTCTGGGTCTGGGTCTGAATTTTTGACCCGTATAATAATCAGGTCGGGTCGACCCGACCCGATTATTATACAGGTCGAGCAGTAATTGGGTCGGGTCGACCCGACCCGACCCAATTGCCACCCGATACACTTGTACACATTGTGGACGTACGAGTCACGTTGCAAAATTTTGTTATGATAGAATAAATATTTTTAATTTTGCAAATAAGTTTATTTTGGTTAGAAAAGGAGCTAACTCCCATGGACCCAATAAGATATGGGTACCAAAATCCATCCCTATTATATTTGATGTAAGTGTGGGCTCTCATTTGACGTGAGGGTATGGTGCCTTGATGGTGGATGCGTTTTGAGCTTGATGGACATTACATTGGATGCATCACCTTCAAGGATGTTTGGTGGGAGGACCACCATGGTTTGGAGACCTAGAGATTAGCCCTATTGATTTTGGTAACTACCTCTAACTCCTTTATGTTTTTTACATGATTTTGTATTATTGATTTTTAGCATGTTTTGATTTTTCATGTTCATTATGTTTAAATGCAATGTTAATTAGACTTCTAATATACATATGTATTCTTTGAGATACACCCATGTTTATATGGTTTATTATTTTTGTGTTCTCACTATACTTTAACTATTGTGTATATCCTGACTCTAAAGCACGTGCATTTACCCTAATGATCATTTTTTTTATGATTTTGCACTTCATGTTTTGGTTACATGTTTTGATGAAACTTTTATTAAAACTTATGTTTATACTTATACAACTAATGAGCCACAATTGATTATTTTGTGTTTGTACTTTAATGCTCATTTGTACTCATTGGATGTACTTGTATAACCTAATTTTGATGATTCTTACATCTTTACTTATTTTCCCTATTTTTATACACGTTTTTATAAAAATGTGTTTGTCTTCATTTATATGTTAATTTTATCTAAAACTATTAGATATACATGTCTATCCTAGAGTCATTTACTTTTCATACAAAATTCAATTATGGACTCACTTGTATTTGGGATATGTATGTATACTTCTAGTTTAGACAAAACAACATATGCCTTGAAGTTTGTATTGTTTTGATGAAAATTAAATTTTTATGTTTTTCATATTTATAAAGGAATTTCATTGAGCTTCATTGCTTATTTTCATGATTTTGTTGATTATATGATTCTTATACTCTATATTTAGTGTTTACTCTTGAATTTTTATTTCATGAGCATATATGTGCTTTATAGATTTTGAGTGTCAATTATTGTGTGATTTGCATGTTTTCATGAGATATATGACTTGTTTTTATATTTGAAGGATTTAATACTATTTTTTCAAAAATTATCTTTAAAACTAGTCTTTATTCTTAAATTGGTAGTGATTTTCAAATATGTTATATTTCAAACTCTTAATTGTTTGAAAACCCTTACTTTCTAAGGGCGGTTGGATGGGCGACCATACTTTGTATACCCTTATTGAATAAATTTTAAACTTGTGCATGAATAAGATGGTAGGTATGAGTTATACACTTGATCTTCAAGGAATTTAATGTTTGTATACTCATATGTGTTTTTCTTATATATGTATGCTTCAAACTTCAATTAGTATCAATTTCAATTGGTATATCCTTTTCATACATACATATATATGATCTTGATTGTGCTTATTTTACAATGTCTTTACATTTTTAAAGCACAAAATTGTTTATGCTAAGCTTGATTTAGTTCATAATGTCAATTATTTTTCAATTGGTATTATATACAAGCTTATGCATTATTTTTATTGGTATTTCATAAAGGGAGAGAAATTTTTATTTTATCTTTCAATTGATTTTACTTTTAAATTGGTATCTTACTCTCATTCTTTATAATGAAAAATATTTTTCTTTAAAATATGCTTACATTTTCAATATTGGTATCAATAATTTTAAATTGGTATTCTTTTCAAATTGGTATCCTTATTGCAAAATATAGTGTTTACCTAAAAATTTAGTGTTTATTTTCAATTGATATCTGTCCTTTTATTGGTATCAATTCATAAAAGGAATTGTTTCTTTCAATAGGTTCATTCCATTGATTCATTGGTATCAAAATTTTGTTTTAATTTATGTTTATTGTTTGTTTGTCATCACCCCTTTGTTGATGAATGACAAAAAGGAGGAGAAGAATTCAGGTATATATATGCATGTTTTACTATGTGCTATGCATATATGTTGTTTTGTTAGTATCTTGAGCTTTATTGCATATGTTGTTTTATTGATTATGCATATATTAAGGGGAAGCTTCTATGAAGTCTATCCTTAATGGATGCATATATATAACCTCATAAGTTTTGTCATCATCAAAAAGGAGGAGATTGTTAGCTCAGAGGCCTTTCACCTTAGTTTTAATGATTACTAACTTATGAAGGTTAGTTTACTAATAATCTTGTATTTATATAGTTTCAGTTATTGATCAAGATATTAATAGGTGTTTATCTTCAACAAAGGAGTTTTGGAGTTATCTCATGTAGATTCAAGAGCTCGAGTATCAAGATCGCATCTAGCACTCAGTTGGAGTCAAGCTCGTTGGATCGTGTTTGGATCGAGTCATCTTGGAGAAGGAGTTCTACAAGAAGACTTCGATTTGTTTAGATCTTGTGTAAAGATAGATAGTGTTGATATGCTCAAGTTCACACACAAAAGCTTAATATGTTTTGGTTTTCGGTTTAACCGGTTTTGAATATCAACTCTACATATATATGATTTTCATGAATAGATAGAATCAGAACAAGTTTACATGATTTAAATGTATATTAGATTTCATCTATATACATATATGCTTCATATACTTAGGAAAACTTATTTTGATGATTCTATTCATTGTTTAGAGTTTTGTAATTAACAAAACTTATTTTTGGATTTCATGTCAAAAATATAAATATATACATTACATGTGTAGTGGATTCCAACCATATACAATATGATTCAAAAAGAGTTTAAATATCTTATTTTTATACAAGTTTGGGAAAATTCGGATTTTTCTTTAGAAGTTTAGTTTCTGGAAAATACCGTTTTTGTTTAAAGCCAAATATTTTATATCACAAAAATAGTTCAAATAGTTTGTAATATGTGTTGATTTTTAGTCATACATATTTGGTATTCAAATATCTTACAAGAACTTATTTTTGTGAAATTTATATGATTTTATGGGATTTTATTGATATTAAAATAACTAAGTTTTCGATCCCTAAATTTCAGCCAGATCAGCTGGCGGTCGACCGGACCGGTCGACCGATGTGCACGAGGATATGCACGGTCCCAGTCTACAAGGCCGGTCGACCGCACGATCGACCGACTGTAAGCACCCAACTTTCGGGTGCTGACGGTCGACCGGGCGGTCGACTGACAGGCTTGGCCCAGTCGACCGGGGGGTCGACCGGAGGCACAACGGTCAAAAATATGACCGTTGCGCCGGTTGACCGGCCGGTCCTGGAAGGGCAATTCTGCCCTTTCCAGCTGCCAACAGCTCTTTTATTTGGGGGCTATATAAAGGGGTCCTCTTGGGCTGTTTTTAACAAGGATTTTGAGAGCAAATTTTTCCATCTATACAAGTGTTTTAGCAGCAAGTTTTTAAAGAGTTTTGTGCCAAAAATATTTATCTTTATTTTGTTTTCAAGGGTTGAAAAAATCAAGGAAAAACAAAGTCTTTGGGAATTTGGTTTTGATCTTCATTTCTATCTCTATCTAGTATTTTTTTTTTTAAGTATTTTTCTTTGTGATTTATTTTTCAAACACCTTGTTTTCTCACACTTGAGCTATCATATTTATCCTATCTATAAGATCTTATTTTTGTGAGGAAAAGTTGTTTGTGATTTATTGTGATCACCAAGATTGTAATCCCTTCTTTGCTTTGAGTTTGTGCCTATCCCTCTAAGTGTAGAGGAGGTTGTGTTTTGGGTTTGTGGCTATCCCTCTTTGTGTAGAGGTGGTTGTGGTTTGGCTTTGAGCCCTTATCTCTCTTTGTATAGAGGTGATTATAGTTTGGCTTCGTGCCTTTATCCCTCTTGTGTAGAAGTGATTGTTGTTTTGGCTTTGTGCCTTGCCTCTTGTGTAGAGGTGGTTGTGTTGGAGAGAGGAGTTGTGTACTTCTTACCTTGTACTTGCCAATTTCTCGGTGGAGGTTCTCTGTGTGGGAGGTCCTGTGTGGATATAGCGGAAATCCTTCTGTGTGAAGGCGGGGATGTAGAGCAGTGGTTCGAACCTCGAAACATATCTTGGTGTTTACGTTTGATCTACTATCTCTAAACTCTATCTCTCTTTTATCTTATATTGTTTTATATTGTTCATATCCCTTATATGCTTGGTATTGTTTGTGTGCCCATACTTGTGTTGAACCAAGAGAGCTTCATATAGCACCTCAACTCTTATTTAGAGGAATCTACAGGTGATAGTCCAGAGCCCTTCACCGGGAATTCGGCTACACTCTTTGGTTACACTTAGTATATTGTAATTAATTTTTTAATTCCGCATCATTTGTCATTAGATTAGCAATACACCTATTCACCACCCCTCTAGGTGATTTTCACATCCTTCTTGTTTGCCAATAACACTGGTGCTTCCCAAGGTGAAGTATAAAAGACAAAAACATCTCACACATTTAATGTCAATTTTTTTGGTAGATAAAAGATAAAACATCCCACGCATTTAATGCCCTCAGTCACTTCAAAACCGTGCTTAACTAAAATACCCTCCCTTACAAAATTTTTCCTGTCTGCAAAACTGTTACTTCCCAAAAAATTTACAGATCTGAAATTTTAAGTTCTACACTCCGAAAAAATTTAGTGACTTTGATTACTAAAATTTATGAATTTTTTCATGCAAAAATTTGTTTTTTTCAAATAAAAATCCTATCTACATAGTGCCCAAGAAAACAATCGCGGTAAACGGTAAACAAGAAATTTTAGAAAAACCCTAATTTTTTAGGGTTCTGAAGCCAATTTTTTTTGTTTTAATTAGATTTGATTTTCAATTTTTGTACAAAAAATAATCTCTTTTTATGTAAGTCAAAAGTGACTCCTGCTCTTGATTTTTTTAAATCAGTTTTGAATTTAAATTCCAAAGAAGAAAGTTATAACTGAATTTTTCTGATGATAATATATTTTTTCCTAAAATTTTCATGAATCTTTGTTTTTAAAAAATAATTAATTTATTTTAATTTAAAAGCTTGCGACTATGGTCACAATATAGGGTAAAATTTGAAACTAAAATTTTTTACCCGAAATTTTGTTTTAAGTCGCAGTTTTAGATGGAAAGAAAACGGCAATTAACGATCTAATTAGAGAATTAATTTTTAAATTTTGTTTTTTTAACACTGCGACCATGGTCGGAGTTTACTTTCATTCCATTTGGTTGATTTGGGTCGCAGTATTGACTATTAGTCTAATATATGACTGCGATCTTGGTCGCAGTTTATGAAAAAAATTTAGTTTTAATGTATTATTACCGTCAGTTTTTTCTATTAAATTTTTTATAAGCACTGCGACTGAGATCGCAGTCTTCCCATCCTATTTCTTGATATTTGGGGTCATGGGTCACAATTTGTTATACAAAGTTAGCTTAATAGGATACTGCGACTCTTATCGCAGTATGTTGAGACACGGGCCGCAATGTGCTGAACGATTGACCAAGATCCTTATTAGTTAATTAATTAGGTTAATTAGATAAATACGACCTGTGCCGCATTGTTATTTAACACTGCGGTCAAGGTCGATGTGTGTTATAGTTGATTAAGTAATGTCGCGATCAAGGTCGCAACCAATTATTTTTCTTCCAAATTTGTTTTAAAGCGCTACGACCTTGTTTATTTTTAATAATTTATTCGGTACTTATGAGGTTAATATTTCTACAACATTAGGTCAGTAAGAACTGAAGGTTCGTCTAATGCGATCTAGCCTAAAGCCTATGTGCGAATTCATGAAGATATTCAAAAAGCACATTCAGTCATATTTTGTTAACGCGATGAGGGAGACCTCCTTCGGTCCTATTTATACAATGAGGAGTTTGGTGGTGACAAAGGCCTGAAGTCTAACATTATTCTACCTAAGTCCAATATGATAGGGACTCAAGATCCTTTCTTATTGGGGGCAAACAGGTTGAATTAATAGTAGAGAATATTGCTCTGACATTTGATCTACCTATCAATAGAACATATTTCATTATGAACAAGACCTATACATTGAAGAATAGGGGGTGATAAAGCACTATTCCTCAAAAATTAAGAAGATCACAAAAATATCCATTGAGGAAGCATTGAATGATTTTCTTGTGGGAAAAAGGAGGAGGACTGAATTAGATGTGACAAAGGATGAACAACTAACTCTAAATGAAATTATAAGAGACAGACAAAGACTTACAGCTCAAGACTTCACTACACTGATCATCTTATATATGTCGGCCAATCTATTTTTCTGGAAGCAAATGCACGGTGCCGTGGTATATTATGGAGCAAATTGCCAACATTCAGCTGATGAAGACCATTAGATGGGTTAAAACTGTTTGGCAATTCCTGATAGAGTCGATGGGCATCTTCAGGCACACCACATATGAGCTGCAAGGGTGAACCGTGCAAATTATTGCAATATGGATTATATAGTTGGTAAAGTTTATTGAAAATTACTTATATATTTACACTGTTCATATAAAGTAATATACTAATACATGTTGTAGTATTGGCTATGTGAAAGGGTTGTTATTTTTGAGCCGAGGAAGGATTTTGAGGACAAATCCAATGGGCAGTAAGACAGGACCTGCAAAATATTAGCAGAGCCCTGATTGAAATTGATCTTAATGATGTCGAATAAGATAAGGTTAGTTTTTAATAGTTAGCGACCATAGTCCCAGTTTTTTATATATTATTTTTTAATTTTTATGACAGCGGCCAAAGTCGCAGTACCTCTGTTACAATTTTAGTGGACAGCGGTCAAAGTTGCAGTCCCTTCATTACGTTATAAGTGAACTGTGACAAAGATCGTAATCCTTTTATTACCTTGATTTTGACTGCATCTGAGCTTGCAGTACCTAAGACAGGATGAATTTAGTATGAAACTTTGTACCGCGACTATGGTCGTAGTACCGATATATTGTCTTATAATTAAAAGTTTTGACTGCGACCATGGCCACAGTTTGTTTGAATTAACTTCTATTATAAGTTTTATTTTTTCGTGATAAAACTCACAGAACTAACAGGTTAATTTTATATTGATGTTTGTTTAACATGATTTTCAGATTTTTAATGGAATGGCCAGCATTTTGGATGCTAAAAAAAATATGATTGGACTTCCTGTTGAAGATGAAGAAGAAGAAGGAGAGAAAGAAAAGATAAATATTAAAGCTAACATCCCGGCGGAAACAGAACGAGAACCTGTCAAAATAGTTTAGGAGACAATGAAGGAACAAGAACCAACTGTTGTAGGTTATTTGTCAGCACCGCGGGATGAATAAGTTGATGAACTGAAAACTTTGAGGAATGAAAATAGATACCTGAGGCCATATATTTGTGAGCTAGAAAGAAAAATTAAAAAATAGAGGATGAAAAAACTCAGAAGGCTGAATTAAAGAAGAAGAGAAGAGAGAGGAGAGAAAAAAAGAAAATTAAGAAAGTAGCAGCATAAAACAAAGGTGAATGAGGAAGAAGAAGAAAAGCTGCTCTCCCACTGCTGCAAAAGAGAAGGAGGAGAGGAAGAGGGAGAAGCAGGAGAAAGAGAATAGGAGAAAGAAAGAGGAGGAGAAGAGGAGGCAACTGTAGGAGGAGAAGGGGAAGAAGAGGAAGGAAGAAGAGGAGGGGAGAAGGAGGAAGGAGGAAGAGGAGAAGAAAAAGAGGAGAAGAAAAAGAAGTAAAGGAAAAGAGAAAAAATGAGGAGGAGGAGAAACAAAAGAGGATGGGAGAGCAGATGGAAACAGGAGGAAGAGAAGAAGAAAAAGAAAGAAGAGGATATCAAGCTATCCAAATTCGAAGTAAGTATTGCTGGGGAATATTTTTCAACTTTTACTTTAAATTAAACTCAACAGATCCTTGATATCCAAAAAAACAAAGCTTCTGAGAAAAAAATTCAAGAACATACTCCGGTTCACAAGGAAGCGTTGAAAGAAAAAGTTGTGGATTACTCTAAAGGATCAATAGAAAGGGGAGTCAAAGAACACAAACACACGGAGAGAGATCACGATGACCCCAATTTCATTTATTCAAGATAAAAGAAGAAAACTATTGAAGAGACTGTTCCACAACCTGCAGCTCAGATTTCTGCCCCTGATTTCGGCACGGCAGAGAAGGGCGACACTCAGCTGAAAACCAGGGAATTGAGTGAATGCACTGCCTACAGAATTTTGCAGCCACAAAAACAATCTCTCATCAAAAAAATTTTGGACAAAGCCACCTCTGAGTAATTTTTTTCATTTTATTTCAATCTACATCACATATCAGTTATTTATATTATGACAATTTCATTATTAACTCTTTTTTTGGTAGTGCTATTGCATATTAGGATCCTAATAACGGAATAATAATTTTCAAAAATGACATAGACGATCTGATGTTCAGTAGAGATTTAGATGCTAATATTATTCATTTTTATATGAAGAATCTAGAGAAGAAAGGTGGATTAAAAAATATATTCTTTCGAAGCGAAACTTGGGTAAATATCTATTTTCTTCTTTATATTTAATTCAAATACTGTGACATTATATAATGTAGTACTTTATAATTTTGATGGTTAAAAATTTTCTAGTCGCATTTATTATTGATAAGGTCTAATGAGTTGACTGAGACCCAAATTGCTCTGAATCTTTAAAGAATGATATTTATAGTGCTACCTTGGTCGCAGTTTATTTTATTCAGTAAAAAAATTGACTGCGACCAAGATCACAGTGTTGTTATTATTCCTGATTATATTGGCTGTGACCCAGATCACATTCATTATTAGTCAGCGTCAATAGTCAGGCTTAATAAGCCACTGCGACCCGAGTCGCGGTCAATACTAGTAAGCATTATTTTCAGACTTAAAAGGTGACTGCGACCCAGTTCGCGGTCAACATAATATTGTGAGAAAGAGGATTGCGACCTTTGTCACAGTTTTAGTTTTCATATAATCTCTGATATTATTATTTCATTTTATTACTAAATCTTTATATGTCTGAATTATTTTTATTTTGACAGCATGGTGTTGTATCTAAAAATAGAGATACGGAAATTTTTTTCATCAAATACTTGTTGAGAATCTGGACAAGAGATATTCATTACATGTTCTTCCCGATCAAACACAAACACAGTGCCACAGGAACTTATTGGTATTGGATTGTCATACATAAGAGTGGATTTTTTATAACTCTTTGATTCTAGTGAATAAATCAAGTAATATATTAAAGATGTATCAAATAGATGCCAGAACACTAGTGAGTTAAATTTCATCTTGCAATTTCTGATTTTTTGCATTTAATTGCATTAATATTAAATCTTATTTTTTTTTATATTGACAATGTAGAAAGAAAGATTGTTACAGAATTTTGAAATTAATTTCAATAGAAGATTGAAAAAAACCTATATAAAATATGCAAGATGTCCCCAACAGGCAAACAAGTATATATTTTCTATGACGTTTATATAAGATTTTTTCTTGCCGATTTACCATAAAAATTTAATCTCACACATACTTTTTTCCTGTACAATTTCAGTGTTGATTGCGCTGTATAAGTATGCAAATACATTGAAAGTATCACATTTGGTACTCCTTCAACAGTTGATGCTGTGACGGCGGTCGATGTACAGAGACTGAGAAGCGAGCTTGCATACATGTTACTCATAAATAAAGAGAAAAGTTAGGATAAAGAAACAGAAAGAATAAAAAATATGATATTTGAAAATTGAAATTTTACCAAAATTTTTATTCCAATATTGTTAGTTCATTCATATTAATTTTTTGTATTATAAATGTATCCTATTTGTAATGCAGATCTGTTGGATATATTAATGTAATTTATCTATATTTTGATTCATGTGTTATAAACTGCATTCAGATTACTTGTTTTCTATTCTATACATGTAAGACTGCGACCCGAGTCGCAGTGATTTTAAATACAAGTAATGAGTTGAGAATCTGTATTACGACCAAAGACGCAGTCATAACCAAGGCAGCTGTATCGACTTCTTATAATGTGACAATTGTTACAATACGAATAAATTATGAAAAATTGAATTTATTTATTAGCATTGCGATCACGATCGTAATAAATGAATGCGAGCCAGGACGCACTGCTAAAGAAGTTGAAGTCGAAGTTGAGAGAAGTTGACCATGGTCGTAGTGCGAATAATTTAAAGTAAGTTGGTTGTTTTGACACTGCGAGCACGGTCGAAGTTTCTGAACCCAAATAACACAATACTGATAAGGAGGTACTGTGTCGTTATACTGCGATCATGGTCGCAGTATCAAATAAGAAAATACAATGCTTTTATATACATAACGATATTTGTTTTAAATTTTGTAAAAATAATTAATTTAACTTAAAGTAAGCATGCTCATCATGGCCTTTTATACCGTAATAAAACTAATGAATAATAGTCTTGCCGCCTTCAAGGCATAAATAATAGTATTTTAAAACTTATTATTTTTTTAACCAGTTTTTTAAAACTGAACAGTCACCTAAAAAATATACACTTTTCGAAGAAGACAAATAATAAATTTAAGTCATGTTCACGTCGTATGAGAGCATAAATCTTTTAGAATTTCTGGATGTATTATATATTAAGGGTGTCTTTTAAAAGAAAACAACAGTCTAAATTACATTCCTGAAATTCATTTCTATAAAATTCTGAAAAAGTTTAAAAATGTTTTCTCCACCATCTTCCCCTGCAAGAAGCAATTCCTCTAATGATGATTTAGAATATAGTTCTGTTACATTCTCTCGATACGGGTCGGAGGATGAGCTTGATATAGACGACCCGTTCTGAGAGTTCATAGATAATACAAAATACCGCTGTGAAAAGAAAGAAAGCGAAGAGGAGAGTCACAATAATGAGGAAGAAGAGAAGGAGGAAAGTGATACAGAAGACGAAAACCGTCATAATATAAAAGATGAAGATGATTATAATAGTGATGACGAGGATGACTCGAATAGTCCTTTGTATTCATCATCAGAATTTAAATATGGAGTTTTTTTCTTTGTAGGCATTTTTATGTCTTTATTTTGGAATGTTAACTATGTAAATAAATATTTTTTCTAATTTTAATTTTAATGGCTGATCTTCTTATGTTTGTGGGAGCAGTGAACTATGGTGGCCATTTTTTATGACCTATGTCGAACTTTTTCACTTTTTTTAAGACTGGTTATGATCAAGATAGCATGTATTGGCCCAACAACATGCCAATGTGATCCAATCACAAAAATGTGATAATTTACATCAAAATGAGATACACTGTGACTAATGTCGCAGTCACCAAATCGCAATATCAGTGATTGAAGTTGCTAATCTAAAAGGCTAATTAAAGAGTATAATCGTGTAATTGCAACTAAGGTCGCAGTGATCATTATAAAGGTTTAAATTTTACAATATATAATTTAATTATTAACATATTTCAACATATTAAACTGGTAATATAATTAAACACCTTAATGTAATAATTCATATAGAACAAGAGCAGCAAACAATCAAAAAATAGAGTGAAATATGAATTGTGACGTTGGTTGCAGTTCTGAAACCGCTATTTTTTGGTAAAATTGATGATTACGATCAAAGTCACAGTCCAAAAGAGTAATCAAGGTTCCATTAACTCAAAAAATATGCATACAACAACTACAATTTATGTTCAATTAACTTTAGCATTTTGTCAACATACGCCATCATTGTCGCAGTGGATTTAAAAAAAAATTCACTGTATTCAATAAATTATTATAAAGTACAACATATTATATTGGAACAAGAGATGGAAAACACTTGAAAGTACAATAGTACATGTACTGCGACCCAGGTCAAAGTACAATGATATGCCTTTTCTATTAACACTGTGACCTTGGTCGCAGATGATGCCTGAAGATGTATAAATAAAAATTTTATTCGTTCCAAGTTGTCGCAACCTGAAACTACTTCCTCTGTAAATAAAAAAGAAACATAAATATTTGAAACATCAAACTTAAATTTAAATTTTATAACGAGTTTAATTACATACCAATAATGGATAACCAATCCTGTAATAGCCAAGTTGTTGACAGTTTTCTCACTTTTAATGCTTGACTTCTTTTTGTGATAGAGAATCTTCAAAATCAGACTTTAACCTGGTGCACCTTTAGGCCTCCCCTTGATAGGTGCAGGATCAGTTGGATCGCGTATAGTCAATTCTTCACCATCTCACAAAATCACAACTGATCCATTAGACCCAACATTTGTTTCAGACCGTGATGATTGATCATTTACTGTCCTGAATTTGCATTCATTACCGGTTTCTGCAGCAAATCTTTCCAACACAACATCCAACTTTGAAAGATAGATATCTGAATCGGATACCATTTCAAGAATTGCATTAAATTTAGATCGCAGTGTCTAACGAAATAATTTGCTCTTCATCCATCATGTTCCAACTCTTTCGAAAAAAATATCATTACAACTGCCCATTCCTTTTAAAACAACTGAAAATTATTCCTGCTATAAAACTTTAAAACTTGTATCTCATATGGATTCGATGTACAATTGGGCACACAATTCAAATACCGAAAGTCTTCTTGAGATTCAGATCTACGACGGGCAGTTACAACTTTATCGTATTGATGGACAAACTCAACTAATTTTGTATTTGCATTCACAAAACCATCAAAGAAGGAATTAATACTATCAGATCTTTGACTGGTTATCATTTCAGTACAGAAAATGACCTTTAGATAAGCATTAACTCTGTGTCTACGCAATCTGTACATATTCAACAACCAACTGTCTTCCTCTTCTTCTATATGATATTTTTTCTTCATCAATCTTCATCGTTCCTCACATGTGCTTATATCATTAGAGGTGTATCACATATGAAAATCAGAGGCAAAATCTTTCCCATACTTGTTCATCAGAGAGATTTGTTGCTCGGCTATGTGTTTCCTTACATGCCAAAAACAGTAATGGTGCCGAGTAGTTAAAAATATCATCTTATTGGCATCATCTATCTGGGCATCCTGATCAGTAATAATCACTTTTGGTGCAACTTCGTGCATGCATTTAAGCAATTTATTAAATAGTCAAACAAATGTATCCCTCTGTTTGTCTGCAAGCAATGCATAACCAAATAAAATTGACTGTCGATGATGATTCACTCCAGTGAATGGAGCAAATGATAGGTTCAAGTGATTAGTCATATATGTTGTGTCAAAAATAATCACATCACAAAAACTCAAATACGAGAAAATTACTCTTCCATTAGCCCAAAAAATACTTCTTAGTGTGACCGCATTATCAACTTCATTGGTAAAGAAAATTTCTGAATCTGACTCAACTTTTTCTTGAAAATATTTAATGATCGAAATAAACTCCTGGCCAATTGTATGTCTCCGGTATCGAATAAAATCAATAACTTGTTGCGGGTTTATTTCTTCACAACCTTCTCCGTGAATCATTGCATTAATAATTCAAAAAATATTAGAAAGATGAATTCCTACATCAATCAAGTTGGTCATAATGCTTCTACTAGTCTTTGATCAATGTGTCTGGTGAGAGTAAAAGTGAAGGAACTTATCTGAGCTTGATAAATCAAGTGAACGAGAATCAGCAAATTTGGTGACAACCCAAAATTTTCGGTATGGTAATAAAAGCAGACGTGCATGCATCTCAGCAGGACATCAACTATAGTGTCAATTCGACGGTTGAATGTAAGCCCATCTTGTCTTTTGTCAGCCAACTTCTTCACACCCTTCTGTTGCAATAAAATTTTCTACAAATAACTTCACGAGGAGGCCTACGTGACTTATCTATTCCTTTTCTTCTCACATCAAAACCTCTGTTTCTTGCATAAGCATTGTAAAAGTTGTATGTTTCATCGTCTGTTGAAAATTGTTGTCCTAAAAGAATAACTAAGTTTTCAAACATATCTCCATGTAAATTCAGATTCTACCAAAATATTTGTTGAATTAAATAAAAAATAATTGAAAATCACACGTCAGAACTATAATAAAATAAAACTACGACTAAGGTCGCAGTTATAAAGATAGTTGTGACTATTGAATAAAAGACTGTGATCGCAGTCGTATCTTTCAGGATGTCCATATTTTTTGCAAAAAGAGATATTTTGTAATACTGTGATCTCTGTCTCAGTCCTTAATATATTAAAGGACTGCACAAAAGGTCACACATGCAAGATAATTACAGACCGCAAGTAAGGTCGCAGTTATATAGATACTGAGACATAATTTATTAAAAACAACGACCGTAATCGCATACTTTAGGATGTCTATAATAACCCAAAAAATTATTTTATTAAATACTGCGAACTTTGTTGCAGTTCTTAAAAATTAATGACCATGAGAAAAAAAAACAGGTAATTTTACAAATTAAATAATTGCGACTGAGGTCGCAGTTAACAAAACTGTGAAATTGTTAACTAAAAAGATGGTGACTTTAATAAAAGTGACTCTTGTTCTATAAAACGTAAACTAGTTCACAGTTTCATCTAGGTTACCCAAGATTTTTTTACAGATAAGAAATTGCTGGAAAAAATTAAAAAAAGAAAAAATTAAAACCTCTTGATCAACATCCAAAGATCTCAACCCTTCAAAATTTTCAATATTCTATGAGAAAGTTGAATACGATGATATATGATTCATATTTAGATTGGGAGAAAAAGATCTAGGACGAAGGCGACGTAAATTAGCAGGAGATGTGTTCGGGTCGGCGGTCGGCATTAAAATAGATAAAGGAGAGCCTGATGAAGAGCTTGGAGATCTAGGTCTGTAAAGTAAAAAAAAAGTATCTGATCCGGGTTCCGATTTTTTTAAGAAAAACTTTATGAGCCAAAACTCAAACCTAGATTAACAGCACGTGAAACAGGAAAAAAGGGGAAATAATAATAAACAATACTGGGACCACTACCTTTTTCCACAGGGTAATTTAGTAATTTCACTCGTTTCAATAGGCGGGCCGCTACTTATTGGTGTGGTAATATTGTGTCACGTCACTGCAGGCTGAGAGGGACTCTCAGCTGTCGGCTAAGATACATATTTCTTATATATATATATATATATATATATATATATATATATATATATATATATATATATATATATATATATATATATATATATATAAAAAAAAACTTGTGTCCTTCCAAATTGGTGTCCTTCCAAATTGATTTGAGCCCGAATCCTTCCAACTCAAATACAACCCGCTGACATTCGAATACAAGATCCATTCCATTGAAGTTGATTTATATTTTTTCAAGTATCTATAAACCAAAAATCAAGTGTTTTGAATGCTTTTTGCTCATCCATCAAACGGCGCAAAATGGACGGCCGAAAGTAGTGAGTTCTATGTCTTTAGACATACAAATTCTCGATTCGACCATTTGATTATAATCTAAACATTTAAAAAACCCCTACAAATCAATTTTTGTTAGGTTCCAACGTTATACACCGTTAAACTAACCAACTCACTATTTAGACCGTGTGTTTTTTCCCTACTTGATGCATGGACAAAAAGTATTAAAAACACTTGATTTTTGGTTTATAAATACTTGAAATAATATAGATCAACTTCAATGGAGTGGATCTTACATTCGAATGTCGAGGTTGGTATTTGAGTGAGAAGGATTCGGCCTCAACATTGGACATTAAATCCAAATGAAGGCATTTTGGAAAGGAGGGGGAAAAAAGCATGCACGTGGTTTTGGAAAGGAGACAAAAAAAAAAAAGCATGCCTGTGAGAACACAAACTTTATGCACGAAGTACTGAAATTTCTTTGGTCACTCTAGAATTGGTGAAATACACAGAATGCACATCAACCATGAACACACTATATTACATTACGTGATATACAGAATAGCTGATGTCTCCTCATGTTGGAGTAATGCCAACATCATTGTCAACACTGAGAGAAGTAGAGGTTGTGATTAAAGAAGGAAACTTGCAGTGCATAATGCATACATGACATAATCTGCTCGTAGGACCAGCCAAAAACAAAATAATCTGCTCATAGGACCAGTAGAATAGTATTGTCTCGCCGCAACACTCCTGATAATAGGATTCACACTTCAACTCAAGAGTCTCGTCACAACAATTTGTAAAAAGAAAAGAAAACATGACAGGAAAACCACCATGCATACAATTTCTCCACATATTTCAAAACAAGGTTGCATCATTTAAAATCACAGAATCTCAAACTGCATACGTGATGTATTGTATCATCACCCAACTTAAGATGCAGACTTACTTGAAAGAAAAGTTAAGAGAAGTTAAGGAAGGGGGAAAAAACATGAACAAAAGCGCATCCACAAACTACTAGATAAAACTTTCCAAGAGCTCCAGTAAAACTAAAAAAAGAGCGAAACAGGTTCCTGCTGGAACCTGCATTAGCAGGAACCTGCATTCCTTATCAACAGTAGATGTCCTCCTCCAGTGAGCTCCCACATGTCAAATTTTCTTAAAACAATGAAGAAAAGTTGGAAGAAGTCATGAAACGTATACTGTGAACTTGATGATGAAAAAATTCGCTTGTGAAAAGAAGTCTAATGTTAGGCCTGATTGAGTTTGGGAGCCCAACATATATGGGCCTGTTTAGGAACTTGCCTCGTAGGTTTTCCGAACTCTCAGTTTCAGAGCCCAGCATATATGAGCTTATTATGGCCGGCCTTGTATATGGGGCCTTCTCAGCTGTTGGGCCCTGAGCAGTTGCTCAGGCGGCTCCTGCTGAGAGCAGTGCCTGAGAGCATTCATCTTATGTTGGCTTTAAGAGGCCAGTTCACCAACTGACATGCATGTTATATTCTGATACAATAAAACTTTTATCTTCAATTTTACCACTTGTACATCAGATTGTTAGAAATATAAGCTAGACTCCTTCATATTCCGCTTGTCTTCTCGGCTTCTCTAGACACATTGAACCTAACTACAAACTTTTCGTGTTCCGGAAACATTAGAGAGTACTCTTCATGAAATGAATAAATACTTCGTATTTTGTGATGTAGTCAAGGGGATGTCTAATCTGTTTATGATGCATGAATGTATTTAATTTTATTGTTTTTCATGCTTATCTTTAAGCCTTATATAAAGGTCATATAACTAGTTATTTTTATCAAGTTGAATCAATAGAAGCTCTTCTCTCTTCCTAGTATATCTTTGTACCCTCATTTACATAATATTTGACATCAATAGTATAGACCCCTCTTGTGCTTTGATTATTTGCACTCCCGTTTCCTAATCAAAGTGGTATCATAGTACCATGGCTTCCAAAAATAATATATTGCAACCTTAACTTTCTCGTTTCACGGCAAGAATTACAATCAATGAAACATTCAAATGAAGGTGTTATACTAGTCTCAAGAACTTTGAGACATCGTCGAAAGCGGAGTTGCAGAACCAACTAATATAGCTAATCTTACCCCGTAGCAACTTCAAGAATTGAAAGAGAATCACAAGAATGAGAAGAAGGCATTATTTTTCACCTACTAAGCAGTGGATGAGGTCATATTCGAGAGAATCTCGACGATGACTTCTGCGAAAGAAGCATGGGATACAACTAATTCTTCATACAAGGGAGATGATAAGGTGAAGATGGTAGGACTACAAACTCTTTGTAGCGAATTTGATACACTCAAAATGAAGGACTCTGAATCTATTGAAGATTAATTCAATCAGGTTGTTTCCATTATTAATCAATTGAAAGTGAATGATGAGAAGATTGAAAATCAAAGAATTGTTGAGAAGATTCTACGAAGTTTGACTAGAAAATTTGAGTCTACTGTAGTGGCCATTGAAAAATCAAAGGATTTATCTACACTATCTGTGGAGAGTTTATTGGGATCACTTCAATTCCATAAACTCCGGATAAAGCAATATGTTCTACTCCTCTTGAGCAAGCCTTCCAATCACATATGTCTTTTCGAGGTGGCTCCAGAGGAAGGAGAGGAAGAGGTTTTAACTGTGAAAGAGAAAAAAGTCTTGCCGTAGGTAGAGGCGATGGTGGATAACATCAAGCAAGTGATGGAGTCCATGCATCTTTTTTTTTCTTACAGAGGAAGATGAAGAGGAAGATCTTCTTTTAGGAATACCCAATGTTTCTATTGTCAAAAATATCGCCACACAATTAAATTTTGTAGGAAAAAAATTAAAAACGAGAAGAAAAAAGAATCAAGCATTATGCACGAGGGAGAAAAGAAAAGTGAGGATGATACTCTCTTTCTCGCATGTAGTGTAGAAGAAATTGCACACGATGAAGTATGGTACTTCGACAACGGATATAGCAATCATATGATTGGAAACAAGAAGGTGTTACGTGGACTTTGATGAATCTATTACAAGCGAAGTCCGGATCGGTGATGACAAGAGACTTTCCGTGAAAGGAAAGGGTGATATTCTTGTATAAACAAAGAAAAGAGCAAAGCGCATTTCTAGTATTTTCTATGTTATCGGACTTAAACATAATCTTCTTAGTGTTGGTCAGTTTCTACTTCGAGGATTTTATGTTCATTTTAATGAAAAAATGTGCGAGATCAAGGATAAGCACGATGCCCTTATTACAAAGGTGAAAATGTCACAAAGAAAGATGTTTCTTTTGAAGCTTAATTTTCAAATTGATTCATACATGCATACTAATATCCGAGACAAATCATGGCTATGGCATTTTTTTGGGGGGCATTTGAATTTTAAGACCCTTTCTCATATGTGTAGCAAAAACATTGTTGAAGGCATGCTGCCTATTAAACTTCAAGAGAAAGTATATGAATGATGCACACTTGGCAAGCATCACAAAAATTCTTTCCCAGTTGGAAGATCGTGGAGAGCATCACATCTTTTAGAGCTTGTACATTCAGATCTTTGTGGTCCAATGCACACTACTTCGATTGGAGGTATCAGTATTTTCTCATATTTATTGATAATTATAGTAGGAAGACATGATTTTCTTTTTCAAATTAAAATCAAAAGTTTATGAATATTATAAAAGTTTCAAGGCTTTGATTGAAAGAAAAAGTGGCTTCCCGTTGAAGCTCTACACACCGATCGCAGAGATGAATAGTTGGTTGTGAATTTAAAGCTTTCTTGAAGGAAAATGATATTCGACATTAACTCACTGCTCAATAAACCTCTCAACAAAACGGCGTTATCGAGAGAAAAAATCAAACAATTGTGGAATTGGATCGAAGCATGTTGAAGGCAAATGGTGTTCCAAATGATTTTTGGGCTGAATCTGTGGTATGTGCTACTATCTTTTAAACCGGGCATCATCAAAATTGCAAGATCAAACTTCTCTAGAAGTTTGGAGTGGACATACACCAAGCATGACATATTTAAGAGTTTTTGGCAACATTGCTTACTCTCATATTTCAGATGAGAGAAGGAAGAAGTTGGATTATAAATCTGAAAAGTGTATCTTCGTGGGATATAATGAACGTTCCACGGCATACAAACTATATAATCCCATCATAAAAAAGCTTGTTATTAGCAGGGATGTAAAGATTGATGAAGAAGAAGCTTGAAATTAAAGTACAAATGATCCAAAAGAAAAATCTGTTTGTGTGGACATGGAAGAAGAAAAACAAATTCAGCATGATGATGAAGAGGTATACACTCCCCCTTATTCTCCTTATTCTTCTCCATCTTTTTCTTCACCACCCTCGTCTTCGCCATCTACGTATTCACCGACAAATTCAAGTACTCCTCCCCAAAAAATTAAATAGCCTAAGAGAGATTTATGAAGATTCAAGAAGCAATTTGAATGAAGATTTGATGAACTTTGCTTTGGTCGCCGATGCGGATCTGATTTTCTTGAAGATGCTTCAAAAAGAAGAGAAGTGAAAGAATGCTATGAATCAAGAAATTGATGCTATCCAAAGAAACAAAACATGGGAGCTTGTGGAGCTTCCAAGAGGAAAAAAAGGCTATTGATGGGAAGTGCGCCTACAAGACCAAGTTGAATTCACAAGATGAAGTGAACAAATACAAGGCTCGTTTGGTGGTGAAAGATTACAAACAAAAATTTGGTATTGATTACGAAGAAGTATTTACCCTAATTGCTCGTCTTAAAATCATAAGAATTGTGCTAACTTTATCGGTACAAAGAGGATGGAAAGTTTATCAATTGAATGTCAAATCAACATTCTTGAATGATTTTCTAGAAGAAGAGGTATATGTGAATCAGCCACCTGGTTATGTAAAGAAAGGTGCAGAAAACAAGGTGTGTCATTTGAAGAAAGCATTATACGGACTTAAGCAAGCACCGAGAGCATGGTATAGTCAGATCGATGGATACTTTATGAAAAATGGTTTCAACAGGTGTCCTTTTGAACATACTCTCTACATCAAAGAAGGCGATCAAGGTAAATTCTAGATGGTTTGCTTATATGTTAATGATCTCATTTTTACCCGCAATTCTATAAATATGTGTGATGAATTCAAGAGGACTTTGATGTGTTAATTCGAGATGACCGACATGGGTCTACTTCAATTCTTTCTTGGAATTGAAGTCAAGCAGCAAAAAGATGATATATTCATTTCACAAAAGAAATATGCAAATGATATTTTGAAAAGGTTTAAAATAATAGGTGCTATGCCTCTATGTGATGGAGGCTGGTTTGAAGCTTAGCAAATATGAAAATAAAGAAAGTGTTGCTGGAATTCTCTGTCGAAGTCTTGTTGATAGTCTTATGTTGTAACGCCCCGATCCTAAAGATACGGAGACGTTATGGCGACGCATATACGCGAGGAAAATACCCATGTATACACGCTAAGCCTCAATTGTAACCTGAACAAGCTATAAATCAGAACTAAATAATCATCGATCACTGCAATAGTACATATAGTCAACCACGCATGATATCATATGAATCAAGAGCTAGAATAGTGACTGGAATAAGAACTGAGCTGATATGACAAGAATCAGGAAGTAATATGAAAGCTAAAAAGATAAGAGTACCAGAATAGAATAGGAAGAAGCTCCAGCTATTCGCGAAGCATACGGCCTCAACGAACACCTGCACAAAGGAAACCAACCGTCCAATATCTGTTGGCCCAAGAGGTTACACTCTCCATTGTTTTGTGTTTTGATGATAACAAACCAAATAAGTGCTATTTGGTACTAATGATTTGATCAAGATGCATTTCAGGTTTTGTACCATGTTTAGAGCTCATTCGCTTCGCTTTTGCAAAAACTTCTAAGTTCCATATAGCAATGAAGGCAAATTGGACATCAAGGAAGGATCATAGAAGAGAAGGCACTTGCAAGGCATTGGATGGCTCAAAGATTGCTTCAGAGGTCCTTAGGTTGTTTTATAGCTTTATAGCATGTTAAAGAATAGAGAGTAGGTTTGAAGCTCAAACACACACGTTTTCACGCGTATGCTATTTCCAAGTTTATTCCTCATAAAATATACAAAAATACTTTAACACTAATTCTTCCTTCTACAAATCTGTTTTTATGTTGTATACTGATTTCCTGTTCAAAATAGTTTTGATCAAATATTTTTCCTCTCAAAATTCCCTTTCTATTTCAATTTTTGACCTGAGCCGGTCGACCGGCAATATACCACCAGTCGACCGAAGATCTGGCAGAGTGCACGTATCCGTGTGCACGTCTGTCGGTCGACCGGTAGGCTACCGGTAGTCGACCGAAGTTTTTAGTTTGCTCTCTGTATCTTACCAGTCGACCGGTGGTCTACCGGCCTTCGACCGATAGTTTATCTTTTATCTTTTCGGTCGACCGGCTGTCTACCGATAGTCGACCGGTACATGTTTTGAGTCTCAGTCAGGAGCAGTCGACTGTACCAGTCGACCGATAGTTCATAACGGTCAAATTTTTGAACTATCGGTCGACCGGGCCAGTCGACCGATATGGCCGTTGAACAGTAAAACGGGCATATTTTAAATCTGTTTTAACTTGATTTCTGAAATTAAATATCCGTTGGAGGGTATATTTGGAACTAATTACTTCCTAATTTTCAGTAATTAATTCCTAACCCTAAACCCTAGCCCTCTCCTATAAATAGGGGTGTTTGGGGAGAATTTCCACACAACAATTATTCAAGAGAAAATTCAAAAGTTTGGGATATTTCAAAAGAGCTTGTTTCTTGTTTTTGTGCTGATATTTCTCATTCATTTTCAGAAGTGTTCTTGATATACTCTCTGAATTTGATTTTCTTTCTTCACTTACACAAGAGCTTCATTCCTTCTCAATATTCTCTAAGGACCTTTGTAAGGGAAGAGATATTTGAAAGAGAGAGTTTGTGATCTTTTGATTACTTAGAAATTGTATTGTGCTGAAATTGTAGGAGTTTGGTACTCCATTTGTAATTGATCTTTGTTATAGTGAAAGTAGCTAGAATCCTTCTGGGGAAGGCGGGGAGTAGAGCTGGGTGCTCGAACCTCGATAACATATCTTTGTGTTTGCGATTGGTTTACTTTCCATTGCTATTACTTTGTGTTTTTTATTACTATTGCCATATTCATTCATTCATCTCATTGCATTTGCTTCATATTTTTTAAATTGTCCTTAGATTAGCATAATCACCTATTCACCCCCCCTCTAGGTGATTTTCAATATCTGGACGTGCAAATCCAGGGTCGTCAGAACGCGACCATAATGAGTGTGTGTGTAAAGGGGAAACAGCTCGTGTAGAAGAAACCATGTGCATATATAATAGTAAGAAATAACTGCAGGTAGAAAGACTAAATAACACAATAAATAACTGAACAGTAACACATATGATGAAAACATGAATACAGATAGCAGTCAAATGGCACAACTGTAAATATGCAATCAATGTCAATATAGATATCCATCACATGTCACTAAACTGGTATCCAAGTCTGGTCATAAGTCTGGTCCTGGTTATAATCGTGTGGTCCTGGTTACAATCATGTATATAGTCATGTGTCATAAGGCAGGGGTAACCATTCAGGGTGTAACACAATGTGCTCATTCAATTCATTCAATAACAATCAGTAATGTTCTACGTTATCTTTATCACTTTCCCACCGGCGTCCCACAACATCCGACAGTTCACCCTGGAGCCCGCACATCCAGTAGAACTCATCCGAACTCCGATATGCTGGTATCATTGTTCGAATAGGGAAAGAGAACCAAATAACATGCATCCTAGGGGTTATCATCATACAAGTGTGTGTGGATGCTAATAGGCACTGAGAATGCAATATCACACTAACACCAGGCGTCACGTACAATAGATAGCCCTACAGTTCAAGAGGTGGCCCCACCATGTGTATGGTGTGGCACTTTGCTCCGTGTGGCACTTTACTCTGAGGGAAACAGGATTCTAGAGGTGGCCCCCGTGGATTCAAGAGGTGGCCCCCACCATGTGTATGGTGTGGCACTTTGCTCCACGTGGCACTTAGTTCCTTTCAAGATCCGCCGGACGCTAGCACGATTGTGGGATACATCCTCGTCAATCCCGACACCAGGCGGCAAACCGCCGGACGCCGGTTTGACTGTGCTATTAACAGGTCAATAGTACAGGGGATATGGGTACCGGGTACAGGATGTCCAGATGTCCAGTAACAGTGATACAGTCATATGTCAAGGTCCAGTGAAAGGTGTCTAGTGTACAGTCAGTGAGGTAATGCCATCAATAACAATCAATACCTTATGCCATTTCAATTACTGGGATGCTATTGGACGGTAACAATATCAGTACAGTAATGATCAATCAGTAATCGTATACACGGTGAACAATATCAGTAACAGTAACAGTAATAGTAACCGTGTATACGATGAACAATAGGACTGTATCGTGGTTACGGTCAAACAATCATTTCCCAATAACTTTCAATAACATGGATATAATAACAGTAACAGTCTAGCTACTGCTCAACGAACGGTCTCAACTAAAGCTGACCATAATCTCATCCATCCATGCTAAAGAGATATCAATAACTAATCCATCAACTTATAGTCTCAATACAATTCTCATGAATCACTAAGTATCAGTCCGTATCAGTGCAATCCAAAACGGTGACTATCATATCAATGAATCTGTAATTAGTCCTCTCCTCAACACCAATATGTTCTAATCCTATACCCTCAACAACTGAGATCAAATAATAACTATTATCAAACTCTAAAAATGTAGTTCACTATCATAATAAGTCATCTCTGATAACTGAAATAGTCAATAACTAATCATGAAGTATATAGTATGTCCTCGAGATCATCAAGTCAACATATACTGAATCATATCGAAGTAAGGGAATCATCCTCAAATAACTTATGGTCTAGAATATCTACTCTTGAAACTCAACATCAACAATATATCATCTATCAGATCCCAAATGCCGACAATGTCCATCTCATCTCAATATCAGTCAGGCTCCAATGAAAGGAATAAAGATTCTGGATACTTCTAACTCAAGATCAATCTAAGACACAACTCAACTAATCCAGTCATATCTGATATGTCCTCAATTACTCATTAATAATGTCTTGTCTAATCACTGATCATTATTCTATATGAATAATTAAGTCCAGATCAATCCCAAGTTATGACAACCAACTCATATTCCAATAGTTACATGATCGTCAAGTATCAACATACATCAAAGAATCTGATATAATAATTATCATTCCAACATATATCCATAATCAAGCTCATCTCTCTCACTCTAACAATTAATCTGATTCCCGAATCCTCAAGGGTTCACACTTCTATTAAGATCAAACATGATATCCCAATACCCGGTATCACAACATATCATCTACATGCATCTAAGTTCTATTAGATCAAGTCATTACTACCACTATCCACCTCTTGAAATCATATACATACATCAATAGTCATCACATAATCCATGGGTGAAGTCCCAATCCAATAAAGAAACCATACTCAACTGACAGCCCAATATTAGTCGACTAGGGAAATACACAAGTCGACTAGAGGTTGGTGTAGTCGATTAATCAAGTGGGTATAGTCGACTACACCAAGGTCAAGTCGACTGACAGGGTAAGGTAAGTCGACTGATACAGATACAGAGAGTTACACCACTTCCAGGTCCACCTATTAGTCGACTAGGCTCCTGGGTTAGTCGACTAACAGAGGTGTTAGTCGACTAATAACAGGTATTAGTCGACTAATACCTCTGCCAGAACAGATACAGGGGCATACTAAGATCTGATCTCTCGCACTATCAAACACATATATGCATCCTTTCTCTCTCACAACAATAAACACAAACTCTACACTAATTCTATATGCACAATAGAATCATGATTAAATCAAACGCATATAATAATGAGAGAGAAATAGAAGGAGGGAGAGAGACACTCACATTGGGGAATCTGGTCGTCGCCGGGCGAGTCGTCGTTACGGTCACCGTGGCGCCGCTCTTCGCTGTCGGACTACATAGGACGGTAGCCAGGGTCCTGGGGAAGACCTGGCTGCAATCTGGAGGTCTCGCGCTCGCCGGAAGGGCCTGGAATCGCCGCTCGCCCGCTGCTTGTGCTGCTGGTCTGAATCTGGATCTGCTGTGCGCGTCGCCGGGCGAGTCGCTGCCATGGTCGCTGTGGTGCGGTTCCTCGCCAACGGACTGCATGGGGGGGTGGCCAAGACACTGGAGAAGGTCACCGTGCTGGTCTCCGGCGACGGGCTGGCGTGGATCGGGAGAACTCGCCGCTCGCTCGCTGCTGGAGGAGCAGATCTGCTGCTGTCCAGATCTGTTGCGCCTTTGCTCGCTGTCCTGCTGTTGTTGGAGACGATGGGCAGCCAAGGAAGAGCTGTGCCCTGCTGGGGGATGCGCCAGGGCAGGAGGGCAGCAAGGGGGTGCGGCCGAGTCCTGGGGGAGGCCTCGCCGGCTGGGCTGCTGGCGTACCAGGGCTGTTGTCACTGCGGATCTGCTGTCGCTGCCAATGGAAGGAGGCGTTGTCGTCGGATCTGCCATGGAAGGGACTCACGGCTGCAAGGCGGAAGAGGAGAAGAGGTGGGCGCTCTGATTGCACAGCCAAGGAAGAGGGTGATCCGGCCATGGTGCTGGAGGCATGGGGCTCGCTGCGCGTGGTGCCGGCCTGGGGCTGTGCTGGCCATGGGAGAGGAAGGTGCGGCCACAGCATGAGGGGAGAGAAGGAGGGTGCGGCTGTAGCTTGTTGATGGAGAGATTAGGTTATTGCTAATTAGATTTAGGGTTAGGTTGTCAATAGGATTTATATAGCAGGGGTATTGGGTTGATAATGGGTTACGGGTTGATCCAAATAGGTAAGTGGGTTGGATTTAGAAAATAGAAACGGGTAATGGGATTCAATCCGGTAAACAGGAAATAGGGTGAGAGGCTAAACAAAAGAACACCACCACCACCATGATTAGTATCAATACAAATATTAAAATAAATAAGTAATACCAATCCCAATAATAATTACTGAATACTAACAATGAAATAATAATACTTTAACAATAAATAATAATCATAATGGAAAATATAAAATGTCAAATTACCATCTATTGTCTCAAAAATAATTTTTCATACTTAATAATAATAATCTCAGGAAAATAATAAATCAACTTGATAAAAATACTCAGTAAATAAAAATAAATACTTGAAGAAAATAAAATACGGTAGTTTAGATTAGGGATATTACATATGTACTTGACTACAACAAGACCGGATCTTATATTCGCTGTGTATGCTTAGTCGATTCATGGAATCACCAAAGAAAAGCTATTAGAAAGTAGGACAAAGGGTTTTAAGGTATCTTTGTGGAACCATCAATGAAGACATACATTATAAAAGAGAGAGGTTCAAATTTGATTGGCTATCTGATAGTGATTGGGGCGAAAGTGTTGATGATTGCAGAAGTACTGCCAACTATTTTTTCTATATTGGTTCAGGTGCAATCTCATGGGCATCCAAGAAACAAAGTGTTGTTGCGCTTTCTTCAGCGAAAACAGAG
This sequence comes from Agave tequilana, assembly GCA_038442645.1. Lineage (NCBI taxonomy): Eukaryota > Viridiplantae > Streptophyta > Magnoliopsida > Asparagales > Asparagaceae > Agave > Agave tequilana. The sequence goes on along the minus strand of JAVJIF010007900.1, from coordinate 111,898 downwards.
TATATTTTATTGGGATTATCTTCGTGTCAAGCACTCTGGATCAGGTGGACCTTGAGCGAACTCAAGCATGAACAAGTTGAAGGAACTACATTATTTTATGATAATAGTTTAGCTATTTTTCTTACAAAGAATCCTATTTTCATGAGAAAAGCAAGTGCATAAGGATCAAGTATCACTTCATTCGTGACTTAGTAAAAGATGGTGAGATCAATGTCATGCATTGCAAAACACAAGAGCAAATTTCTGACATCTTCACAAAAGCTTTGAAGTATGATGTTTTCAAGAAGATGAAGAAAAAACTTGGAATAGTTGTAATCTAGTTTAAGGGAGGCTGTTGGAAATATAGGCTAGACTTCTTCATATTCTATTTGTCTTCTCGGCTTTTCGAGACACATTGAATCTAACTGCAAACTTTTTGTATTCCGGATACATTAGAGAATACTCTTCATGCAATGAATAAACACTTCGTATTTTGTGATGTACTTAAGGAGATGAATCTAATCTATTTATGATGCATGAATGTATTTAACTTTATTGATTTTTATGTTTATCTTTTGGCCCTATATAAAGGTCATGTAACTAGTTGTTTTCATCAAGTTAAATCAATAGAAACTCTTCTTTCTTTCCAGTATATCGTTGTAGCCCTCATTAGCATAATATTTGACATCAAAAAGAATACACACCCCCTTATGTTTTGATTGTTTGCACTCTCGTTTCCTAATCACAGACCAGTAGCAATATAAAAATTTGCAACATAATATGGGAGTTCCTCGAAGCTTTGTTGTACAGGATAACTAGAAAGCTTTGAGGAGAACTTTTACCAAAAGTATAAAATAGGAGCTGAAGAAAAGATTTTCTAGCTTCTACATTCATCAACATTGTGCCGATGTGGCACTTTAGTTTATAATCGGTGGCAAACATATTGAACTAACAGTAGAGGATGTTGCCCTAACCTTTGGTTTACCTATCAACGAGGCAGATTTCATAATGATGACTTGTATATTGAAGGACAGAGGTGTCATTAAATATTATTTTTCAAGTATTACAAAAATATCTATTGAAGATGCTTTGGATGATCTTCTGATGAAAAAGAGAGGGAGAAGTGAATTAGATGTCACAAAAGATGAGCAGCTGTAGTAGCAAGTGGCATTAAATGAAATTATAAAAGACAGATAAAGATTTGCAGCTCAGGACTTCACAACTTTAATCATTCTGTATATGTCAACAACTCTTATCTTCTCCGGTAATAAATGCACAAAGCCATGATATTTTGTGGAGCAAATTGCTAATATTCAGCTTATGAAGACCATTTGTTGGGCTAAATCTGTGTGGCAGTTCCTCCTTGAATTCATGAACATTTTCAGGCATACTACAATTGAGCTGCAAAGATACTCAGTGTAAATTCTTGTAAGTACAAATTATATATTTGTTAAAAATTATTGTAAATTGCTTATATATGAACACTGATTGTATAAACTGATATACTTATACTTGTTGCAATATTGGTTATGTGAAAGGGCTGAAATTTTTTAGCAAAGAAAGAAATTAGAGGAAAAAATTCTCAGGGCAGTAAGATAGGACCTCCACAATATTAGCAAAGCCCTGCTTGAAATCAATCTAACAGATATTGAACAAGAAAAGTTTAGTATAAAACAACATTATACACATTCTGTCTGCAGTTTTGTTTAAAAAAAATAAAATTGTAGCTGGAGTATTATTTATTCACAATAATTTGATGTTTTTTGATGACTGCGACTATAGTCGCAGTTTAAAAAAGATAATTAAAATATTGTACTAAATTTTAATATGACTGCGACTTTGGTCACAATCCTAATAAAATAAATGATTTGAAGATGAAATTTCATACTGCGACTAAGGTCACAGTACTCAATTGTACCTGACAGTTAGTTGTTTTGACTGCGACGACCAAAGTTGCAGTCTTAATGAAAAGGACAACTTTTGCATTTTTTTTTGCTACGACTTTAGTCTCAGTACTGAAAGATTGGTTATATATTGATATATGTTTTACATGACTTTCAAGTTCTAAAATCACGATGAAAATATTGAAGCTGACATCCTGGAGGAATAAGAACCTGTGAAAATAGTTGAGGTGAGTATGAAAGAACCAACTATTGCAGGTTATTTTTCAGAACCCCTAGATGAAAGAGCTGATGAACTAGATATTCGGAGGAATGAAAATATTTATCTGAAGAACAGAGTTTATGAGTTAGAAAGAAAAATTGAAAAACTAGAAGATGAGAAAGCCAAAAAAGAAGAAATAAAGAAACAGAAAAAGAGAAAAGAGAAAAAAAATAAGAAAACAAAAATAAAAGAAGAAGGTGAAGGAGGAGGAAGAAGAGTTGTTGAGAGAGCAGCCAATGTGAGAATGAGAAGGAGGAAAAGAGGAAGAAGAAGAAGGAGGAGCAAGAGAAAAAGAATAGGAGAAAGGAAGAGGAGATAGAGAATATGAAAAAAAAAGATAGAGTAGACGGAGAAAAGGAGGAAGGAAGAGGAGGAGAAGAGTAGGAAGGAGCAAGAGGAGAAAGAGCATAAGAGAAAGGAAGAGGAGTATGGAAAGAGAAAAAAGGAGGAGGTGAAGAAGAAGAGGAGAAAGGTCGAGAAGGAGAAGAGGAGTAAGGAGGAGGAGAAGTATGAGAAGGAGAAAAAAAGAACATAAAGAGGAGAAAGCAGGAGAAGGAGAAGCAGGAGAAGGAAAAGCATATATATAATATTTGAAATCATAATATTAAAAATGCCACATAAGCTAGCTATAGATGTTAATTATGAATAAGGTGTTTACTAAGAAATAAGAAGTAAATTGGTGTTAACAAGGGCAAAGAAGCACATAAAGGCCCACAAGAACCTAGATTGACCGTTTATACACTTTAAAAGTCTGAGCACCTGCTTTACATCCTTCACTTCCTTTTAAAATATTGAATCCAGTTATGTTTTGGTAAATGTAACTCAATTTGTATAAAGTAATTAAGAAAGTGGGGAAGGGCTAACATAAAATAACAAGGAAGCCACAAAATGAAGGATTATGTAGGATAGATCTTCCTCCATAGAAATGAATCTGAAGAGAATTCATGGCATGGTTAAAAATCTCAGATCGGTATCGGTATCAGCCAACAGTTTTTTAGTATGATCATCATCAATATCAGTCATATCAGTAATATTAGTTCCAATATCGGCCGATTCCTATGTTATAGGATTAATATCATGTCAAATATCTTAAAACCCAATACGATATTACCGATATAGGAATCGTCCGATATTTGGAATCATGATTCATATGGTCACTCTCAAAAAGTTGGGTCAAAGCTTAATGGCTATTGTCTGGGGATTTCCATATATACTAACTAAAACTAGTGCGTCCTTGTGAAGATTGATAATCCCTACATAATTGAGATTACGTTATCCTCAAACTTCATCTTCTAGGGTTTATTACTTTAACTTTAGAGCCATATCCTTTTAGAATCACACCTAAAGGGGGAGTGTAGGACACTTTCCTTTTCCTCTATTTAAAGATAAAGGATTATATGTATATTATGGAACCAAGATCATGCAAAATACACAATTTGTCGAAAGATAATTAATATACTATCTTCTTTTTTATACATAATACTGTTGGGAATCTCTCGCGCAGAGGATAGCAACACCAGATAGTAGTCACCAATTCCACGAACGAAGATATCAAAGGAAAGAAAGGGATAACACAAGATTTAACGAGATTCGACAATTTGCCTACGTGCTCGGGACAGAAGGGGAGAGAGAGCTCTTATTAAAATAAATCAAGTACATGATGCAATCAATAGGGGACAGTACCCTCTTTATATAGCCACAGAGCCCATGAAAATTAGGAAACCAAAAACTCTAAATTCGGATCAGAAATGAATTCTGAATCCAACTTGAAAACCGCCCTGAGACAAATTGATGTCTACATACCTATTGACCTGTCAACACACTGAGCCAGTATTCACAACAGCGACTTTTGAAAAATGCCTGTCAACAGCCATGGGGGGTTTGTCGACAACCAAGCAGTCCTGTTGATAGACAAATCAATCTGCTTCTCCTGTTGGCGTATCAACGTATCTGCTACATCCTAACACTTCATGCAAATTTCGTACAAACACCAAGAAGTTAAAAATCTTCACTATTAAGATTTTACACTCTCTCTATAATTCTCCACCTCAGTGAAAATTTCTCAAATCTGAGTCGAATACAACATAGTACCACTTGACTCTAATGGGCTGCACCAGTGTAGTTGCCTACGTTTCCCCTGCCCAGGGGACCAAGCCATCTGTAGTTCATCCAAACGAGCTCCACCAAGCTCAAACAACTGAAAGGATATGGAGTAACTCTATGCAATATACAAACTTTACTCTCGGGACAACCTTGGTAAGCATAGCTGTAGAAAAGGATTGCTTGTATACTCTCTACCGTTGTCTGAATGGAGTACCTTAATTTTGCTTCTTGTGCTCTTCTTCATGTTCCTCTTTCACTTCACAAATAACTCCAGAACTTTCCCTTTGTGCTCATGGTATATACCCAATATCGCCCAGAGTAATCATCTATAAAAGATACAGAGTAGTAGATACCTCCAATAGATGCAGTCTTGGTAGGTTCCCATACATCTGCGTGAACAACTATGGTTGACTGTCGACAATTAAGTTGCACCCAATGTTGTGCATATGTATTAGCAGTTAATAGCAACACTCAGCTGTCAACTGTCCAAGTACATAGACAGATATAAATTTTAAAAATATTTTTAAAATAATAAATATATTATTTTAAAGTTTAAAAACTTGAGTTATGTAAGAAGCTTTTCTAACTTAAAAATTAATACTTCAAAATATGTTTAGGGTATGATAATTTTCAAAAGCAAAGATTTTTGTTTGAACCCTTTAACACAGCAAAAGATTTTATTTTTAAAGAATTATGAACAAAATAAAAATCAAGGAATCACTTCAAAAAAGTGTGTGTGTGAGTTTGAGCAATTAATTCTAATCTAAACTTACAAAACTTGTAGGAAGAGAGAGGAAGTCGACGACGACAAGGTAGCCAAGACAAAGAAGAAAATGACCGACAGCAGCAGATACCGGTCGACCGGCCATGACCGACAGCAGCAGATACCGGTCGACCGGCCGGTTGACCGGTGTGCACCAACGTGCACAGGCAATCGCGGTCGACCGCAGAAGATGAACGGTTTGACCGCCCGGTCGACCGACTGACATGGCCTTGCTCTCGGGTTGGAGCGGTCGACTGGGACTTAGGTCGGTCGACCGACCGGTCGACCGACAGTCAGATCTTTCCAGAATTCGGAAAGCTGTTCTGAATTGAAAACGAGTCCAATAAGGTTTCCAATTCTTCTAGGGTTCCTTGGCTATAAATAGAGAGGTAGAGTCCTCTTCATATGTATGCATGATATTGTATTGATATTTGAATCAATAAAGAACTCTCTCTCCTTGCCCCGAGGACGTAGGCAATTTGCCGAACCTCGTTAAATCCTGTATTTAGTTTTCTTCCTATTGTTTTTCTTATTCTTGCTGTTGGGTAGTACTTCTCTATTGCATCTGTTGCTCAAGCGTTCATCAAGAGATTGTTGATCTGCGCACAACAATTGGTATCAGAGCATCCCAGGTTCGTCGTGGGGATCATCTGGTGATTTCAAGGGCATCAGTTGCTGGTTGGCAGAGATCGTGTGTCGATCTCGGATCAGCGTTGGGACTGTTTGTGGGATCATGAGTCGATCTCAAAACAGCGTGTGAAGTGCTCAAGGAATCAATTCGAGGGAGTAGATTTGTTCAGAAACTCTTCTAGGGTTCACGAGGAGGTAAAGATCCTATCTTTATCAAATTATTTTATCTAACTCCATTTGGTTTCCGCATTGCTTGAGGATCCAGTCAAGAAGATGGCTGGAGAAGGTACATCGATGGAGAAATTCATGAATTCACATCTGCTGAGGATTGATGTGGTGAAATTCAACGGCACGAACAACTTTGATATGTGGAGATGCGAGGTGATGGATGCACTGACTGCATCAAATCTCGAAGACACTCTACGTTTAGAGAAGAGGTGAAACTCAACCACTGAAGAAGATTGGGATAAGATGAACCGAATAGCGTGTGGCTTAATCAGGTCTTATTTGACTCAAGACATAGTGTACCATGTGTTACACGAAACATCTGCGAGGCAGTTGTGGGACATCCTAGAGAAAAAGTATCTAACTAAAAGCATTGAATCCAGACTGCAGTTGAAGAGTAAGCTTTATGGTTTTCAGATGAAGAAAGGATGCTCCGTCAATGAACACTTGAACCGCTACACAAAACTTCTTACAGATTTAGTTAATGTGGATGTGGCGATCGATGAAGAAGATAAAGCGGTAATTCTCTTGAACTCTCTTCCTATAGAGGAGTATGAGACTTTTACTTTAACATTGATCAATGGTAGAAAGTCCATTAACTATAATGAAGTGTCGGCTGCTCTTTCTAACTATGATACGAGGAGGCAAGATAGACTGTCTTCTCAGGCAGGCGAGCACATCAGCAGAGGCATTAGCGGTAAGAGGCAGAGGTTCATACAGGAAGGGTAAAGGAAACGTGAGAGATCGAAGTCCAGGCCAGGTTTAGAGATCTGAAGAAGAATCATGTGCCTTCTGCAAAGAATTTGGGCACTGGAAAGTTGATAGTCCAAAAGCCAAAGGGAAGAAGAATAAGTCAAAGACTGAGGCAAACCTTGCACGATGGTCAGTACTCAAGCAAGTACCTCACAAGCAGGTGGATCAGACTCGGACTCATTGGTATTCTCTTTCTCTGTCACTACTCCTATCATTGGCTACTCAGGAGATACTGAGTGGATATTCTGTTGAAACTTAAAAAAGACAAGATTCTTATTGGTCCGAACAATGTCTAAACTTGTTGATATTTACAAAAGACAAGTGACAGACGAGCTGAAGACCAGTTTTCACCCATCTCCGAGGGACAAGGAAACAACTTGGACTCCACTGATCCAGCAAGTAGACAGTGAACCCGGATTGTTTCTGAACAGACCTCAGCAGGTCTAAGATGCTAGCACTTAGTATTACATGAGCCCAAAGGGATAGCCTCGCCTGAGAGGCTAAGATCATCCAACTTCGCCTTGAAGCCATTCAAAGCTCCGCCAGGAAGCTAACTTATAGCTTCGCCTGAACTGCTAGAGCGCACTCCGCAGAGAGAGTTAACTTTGCCTGAAGCCACATGCAACTGTGCAGAAAGGGTATACGGTATCTTCGCCACAGATGTTATATAGCTCCGCTGAAGAGCTTTCTTCTGACTTCGCCAGGTGCGCCTTCCAGCTCCGCTGTGAGCTCAACGCGGTAGCTCCGCTGTTGGTCTGCTATGGTCAACCTTTGACCAATCAAATCTCCAGATGAGATCAGATCTAATCAGATCAAATCCAATTTAGATCAAATCGGAGATCAAATTCGGCAGTTGATTGCCACAATCTCTTGACTCTTCTAAAACGAGTAAGAAGATCAGGGGAAATCCTCCAACGATATGGAAAGGATCAAAACAGATCAAGAGGATCAACCGACCTGCCATTTCTAGCTTCGCAGAAGCTGATCCTAGCCTCGCAGCAAGGCTACTTTCCAGATTCAAACAGATCCGATTTAATCTGTTTCCATATTTTCAAGGGACGATTATACCCTTGCTCTCCCTATAAATAGCCCACCAGGGGCACAAGAGGACGAGCTCCAGAAGTAGAGATCACGCACAGGCGCAAGAGAGGACGACTGCTGAAGAGAGAAAGAGAGAGAGGACTCCACAAGCAGAGACTTCTTCACAACGCACCGTGTGCACAAGAATTCAGAGACTTTTAGAGAATTGCTTCTCTATTCAGGGTGCTGATACCCTAAATACCTTCTTCTTAAGGAATCTCCGGATCCAGGCGAGAAGGAATTCCTAATTGAAGGCGATTTTGAGAAGTAGCAAGAGGGTTCTACCAACCTTCTGTTCTCTGATTCCCCAAACCAGGCGAGAAGGGAATCTCATCGCTCGCATCGTCAAAGGGACAAAGTGGTCGCGCGCTGACCAGACTCCTATCGGCACACTTCTCCAGAATCTCTGAGGAGATCTACTTGTAATCTTTTAAAGAATACTTGTAATTAGCTCCTCAAACCCTTTTTATTGTAAGTTTTCCCTTTGCAAATCAATGGAAAACAAGATGGCGACTCCGCTGAGGAAGAAATTCTCCACTGCCGAGAATCAGTGTCGCAATGCGACGAACAGACCTTCGGGTCTAACTCTGAATTCAGAAAAGCCGGTGCAACCAGAGCCTCTCTGGCTAAATCTTCAAGGAAAGTCTCTGCGGAGACAGAAAAGGTTCTCTGCGAACCTACTGCGGTTATTTGGCGCAACAGGGAAGCACGTTCGCAGTCCAAGTCCTTCACCTTCGAGAACCTGGTGGTTCAGTTCGATCAAGGAAGATTGAAGAAGTCCTCTCTGGGGGTGGCCTAATGCTTCGAGCACGGAAGCATAGAAAGGTCTCCATGACCGAGGTTTCGAAACAGAAACCAGAAGCAGAATTCTGCCAACACCCTCTAGCCTCACGTGTGGCTAATCAGGTTCCTTGCGAACCTAAGTATCCTCTGCCAAAGCGGATGTGGAGGCCTAAACAGAAGTCTCTGGCCGAAGCCTCAGGCGTAGCTACGCCAAAACCGCGCCTCTCTCGCGAAGTAAAAGGCAAGATGCCTCTCTGCTCCAGCAATGCTGCCGACCATGAAGTCACGACGGCAATCATACCGTCGCCCAGTTCAACAGCAGCAACGCCTTGCGCCAGCCTTGTTCCATGAGCGAAGCTACTGTACCATAGCGTACGTGCAGGGTTCATGACCGCGAAGCTAGAGCCAAAGTATTATCTAAGGCTAATCCCCTTCGCAGCAGCATAGCGGGTAAAGCACCACAGCGTGCTCCGCTTTCCAGTGCGTCAAGCACTAAGTTCGCGCCTATTGGCGAAGCTAGAACTAAAGCACTATTCAGTGCTAATTCTTTCTGCCGGGATAAAAGGAACAAGACATTCTCCTATGCGCTATCCAAAGGAGCTTCTGCACCAGATCATTTAGGCCATGCTTGGCCTGATTTGCGGGAATTGTTGACAAATAAACAAACCTCTTCCTCCTGTTGTCAACAAGTGGGATGTCAGTTGGTGACGGTCCACTCGGTCCATTGCCGGCTAGCGCCAATCTTCGCCACCTCCCCAGGTCGGCGATCAGTTTTTCATCGGCTGTCGGTACAAGCCCCGGTAAAGCATCGCAAAAGGAGCGTTTCGCGAGATCCATCCTCTGCATCCGTCAACATGACCGGAAGAGGACGAGAGTTATGCAGGGGAAGATAAACATCTGACGACACCCCCTATAGCTCCCAGATCCAGATTACAGCCCAGACTTAGGAGAAGTCTTGGTGCATGAAGAAGGTGTTTTCAGAACACCAGATCTAGGGTGGCGATACCCTACAGTTACGAGCAGCCTTCTTCCTCGACGGCCCTAGCCTCGTCCAGCCCACAAGATCACTCCAACCATCGGATGAAGAAGATGAAGACAGTGGGTACGCCTCTTCAGCGACAGTTAGCTTAGAGCGAACAGACAAAGTATCAGTCAATATGGCTGATAGTGTCAACGACGACCTTCGTCGGCGCCTGGAAGCTCAGGAGCAAAACTTTCAAAACCCAGCAAAAAACCCTGGATAACATTCAACAGATGCTCGCTCAACTCCTCAGCAATCGCAATGACAATGATGCCAGGAGCAATCACGATGAGGAGGAACATTTCAGCAATGAGCAGCCAAAGACGGAGAAATCTAAGGAGGGTTCTTCTTTAGACGCCGAACTCCTAAAGGCCTCCAAGCTCAAGTCGCATCCCTAGCTCAGAGGGATGAATTAAAGAAAGTAGGGACAGTCCGTCTTTATCCATGGAGTGGGATTCGGTGCCATATCCACGAAGTTCAAACCACCAATGTTGCATACGTATGATGGTAAGAGTTCACCAAATCAGCACATCTACTACTTCCGATCTCAGACTGGTAATGTTATAGGCAACGACGCCATCATGGCTAGACTGTTCATTGGCACCTTAAAGGGGGTGGCATTTGACTGGTTCCGAAGTCTCCCTCCGAGCTCTGTCAATTCCTGGATCGACCTGGAAACCCGGTTCCTTTCTCGTTTCTATGAGGACGATACTGAGGTAACCATGGACAAGCTCCTCTCCACCATACAGAAGAAGGGCGAATCTGTCCGTGACTATATTGAACGGTTCAGGAACTTATCCTTGATGTGCCCAGCGGGGATGCCATACCCATGCTCTTACAGACATGTAGGCACAACTTCTTGGACCAGGTAGAAGTTCGCATGGGGGCTGTCAAAGCCCACACCTAGAAGGAATTGGTCGAACAAGCTGAGATAGCCGAAAAGTCGGCTAAAAAGTTCGAACCATCTACCCCAAAGGCAAATGGGGTATGACAATAAAGGACGTAGCGACATGGCGCAGTCTTCTCAAGCCAAAGGGAAGGAGACTATGTTCGTTGAATTGTCTGGGGATGTGCAGTCAAAAGCCAAGAAGAGCGGCTTCAATAATCAGGAGTCTAAGTTTCCTCCAAAACAATACTCCTTCAGAGACGATCAGGTGATCACGATATTCCATTTGCTTCACAAAGGGAATAAAATGAAGCTGCCAGATGCTCGGCGTCCCAATGAGATAGGACGCACAAACGATCCCAAATACTGTCTCTATCACAGGATGATTCACCATCCTACCGACAAGTGCTATGTCCTCAAAGATAGAATTCAAGCCTTGGTTGATGCTGGGGTTCTGACATTAAAGACGGAGCAAAGAAAGTCAAATATGGTGACCCTCGAGTTCGGCAGTACCCAGAAGGTCACAGTTCCTGATGGGACCTATCCAGACCCTGCGCCACGGTTGGAAGTCAGGCATCCTTCAGCTATAACTCAAGATAACAAGGGTCTCGTTCCCTTAACATGGAGACAGGGGAAGTCATGTGGATACACCCAGACCTCATCCAAGACGTACAGCGGGATTCAAAGGAGCCCAACTCAAAGGGCAAATCTTGCAATGTCATCTCCATCCTGCAGACGACGGCAATCTTACATCGGCTTTCCTCAGCGATTCAGAAGGAGAAAAGCATGCTTGCGCGACGCAAGCCGATGCGCCTCAACAGACAGGCACCCGATCCGAAAAATCATATTTGAGGCAGTATGAAAAGTCTACTGACGAGATACAACAGCAAACAACGTCAGTACAAATACCAGCATCCGCTCCAGTTCCAAACAAAGGGAAAAGAAAAGCCTAAGGAGGTACGGTTCGATCAAGTGTTCAAGAAACCATCAGCCCAGGGTTGGATACGCTCTTCCGTTTTGACATATTGGCCCAGCTGGCTAATATCCCAGCTCGTATTACAATACATGAGCTCCTTCGTCTCTCAAAAGAGACAAGAGAAGCACTCAGGGATGCGCTGGCTAATTCAGAATCATTCCTGACATATATGTCGGAAATCCCTAAGGATGACGCTCAGTCTTCTTGCCCTGAATGCCATCATGTACAATCAAAGGTGCCCGCTATTACCTTCACAGCGGAAGATATGCTTCTCAAAGATAACAAGCATGATCGACCTCTATACTACACCGGATATATCGGTTCAACGTGCATTGAAAGAGTACAAGTTGACCCGGGCTCCGCACTCAGTATCATCCCCAAAAGGCTTCTCTACTTCCTCGGCATACCGCTGTATAGGTTGTCCGCAACCACCACTACAATATACGATTTCAATGCCGGGAGTAGTCATCCACTTGGAAAAATTCGACTCCGTTGCCGAATAGGGAGCCTGAAGTCAGAAGTGACGTGCTATGTCATTGATGCCGACACGTCGTACAACTTGTTGCTTGGACGACCATGGATCCACGCCAACTGGATCGTTCCCTCCACTCTGCACCAATGCTTCAAATATGTTGAAGATGACGCGACAGTACGAACTGTCTTTGCTGAGAAGCACCATTCAAAGGGGTGGAAAATTACTTCACTGACGCTCTCCTGTATCAAGAGGCCGGTGAAACACCTAAAGAACCGTTGCCGGACGACGATGAAAGTGGCAATGAGGCGGATTCAGAATCCGAAGCAGGCATGCCAGCCATTCTGATTGGTGAACCAATTATAGCATGTCTCAATAATCCCCTATGTAATACTCCTTCAGAGGATGAAGGTGAATGGGTAATTAATGATAATATTTCTTTTGATTATCCTGCGAGTGTTGGGCTATTTGAATCCATTACGGATAGCTCTCTACACATGCCTTTACATAAGCCAAGTGCGTCCAGTACGCCATGGAATCCGCAGAAGGAGCCGTTTTGGTGATCCCGCCATCCAAAGAAGGTCAGTTACCGATAATCTTCGGTAGAACCCAACCACGGGGACCCACGGCCGCAAATTCAAGTTCAGACTCAGACACTCCACAATTCTTTCATTACGCGCGGCCAGCGCGCCATATTATGAAGAAAATGGGGTACGACCTAAAGCATGGAGGAGGCCTGAATTTTGGAAAAGGAAGGCGCAGTTTGATGCATGACTTTGTGCCTAAAGGGAAGCTTGCAAATTACTATGATAGTACACGCAGGGGGTTGGGATATGTTACACCCACATCGTCAGCAACGGTTCAAGCCAAAGACCATGAACCAATTCCATCATATTCAGCCTCATCCTCCGAGTGGGACTCAGACATCAGTGTGGGAATGATGTTCAAAAACCTCACCATTAATATGACTTCGAGCAGTCAATTGGAGCCTGCAGAAGCTACTGATGAGGAACCATGAGCCCAGCAATTAGATCTCCAATGGGAAAAGCGATTCGAACTGCGCGAACCACCTACTGAAGATAAGGTGATGCAGGTCAACTTGGGTAGTCAAGATCACCCTAATCCCATCTTCATAAGTGAAAGCCTATCACTTACAGAGAAGGAAGAATTGATAATACTCGTAAAGGAGTATATAGACGTCTTCGCATGGAGCTACGAAGACATGCCCGGACTTGATCCACAAGTAGACGTGCACCGTCTAAATATCAAGCCCGACGTCAAGCCAGTCAAGCAGCAACAACGTCGGTTTCGCCCGAACATTATGGAGGCTATTGAGGCGAAGTCCATAAGCTCATTGCATGTGGCTTCATTCGGGAGGAACATCATCCAGATTGGGTTGCTAATATCGTCCCCGTCCTCAAGAAGAACGGGAAAATACGGATCTGCATCGACTATCGTGATCTCAATACGGCCTGTCCTAAAGACGAATTCCCGCTTCCCATCACTGATGTCATGATCGACAACACATGTGGATTCGAAAGGATGTCTTTCATGGACGGCTTTTAAGGGTACAACCAGATCAAAATGTACCCCGATGACGAAAAGCATACTTCGTTCCGAACACCATTGGGGGTATACTGCTATACGTAATGCCCTTCGGACTGAAGAACGCCGGAGCAACCTATCAGCGGGCAATGAGTACAATCTTCCGCGACCATCTTTGAAAAATCGTAGAATGCTATGTGACGACATTGCTGTCAAAAACCACAATAAGGATGACCATCTTCGCGATCTGAGAATGATGTTCGACTTAATGCGGGCTCATCAGCTGAAAATGAACCCGACAAAATCCTTCTTTGGAGTTTCAAGCGGTAAATTCCTTGGGTTTATTGTCACATCAAAAGGGATTCATCTTGACCCAGACAAGGTCAAAGCCATTCAGAGCATGCGTCCACCGAGGAACCTCAAAGAGCTTAGAGGCTTGTAAGGCAGGCTGGCTTATATCAGAAGATTCATTGCAAATCTCTCAGGTCGCTGTCAACCGTTCACCCGACTCATGAAAAAGGGTATTTCCTTCGTATGGGATCAAGCTTGTCAGGAAGCTTATGAAGACATCAAGAGGTACCTCACAAAGCCTCCAGTCTTAGTGGCCCCTACATCAGGGAAACCATTCTTACTTTATGTAAAAGCTATGGACTATTCTCTCGTGCCCTCCTCGCTCAAAAGGACGACAATGGTCACGAGCAAGCCATTTATTATCTAAGCAGGATTCTCGTAGGAGCAGAATCTCGCTACAATCCTATCGAGAAAGAGTGCTTAGCTCTCGTCTTTGTTGTTCAGAAGACGCGACATTATTTGGTCGGTCAAACCATACATGTCATCTCCAGAGTGAACCCATTGCGTCTCCTTATGACAAAGCCAGGATCACTGAATTCAAGATTGGCTAAATGGGCACTCTTTTTGTCTCAATACGACATGATCTTTACCCCTCAGAAGGCAGTTAAAGGTCAGGCCCTTGCAGAGTTCTTGGCTGCTCATCCAGTTCCGGAACATTCAAAACTTCACGAGGATATTCCAGATGAAGTCTTCAACTCCAATATAACCTCAGAGGAGGAAGTGTGGCAGATGTTCTTCGAAGGAGCATCACGAATGGGCCATAAAGGCAAGATTATCGCTGGCGTGGGGGTTGTGTTTATCTCTCCACAAAATCACGTCCTTCCTAGAGCATTCTCTCTGACAGAATATGCTCCAACAATGTAGCAGAATATAATGCTTTGCTCATTGGTCTTCAGCTCGCCCATGGAATAGGGGTACGCTACCTTGAAGCCTACGGTGATTCAAAACTGATCATCAATCAGGTTAAAGGCGAATACGAAGTCCGCCACGAAGACTTGGTGCCTTATTACCACACGGTCGTCGAACTGGCTAATCTCTTTGAAGGCTTCTACATCGGGCACGTGTCTCGATCTCAAAATACCAAGGCGGACGCTCTTGCTGCATTAGCAACAACACTAGCCTTGCCAGCCGACACCGAGTATCACCTCACAGTCGCAACTCGACGTCTTGTATGCTCTAAGCATATGCTAAGAACCCGAGAAGTCTATAACGTCTCCACGGATCTTGAGCCGAGAGATTGACGATTTCCTCTCATCGATTATGCCTTACATGGTCTGTTGCCAGACGATCCTAAAGAAGCGGCATCCATCAGACGAAGGTCTCTCCGTTTCTGCTACGATCCAGCTCTGAAGACACTTTACCGTCGTTCATATGACGGTGTCCTCCTCCGTTGTCTTTCTAATTCAGAGGCACAGGAAGTGCTTAAAGAAGCACACGACGGCATTTGCGGAGCTCATCAGCCAGGTCCAAAGCTTAAAGACAGACTGCATAGGCTTGGATACTATTGGCCGACCATGATAGCCGATGCCATCCAATATGCACGAAGGTGTAAAGCATGCCAGATTCATGCGGACTTCATACACCAGCCCTCGGAGTTGCTCCACCCGACTGTTGCTTCGTGGCCATTTGAAGCATGGGGAATAGACGTCGCAGGGCCGATTAGCCCCTCTTCGACAAAAGGTCACCGGTTTATCCTGACAATAACCGATTACTTTTCAAAGTGGGCAGAAGCCATACCATTGGCTGAAGTCAAAACCTCTAATGTGGTTAATTTCATCAAACACCATGTCATCCATCGGTTTGGTGTCCCTAGTGGATCATCCATGATAATGGTCCCCAATTCATAAGCCAAGTATTCTATCAGTTCTGCGATAAATACCGAATCCAGAATGTGGCTTCGACTGCCTATAATCCCGCCGCTAATGGCTTGGCGGAAGCATTCAACAAAACGATCATCAAGCTACTCAAGAAGTTCGTCTCCTCGAACAAGCGAGATTGGGACGAAAAGCTTGGTGAATGTCTTTGGGCCTACCGAACCACGGTTCGAACACCGACAGGCAATACGCCTTTTTCCCTGGTATATGGGTGCGAAGCAATCATCCCGTTGGAAATCCAGGTGCCGTCATTGCGAGTCGCTCTGACCACTAAGATCACATCAGAGGACAATGATCGGTTGCGCCTCCAAGAGCTCGAAGCCCTAGATGAGAAGCGGCTACAAGCTCAGCAGCATATCGAGTTGTATCAAGCTCGAATCTCAAAAGCCTTCAATAAGAAGGTCAAATAAAGAGTCTTCCAGAAAGGAGACTTAGTTTTAGTCGTCAGACGACCAATGATTATGACGCACAAAACCAAAGGCAAATTTCAGCCTAAATGGCAAGGACCGTTGTAATAGAAACAGTCTATTCAAACGGAGCATACCGCCTCATGACTTCAGATGGCGACTTACTCATTATGCCGATCAATGGCAAATTTTTAAAGAAGTACTATCCTTGATTAAGGACCCTTCTTACGATCAAGTTAACACTACACCTCTGATCAAGACCTTTATGTCCAAGGTACATGCAAAGAGAGCCTTTCTCTTCCTCCAAGCGAGATCATACAACCATAAACCAGTAGGAACCTGGCCATACACTGGTTCTCTCAAAAGAAAATCAAGGTTACACATACGCTAACCAGATGATCCAATATTCTCAACGATTAAGGATAGACGAAAATGTTGGCCTTAAGCCCAAAATAAGTCCTCGACAACTCATCATGCTGAGGGAATAGCATGGCTAGCCCAATTCAAACGGTAGTTGGTAAAGGCATATCAAACCCGTTGACAGCTGAGGATTTGCTAAAAATCCTAAGAGACCTGTTCCCACTTGATTCCCTCTCCAAAATCACTTACCAATTCTCATCCACAGAATGGTAAGACCACATATGCATTTCGCTGTTACGTTAACATTAAACCTATGACAGTGATTCCCTCATTTCTCCCCGTGAAAGCGAGCTCTCCAAAATCACTTACCAATTCTCATCCATAGAATGGTAAGACCACATATACATTTCGCTGTTACGTTAACATTAAACCTATGACAGTGATTCTCTCGTTTCTCCCTGTGAAAACGAGATCTCCAAAATCACTTACCAATTCTCATCCATAGAATGGTAAGACCACATATACATTTCGCTGTTACGTTAACATTAAACCTATGACAGTGATTCCCTCGTTTCTCCCTGTGAAAACGAGATCTCCAAAATCACTTACCAATTCTCATCCATAGAATGGTAAGACCACATATACATTTCGCTGTTACGTTAACATTAAACCTATGACAGTGATTCCCTCGTTTCTCCCCGTGAAAACGAGACTTTTCCCAAACTCCATTCCAACCTTGAGCTTGTTAGCGTCTCATTCGGTTATGTCATTGCGACCTCTGAACCAGCAGACAACCAAGTCTCAATTTTGAGCTTGTTGACATTTACAAAAGACAAGTCTCAATTCCGAGCCCTGTTGACATTTACAAAAGACAGGTCTCGATACTTATTGACATTTACAAAAGATAAGTATCACCAATCTTGAGCTTGGTGGCGTCTCATTCAGTTATGTCATTACGACCTCTGAACCAGCAGACAGCTAAGTCTCAATTCCAAGCCCTGTTGACATTTACAAAAGACAGGTCTCGATACTTATTGACATTTACAAAAGATAAGTATCACCAACTTTGAGCTTGGTGGCGTCTCAATCGGTTATGTCATTGCGACCTCTGAACCAGCAGACAGCCAAGTCTCAATTTCGAGCTTGTTGACATTTACAAAAGACAAGTCTCAACTCCGAGCCCTGTTGACATTTACAAAAGACAGGTCTCGATACTTGTTGACATTTACAAAAGATAAGTATCACCAACTTTGAGCTTGGTGGCGTCTCAATCGGTTATGTCATTGCGACCTCTGAACCAGCAGACAGTCAAGTCTCAATTTCGAGCTTGTTGACATTTACAAAAGACAAGTCCCAACTCCGAGCCCTATTGACATTTACAAAAGACAGGTCTCGATACTTATTGACATTTACAAAAGATAAGTATCACCAACCTTGAGCTTGGTGGCGTCTCAATCGGTTATGTCATTTCGACCTCTGAACCAGCAGACAGCCGAGTCTCAACTCCGAGCCCTGTTGACATTTACAAAAGACAGATCTCGATACTTATTGACATTTACAAAAGATAAGTATCACCAACTTTGAGCTTGGTGGCGTCTCAATCGGTTATGTCATTGCGACCTCTGAACCAGCAGACAGCCAAGTCTCAATTTCAAGCTTGTTGACATTTACAAAAGACAAGTCTCAACTCCGAGCCCTGTTGACATTTACAAAAGACAGGTCTCGATACTTATTGACATTTACAAAAGATAAGTATCACCAACCTTGAGCTTGGTGGCGTCTCAATCGGTTATGTCATTTCGACCTCTGAACCAGCAGACAGCCGAGTCTCAACCCCGAGCCCTGTTGACATTTACAAAAGACAGGTCTCGATACTTATTGACATTTACAAAAGATAAGTATCACCAACTTTGAAGCTTGGTGGCTCCTCAACCAGTTATGTCATCGCGACCTCTGAACTGACGGACTGCCAAGTCTCAGCATTCAATCCAGCAAAGGACTATTCTCTCAAATGGCACCAATATAATTTGGAACCGACAATTCAGAAAGTGGAACAATTTGAAGATTCGACAGGGAGTCAAAACAAAAATTATTATTTCATTGATTCCAAAAGGATGGGATACATGGAGATACATATATTGCGACCTATGGGCGTACATTATAAGATCTGATCCGCTCTTCAAGGGAAGCCAGCCTCGCCCTCCTATCATTAGCAGCCCGGACAAGCGCCTGCGACCTCAGCTCAGCCTCATTAAAGTTCGTCGCCTGGGTCAAATGAGCTTCGACCTCAACCAAGGTTGCCCTCTGAGCTAACTCCTGCCGTGAGAGTTCGTCACTCTGGGCCTTAAGCTGCTCAAGCCGCGTAGTCTCTTCAAGACGCACTGGTTCAGCCCTGAATAAGAGAAGATTTGCCTTCCTGATCATCTCCTTGGCCTTCCTAATTTTGTCTTCAGCATCAAGAAGAGCACTGGTGGAGGCATCAATGGCATTCCCAACCTCTACTTTCCTTGTCTCCAAGGATTTCAAGTCAGAAGAAATAGCCTTAGCAACCTCCTGAGCAGCAAGACGGGCTTCATGCATTTGAGTGACAAGATGCGCAAGCTGCTCATTAACCGAAGACTCCAGGTCTGAGAGGCTAAGACGGCGCCATTCCTCTACGTCCCTCTCAAATTGATCTACCAGGAGTTTCAAGGCAGTGGCCTGGTTATACCCTTCAAGGTCCCGAATACTTTCAATACTGTGGGAGAGGACCACCTTTAAAGTTGAGAATGACATAGTCGAACCTTTTAAGACCAGATCGATGGATCGCCCTAAGCCTTTATAAAAGCTATCGACTATGTCACCTATAAAATCATTTTCAATATCGGCCACTTCTGGTAGACGGACAACCTCAGAAAAATCCACCAGCCTGGTTGACACCACTGTGGAAGGAACGCCGGGAACACCGACTGCAGCAGCATGACAAATCATCGTTGAGCTCGGCGAAGTCCTTATTGAAACCAGTACACTAGCCACCGCTGAGGTAGGACTAGTGATCATCTCCTGAACAGCAGGCTCAACCACCAGCGTTGGGGAAGAAGGGCTTGTAATCACCCTCAGCTCTGCACGTGCCATAACTGACGGCGCCTCACTCGTTGATATAGTTGGGAGTGAGGACACCTCCGGGACTACCACCCCTTCAACCTCTGTTCCTTTGGCTAGCTCAGGCCGATAAAGGGGCAAATCACCATACAACGCGTCCAACACAGCAGCCTCCGCCGCGGTCGAAGTGCTTATATCACCCCTGGACTCCTCAGAAAGATCAACTGGTTCCCTTGAAGTTGACGCACCCTGAGGCGGAACAACTGCAACAAAATTGTGTTTAGGCAAGACACAACAAGCAGTAGAAGCCAAAAGGTCAGAACAATACCAAAAGACGATGTCGCCTCAAACATCTCGGCAGCCGCATCAGTCTCCATGGGCTCCATCAGAAAATTCTTTGCGGAGTCAACACGAATGGCCGGCCCGCTTTCGCTTGCCGAGTCTCCCTAGACCATCAATAGAGCTTGACGCTACAGGACTTCCTTTGGAAGTCCCAGCTCCCGAAGGACCAATGTCAGCCGCATCACCTCCGGACTCCTCCGGGAGGGTAAAAGAGCCAGCTTCAGTTTCATAAGTAAACAGGGGATCATAATGTTCCCCTTGCTCTCCAGCGGCCTCAGCTCCTGTATCAAGAAGCAAATAATAAGCTATCCGGAACACATAGAAGATATATTACAAAGACGAAGCTGATCTTACCTAAGTTCGGAGCAACTTCACCAGTAGTCGGTTCAGCAACCGACGGTTCAACTACTGAGGGGACAAGAGGAGGAACCGCCACAGATGGTTCGCCCTCTACAAAAACGTAGGAGCTCGGCGACGGGGCTTCTTCACCAACTCCTTCCTACGAGACCCACCTGTCCGTTTGCGCTTGAGAAGGGCATCAGAACCTTCCTCCTCTGCTTCTTCTACATGTCTTGGGGGAACTGTCCCCATCACGCCAGAACCGGCTGCAGAAGCCCCGGCACCTGTCTCCGTTTCAAAGCGAGGACTTTCTACATCCGAGGCTTCGCTGTCATCCACAGCAACGAATTCCTCCATGCCTGGGACGTGAACCCTCTTACCTTCCCTTCTCTCAGAGACCTTCCGTTTTAGCCGCTGAGAAATTAACTTCACAACAAAGCTGTTAGCATTGAATCCAAGGGGTGTGGAGTTGGAAGTTTCATACCACTGGCAGAAGCTCAGGGTCATTAGAAGATTGGGAGTCCTCAACGGCGTACGCAGCCGCGCCCAGTACAGCCCGCAATGAAGAATTGCCAAGCACGGGCCCCATCAATAAGACTCCCCATGAAAGCCAGATTGAGATTCGGGTTGCCCACGTACAATTGGTCATATCCAAACTGTCGAGCAAACCGACTTGGGACATAAGGCTCCAAGTAGCAGCTATCCCCGCTCCGGTATAATAGATGTGAAGGCCGAATGCTGACCAGCCACTCAAAAACTCCCCGGCTTAGGGACGACTGCCCCTCCCCCGCATCTTTGAACTCTTCCTCATAGCCTGCACCCCGAATACGGAAAAAACAGCGGAAGAGACTATAGACGTCATAGCGACGTACTAATTTACGGGCCTCAGCCACGTAAGTCTTCTGCCATGAGCATCCTTCGAATCGGCGGAGGAGCGCCATTCGAACATCTTGCGGGGGATCCTCTCCAGCTTCAATTAAAGAAGGACAACGCAGGGCGAACCACGCCATCAAGTAAGTATACGACAGACCTATTCTGGGGTTAGGTCCGTCGCGGGGCGAAATGGTCCCCTTTCCACGCTTCGTCGTTGGTGGCCTGCAAAAAGCCTCCGTCAATGCACGAAGGCCTCTCTGGATACAGCACACCACGGCCGGAAGAAGTCCCAGAGGATGACCATGAACCAAACGAACAGCGGGCAGCAAAACATTTGGATGAACGACGTCACCCGAAGAAGACGGCACCACGCACCTCTTCAGCCAGACTGTTAAGAAACCAGCCAGAAGTGCCTCCGGGACATCGGCCTGCGAGCCTGATGATGGAAACTTTGAAGGACATCACCCTGCTCATAGGGACCATCGTCTTCCTTCACAACTAGATTCCCTTGGAAGTGCTTTTGCATCCGGTCAAAGATGTCTTCATTAGCAACTCCACAGTGAGCCGCTTCAGGAGTGTTCTCCATATCTGGGAACAAATAATCTCCTCAGCTCTTCAAGTTACAGGAAGTTCCCTTACTGCCCCCATGCATATTGGAGCAAATGTACAAGTGGCACATTAACTCCCTGTAGGTCTCAAACAAAGCGGGCTCTTACTTCTCCAGAAGCGCCAATTCTGCCTCGCACGGGAAGTATTCTTCATATGGAAGAGACCCAAAAGGCAGAGCAGAGACTTCCCACATCTCATGCAAGGCCATACCCAACTCACCGACAAGGGTGAAGAAAGTCCCTGAAGCTGGGCAATACAATTCAAAGATGGCGTAGAAGCACGCCACGTTCATCTCAATACCGTGACAGGTCGCCCGGACGGCCTCATAGAGGTTTAGCCTCTCCAGATCCTCCTCGAAATGAGTCAGGATGTATACAGTTAAATCCCTCCACCATGCCTTTGGAGGGTGAATCCAGCCTGGAGTCCTGAAGTCAGTGGCTGGGTAGTTCCCGTTGACCTTGCAGAACTGGTTGCCAAAGGTCAGCGCCACAGCAGAATTCTCTCCCATTAGGATCTCCCGCGACACATTCCCAAGATGTAGACCCATTATTCAACGAGGAGGCCCCGCTCTTGCATAACCAGGAGACTGAAGCATTAATTTCCCTATGTGGATAGAGTCAGCACTCCGGCTCACTTCCCACGACATCTTCCGAGCCTGCGTCACGCACTGGAAGGAAGACAAAGAAAAATGTCGCTTGTTGGACGGAAGGTAAAACTTCTCACCATCCAACTGGAAAATCCACTGCCCTTCCCCTGCCAGTAGTTGGTGGTCAGGATCCGGTGCGGCATCCCCGAACATGAAATCTGGCTTCCTATAGGATCGACGGTCAAAATCCTCAAGGAGAGCCGTAGTCAGAATGCTCCTCATGGTGAGTTGATCACCACCGTGAATGAGCGTGTCTCGAACGACGGAACTCCGCTCACTAAACAGAGAGGCCTGCCCTTGAAATTGCAGGCTGATATTGCCGTCCGATCCCCTGGTCATCCCAAATAGGCTGTTTAAAGGACCAGGAGTGTAGTGCACTGCAGAAGCAAAAAAAGAATTATGATTAGTTCACCAGCCAAGTGAACACAAAGACATAATTTTCACCAAGGCATAGCCTCGCCCTTTGAGCGAAGCTAGCAAGGCGATAGCTTCGACAAAGCTTAGCCTCACAGTCAAGTCCGCATTTCGCAGAAAATGACCAAGTGTTAGCTTCGCGTCGAGAAAGCCTAAGCAGAAGGCGGTACAGCCCCGAGGAC
The DNA here is from genome assembly GCA_038442645.1 of Agave tequilana. Classification (NCBI taxonomy): domain Eukaryota; kingdom Viridiplantae; phylum Streptophyta; class Magnoliopsida; order Asparagales; family Asparagaceae; genus Agave; species Agave tequilana. The sequence goes on along the minus strand of JAVJIF010007900.1, from coordinate 89,041 downwards.
TAACTTCGTCAAAAGGGCATTATGGTCATTAATCCTTTACGGCCACGATTGAAGGGACAGATCCGTATCCTGTTATTCAACAGGACGAAAACAGCCCAAGTGATAGCTTCGCACGGAAGCTTAAAGAAGAACTGTTCAGTTCTTAGATCCCCGTCCAAGAAAATAAGGAAAATTCAGGGAAATGGATTCCCTAACAATAACAGATCATGCTCGATCGTTCTGGATTCATCCAAAGATAGCCAAATATCGGCTTTAAAATAGAGACGGCAGTCTCTAATCAAAAGGGGAAGTCCCTTACCGGCAATTGGTCGTTCGATGACCGGAGGAGGAGAAGGACCCTCCGCTGCAGAAGTTGCCACTTCTTTTCCCGCTCGTCTCTTGGGCGCCATCGAAGAGCTACGGAAGCTTTCAAACTTTCTAAATGGAGAGGAAAGAGGAAGAAGAAGAGTCAAAGGTCTCTAAAAATTTCAAAGAGAAGTGATCTGCTCTTTCTCAGCCCAATCGGACTTTTATAGGCCAATGAGCGCCTGAAACGATGCCTTGTAAACAATACAGGCTGTCGTTTCAAATTAATTTAAAACGGCGCCTGAAGCGCCTTCCCGGGAAGCGCTGATTCAGCCACCAAGGATTAACCTCGCCATGAGTCAAAGTGCGGACTTCGCACAAGTTCATCAAGAACTTCGCCAAAAGGGTTGCCTTAGCCCGCTAAAGGCACAGTTCGCCGACATGCCAGTTTCGCGCGAAGCTCATTCAAAAAGGACCCTGTCCTTAACTCCGCACGAAGTTCAGCCCCGTTATAGCCAAATTCTCAATGAAGGCAGGCAAAAATCAAATGAGCAGAAAATGAACTTTCATTGATTTAAGAGCAAAGGTACATTGATATTACATCAAGGTTGTGTTTCGTACAACAGATTCGGTTGCTCAGCAAGATCATTTGCGCAAAAGGCATACAAGTGGTTTTATCTGCTTCCAAGCCAGACCAATTGGACACGAAAGGCCTTCCTCCTGCACAAGGCTGTAATCCTTCACATAAGGACAGATGGTGCCACCAGGACAGATGGTGCCACCAGGACAAGGTCAGTGATCTCACAGGTGACGTCCGCTTTCCCGAAGTGGATCATCTCAGATAAGCGACCACCAACCTCGCCTCAAAAGGGATCATCTCGGATAAGCGACTGCCAACAGCCTCTGGGACACGTATCAGCTGCCCCAGTTTGTTCCTCCTGCTTAAAAGTAAAGCTTCAACTGGGGAAGCGTAAGGCAACTTTTCGGTCTCTTTTATCAAGTCACAAAGTTGGCGAACATAGCTCACTGCAATGCAAATCAGAACAGATTAGCAGTTACACACGGGAGAAGCTGCAAAAATACTAAGTCAGATTCTTTGGGGCGAAGCAATCCGATTTCAGTTAAAGCAGAGGATAAGCCTCGCTTGCACAGCAGTGATGGGCTAGCTCAGCAAACGCCAAGTCCTAGCCTCGCCTATATGGCCAAGCCAGACTGATCCTAAGGGACGCAGTCTTAGCCCCACCTATATGGCAAGACTGGCTCAACCTTGAAGAAACTAAAGTCCCAAGTTCTGCCTGTGAAGCGGACTTAACATGCAGTGACCTTTCTCCGATCAAGTCAAGATGATAGCTTCGCTGGAAAGCTATGCTGAAATCCTTAACATGCAAGCAGCCAATTGCAAAATGAAGAACAAGGGAAACTAATCCCTGAAGCAGCTGTTAAAGCTAAATTAAGGGAGATGAATTCCCTAAAGTTGGTGAAGTCGTTGAATGATCAAGACTTACCGGTCCTTGGCCGGATAATGACCAGAGTGGGCATTCCCACTAGTTCAGAGATCTGAGTATCTCTTTCAACCAAGAGAAAAGAAGAAGAGCATATTACTTCTCTTCAGAGGACCTCAAGTGTCCTATTTATAGGCCTCATGGCCTGAGCGTTGCCGCCTCAAGCGTGGAAGCACGAGCGCATTCAAGGCATTTATTGCGCTGTGAGAAAAGGGACAGTTTCCCTTAGAACCGTGCAAAGGGAGAAACGTCTCCCTCATAAAGGCACTCATGGCGCCTTGAAGAAAGGGAATATCCTCCCTTGGAAACGCGCGATGAAAGAATATCTCTCTCGATCAGTGCGAGAGAAGAAGTAATCCTTCTCGTAACCGGCCCACGGCAGTTGGCCTTGGAAAAACAACAGATGTTCTAGAGCGAACCTACCTAGCCGCGAAGCTACCCAGACGCGAGTCTACATGATTCCTCGGCGAATCTACATCCTAAAGCAGGATTTAAAGCGAAGCTGAACTCAACCATCATGGCGACGTTCATACTCCACACACCACCAATCAAAACAGTTCAAAGTATTTCAAAGTCTGAGCCATTGCAGACTTCTGAAAACTTTGAAGGGGGTCTTGTTGACACTAAAAAAGACAAGATTCTCATTGGTCCGAACAATGTCTAAACTTGTTGACATTTACAAAAGACAAGTGACAGACGAGCTGAAGACCAGTTTTCACCCATCTCCGAGGGACAAGGAAGCAACTTGGACTCCACTGATCCAGCAAGCAGACAGTGAACCCGGATTGTTTCTGAACAGACCTCAGCAGGTCTAAGTGCTAGCACTTAGCATTACATGAGCCAAAAGGGATAGCCTCGCCTGAGAGGCTAAGATCATCCAACTTCGCCTTGAAGCCAATCAAAGCTCCGCCAGGAAGCTAACTTATAGCTTCGCCTGAACTGCTAGAGCGTAACTCCGCAGAGAGAGTTAACTTCGCCTGAAGCCACATGCAACTGTGCAGAAAGGGTATACGGTATCTTCGCCACAGATGTTATCTATCTCCGCTGAAGAGCTTTCTTCTGACTTCACCAGGTGCGCCTTCCAGCTCCGCTGTGAGCTCAACGCGGTAGCTCCGCTGTTGGTCTGCTATGGTCAACCTTTGACCAATCAAATCTCCAGATGAGATCAGATCTAATCAGATCAAATCCAATTTAGATCAAATCGGAGATCAAATTCGGCAGTTGATTGCCACAATCTCTTGACTCTTCTAAAACGAGTAAGAAAATCAGGGGAAATCCTTCAACGATATGGAAAGGATCAAAACAGATCAAGAGGATCAACCGACCTGCCATTTCTAGCTTCGCAGAAGCTGATCCTAGCCTCGCAGCAAGGCTACTTTCCAGATTCAAACAGATCCGATTTAATCTGTTTCCATATTTTCAAGGGACGATTATACCCTTGCTCTCCCTATAAATAGCCCACCAGGGGCACAAGAGGACGAGCTCCAGAAGTAGAGATCACGCACAGGCGTAAGAGAGGACGACTGCTGAAAGAGAGAGAGAGAGGACTCCACAAGCAGAGACTTCTTCACAACGCACAGTGTGCACAAGAATTCAGAGACTTTTAGAGAATTGCTTCTCTATTCAGGGTGCTGATACCCTAAATACCTTCTTCTCAAGGAATCTCCGGAACCAGGCGAGAAGGAATTCCTAATTGAAGGCGATTTTGAGAAGTAGCAAGAGGGTTCTACCAACCTTCTGTTCTCTGATTCCCGAATTAGGCGAGAAGGGAATCACATCGCTCGCATCGTCAAAGGGACAAAGTGATCGCGCGCTGACCAGACTCTTATCGGCACACTTCTCCAGAATCTCTAAGGAGATCTACTTGTAATCTTTAAAGAATACTTGTAATTTAGCTCCTCAAACCCTTTTTATTGTAAGTTTTCCCTTTGCAAATCAATGGAAAACATATTCTACATATCATGTGTGCCCGAATAAGGATTGATTTTCTAGCTTTGAGAAGCTAGATGGATGTTCAGTTGTTATGGGCGACGATCATCCATGTACCATGGAAGGTGTAGGAACAATCCAAATCAAGATGTTCGATGAGATGATTCGAGAACTGAAGGAAGTGAGGTATGTACCTCAACTTAAGAGAAATCTTATCTCTATTGGAGTTTTGGAGACATTGGGTCATGTGGTATCAATAAAGGATGGAGTCCTCAAGATGACCAAAGGCTCAATGGTGGTTCTGAAGGCCGTCCGTCAGAACAGTCTTTACTACTTGAAGGGTAGTACTGTTACAGGGCAAGTGGCGACTTCTACCGATTCAGATGATAACTCAACCAGGTTATGACATATGAGGCTGGGACACACAAGTGAAAAGTCTTTGCAAGCTCTTGCAAGACAAAGATTATTGAAAGGTGCCAGAACCTGCAAGCTAAAATTTTGTGAACATTGCGTCATCGAAAAGAAGACCAAGGTGAAATTCGACACAGCAACTCATTGCACTAAGGGGATTCTGAATTATATTCACATTGATGTTTGGGGACCTACCAAGACTGCATCAATTGGAGGTAACCATTACTTTGTGACTTTCATTAATGATTATTCTAGGGGATGTTGGGTCTATACCATGAAGCACAAAGGGAAAGTCCTATAATTATTTGTGGAGTGGAAGAGGAATTTGGAGAGAAGTACGGGAAGAAAATCAAGGTCCTCCGTTCAGATAATGGAGGAGAATATAGGTCTGATCCTTTCCTTAAGCTATGTCGTGATGAGGGCATAGAAAGGCACTTCACAGTGAGGGAAACACCACAACAGAATGGGGTAGCAGAAAGGATGAACAGGACCTTACTAGAGAAGGTCCGTTATATGTTATCTAATGCCGGTTTATCAAAGAATTTTGGGCTGAGGCTTTGGCATATGCTTGCTACCTTGTCAACAGGTTGCCTTCGTCTGTGATTGGAGGAAAAACTCCTCTAGAGGTTTGGTCTGAAAAAACTGCTCCTGATTATGATTTGCTAAGGGTATTTGGTTGTCCAGCCTACTATCATGTTAAAGAAGATAAGTTAGACCCAAGAGCAAAGAAGGGATTGTTCGTAGGATTCAAGAAAGGAATAAAAGGTACAAAATCTGGGATCCTAAGGACATGAAATTTATTTTCAGCAGAGATGTCACATTTGATGAGGCTTCAATGTTGAAGCCTAAGATCTCTCGGCAGGTGGAGATTGTCAAGACCACAGAAGTATCGCGGCAGGTGGAGAATGATGCTAATCCACCATCTCTAGAAAGTTCAGTATCCTTGAGGATCACGCCTAAGGTGACACAAGGTAATGATCAAGTAGCTGACATAGATGCTGATGATGATGAGGATCAAGAACAGATCATGGGTGATGTTCCTGATTCTAGTGCAGTTAGAAGACCAAGAAGAAACAGGCGTAAAGCAGGTTGGCTCACTACAGATATGATTGTCTCTTATGCTCTTCCGGTCGTTGAAGAAGCAATCCCGTCCACCTACAAAGAAGCTGAAATCAGTTCAGAGTCAAGGATGTGGAAAGATGCCATGGAAGAAGAGATGAATTCTCTATTCAAAAATGACACTTGGGAACTCACAGAGTTGCCCAAAGGAAAGAAGGGGATTGGCTGTAAGTGGGTGTACACAAAGAAGCAGGGATCTCTAAAAGAAGATATGGTGCGCTACAAAGCCAGAGTGGTAGTAAAAGGCTACGCACAAAGAGAAGGAATTGACTACAACGAGGTATTTTCTCCTGTTGTAAAGCATTCTTTAATTCGCATCTTATTGGCTCTGGTAGCACAGTACGAGTTGGATCTTGATCAACTCGATGTAAAGACTGCTTTTCTCCATGGCGATCTAGATGAAGAGATCTATATGTCTCAGCCGATAGGGTTCAAAACTGCATGAAAAGAAAACTTAGTGTGCAAGCTGAAGAAATTGTTGTATGGATTAAAATAGTCCCCTAGACAATGGTATAAGCGTTTCGACACTTCATCAGAGGAAAAAGGTACACACGTAGCCATTATGACCCATGTGTGTATTACAACAAGCTACCTACAGGAGAGTATATCTATTTACTATTATATGTAGATGATATGTTTATTGCTTCAAAGTCTAGATCTGCAATTGATACACTGAAAAAGGACTTATCTTCTGAGTTTGAGATGAAGGATCTTGGTGAAGCAAAGAAGGTGCTAGGCATGAAAATCGCACGAGACCGAAAGAGTGACAAGGTGAGCTTTACACAAAAGGGGTATTTGCAAAAGGTACCTCAGAGGTTCAACATCGATAAGGATACAAAATCTGTAAGTACACCACTGGCTCCTCATTCAAGTTAAATGTCATTATGTCTTCAAAGACTGTTGAAGAATATGAGTACATGACTCGCGTCCCATATGCTAGCACAGTTGGTAGTCTGATGCATGCAATGGTGTGTACACGTCCAGATTTGTCAAAAGTTGTCTCCATGGTTAGTAGGTACATACATGATCCTGGACAGGGTCATTGGGAGGCAGTGAAGTGGGTTCTACGGTACATTAAAGGTACCATAGATGTTGGATTGGTATTCGAGAAGGATTCCACAGGGAAGGAGGAATGTATCGGATATGTTGATTACGATTATGCTGGTGACCTCGACAAACACCGGTCCATAACGGGGTATGTATTTACATTATCTCAAACGCCGGTTAGTTGGCGCTCTATTCTACAGTCTACCATTGCATTGTCTACTACAGAGGCCGAGTACATGGCCATGACGGAGGCTATGAAGGAGGCAATTTAGCTTCAAGGATTGCTCGATGACTTAGAGATTGAACAAGATCTACTGAAGATCAATTGTGATAGTATGAGTGCTATTTATTTAGCAAAGAACCAGGTGTATCATGCAAGGACGAAGCACATCGATGTCAGGTTCCACTTTGTTCGGGAGATTCTTGATGATGGTGATATTGAGTTACTGAAGATTCACACAACGGAGAATCCTGCTGATATGTTTACCAAGGTGGTGTCAGGAGTAAAGTTTACACATTGTAAAGCATTGCTCCATATCCTTCCTATTGCATGAGCTTGTTGAAGCTCCTTTGGATGAACTACGGATGGCTTGATCCCTTGGGCAGGGTACGTAGGCAGCCACACTAGTGCAGTCACTTTCGAGTCGACAGATCTTATGCTGGGTTTGGCTCAGATTTGAGAAATCTTCACCGAGGTGGAGAATTGTAGGAAGAGAGAGGAAGTCGAGGAAGTCGATGACGATAAGGTAGCCAAAACAAAGAAGAAAATGACCGACAGCAGCAGATACCGGTCGACCGGCCGGTCGACCGGTGTGCACCAACGTGCACAGGCAATCGCGGTCGACCGCCTGGTCGACCGCAGAAGATGAACGGTCGACTGCCCGGTCGACTGACTGACATGGCCTTGCTCTCGGGTTGGAGCGGTCGACCGGTACGGTCGACCGGAACTTGGGTCGGTCGACTGGCCGGTCGACCAATAGTCGGATCTTTCCAGAATTCGGAAAGCTGTTCTAAATTGGAAACGAGTCCAATAAGGTTTCCAATTCTTCTAGAGCTCCTTGGCTATAAATAGAGAGGCAGAGTCCTCTTCATATGTATGCATGATATTGTATTGATATTTTGAATCAATAAAGAACTCTCTCTTCCTTGCCCCGAGGACGTAGGCAATTTGCCGAACCTCGTTAAATCTTGTGTTTTATTTTCTTCCTATTGTTTTTCTTTCTTACTGTTGGGTAGTACTTCTCTATTGCATCTGTGGCTCAAGAGTTCCTCAAGAGATTGTTGATCTGTGCACAACAAAACTTCTAAACACTTACAAACTCTTTTACAAACTTCAAGTCTTCTTCTTGATCTTGGTCTTCTTTTTCATCTTGACTTGATCCAAACACTTGATTCTTTTGACCTTGACTCTTTTTGAGTGCTTGATATAATTTTTGTGCTTGTGTTCTTGAATCAATACTTATTAGCTTTAAAATTTGACTATAAGTCTTTTGTCGAAGTTAAACAAACTTACTAAGATCTTGAGTAAATATTATCAGATCATTAGTATTATAATTAAATTAGTTAATCATTATCAAAATTAGAGTGATGAATATTTGGGACAAAATAGAATACCTGCCTAATACAGGTACGTGACCTATTTTGAAGAAATTCATGTAACATAGATTATCAATACTTTGCACTGTTTTAGTGACGAGAATGGGCTGAGCATGCTATTTTATACTCTAACAATGGCGATAGAAGAGAAGACCTCATTTCACAAACAAACTAAAACAAGATTAAAGGCAGGGTACGTCTGTATCTCTAGTCAAAATATACAATAATAGATTATTCTTGAATATTATCCAAAAGATTGAAGTAAAACTATAGAAGTAATAGCTAAATATGATAAAAACATTAGAAAAGAAATAGAGCTACCTTATGATCCTTGAGCAAGAACCTGTTGAGGGTTTTTTCATATTATTATTATTTATTTTTTTTGGGTGGCGGTGGCGGGGTGTGTGTCTATGTGGGTGATGGTTGGGTGTGCGTGTGTGTTTGCTTTGGGGTTTTGGGGTTTGAGTTTTAAAGGCTGTTGCTTCTTACCTGTTGGAGCTCTCGCTGCACTCCACCTCAATCTGTCCGGATGTAGCATCGACTACTGCAGTAACAATTTCTTTCTTCCAGGTGCTAGCCATAAGTAAATTATACTCGGTTGGAATAATAATGTTAAAAAAGTTGTCACTGAGCTTACTCATGTATAACCTATCAACAGCTGCAAGTGCTATTCACCGTTTTAAAGCATCAGCATCAGGGTCAACAAGATAGATGGCAAAGTCAGTTATTAACAAAATACGTCTCTTCATCTTTCCAGATCCTGTAAACTTCAAAACGCTGTCTGCAAATAGAACCGAGATTTTTCACCTGCAGATATAATGCATGTTTTCAGATTAGTGATGTAAAATTTCTTCTTATAATTTCTAGAAATCTGAAAGAACTCAGGAAGAGAGAAGACCATGAGGATGGTCCAAAAGCCTGAAACAATGGGTGGAGTGAGAAATATTAAAAAACTTATCGGTACATGAGGGAGAGCTAGGTAACGGAGTACATCAGCGTTGAGTAAAAGAGACAAGGTTGGATTTTTCTGTGGTTCTTCCTTGAAGGTGACAGATAATTATTAGGAGGTTGCAGTGCTAGCAGAGTGGTTGTTTGTAATCGGGGAAGGTACAGCTTAAAGGCCGTGGGGAGAAGATAAAAGATGAAGTTTTTTAATTCATTGAAGATGGCAAAGAGAGAGAGGAGCATCGGAGGCGGTTTGCATAGACAAGGGATGCGGCAGCAAGAAGCACGTGCAGAGCGTGCATGACATGCACAACATGCACAATGAGGAAACAAGCTAGGCGGTCGACCGCGTTGGGAGTGCGATCGACTGACTGGCACTAACAGAGAGTGGTTTTGTTTTCTAGTGCTGGATTTTTGGCTTAGCGGTCGACCGCATGATCGACCGCACATAGAGCCGGTCGACCGGGCGGTCAACTTAGAAGCGATTCTAGCTTCTTTTGAGTTGGTTTCAAAGTTTTTTATGTGAATTTCGTATCCAATTTGGTTCCCTTCAATTGGCGCTCTCCTCTTGCTATATAAGGAGGGTTTCTGTACTCTTATTGGTATTGGTTTTGAATCAATAGGTTGAATTATATTGAGTTCTAGGGTTAATTCGTTTGAGAGAATTATAGGGTAAATTGTGTATATTCTCAATTTGGATACTCAGATCAATTTATAACCCTTAATTCAGTTGTTTGAATAAGAATCTTCTCCCTTCTCTCTCGAGGACGTATGCAAGTTGCCGAACCTCGTTAAATCATTTACTTCTCGTTTACTCTCTTTGTATTTGTGTTTGTGCACATTGGTTTGTGATTGACTCGGCGTTGGAGCGCTGATTTTGTTGATTGGCGAGTTAGTGAATTCTTCCACGGGCACAACAAAGATGTTTAAGATTCTAACAAGTTTTGAAATACGTTTTCCTGAATATAGAAGGAAAGGGGGAAGTTGGAGGAGTCCGCCCTTCAAAATATTCCAGTGCCCTTGAAGTAAGACCATATCAAAAGGGCCAAGAAGAAAAAACCCGAAAAAGTCCCATGCATCAGTGATCTGAAATAGTAAGCATCAGAGATCTGAAATAGTAAGCTAATTAAAAATTACAAGCTTTAGAAGGATGCATTCACAAAATATTCACAAAGATGACTCGCAAGTTTTAAAAAGATATGAAATAAAGAAAGAACTCATGTCCGGCTGTATACAAAGGTGCAAATGAACTGATTTCTGATTGGACAACTGTTAGCCCCAGCCACACCTGACATTTGCAATGCCCTGTTCCAAAATACATTTTACATTAGCCTGACCCAAGCATCAGTGCAATTAAATTAGCTGACTTTATTCGAGCTACGCCACAAGGACAACCATGAAATTGATAATCTGAACAGCATAAACAAATCCCCAAAATATCTTAATATGATTGTCGATTTAAAATATTTTATGTGAAAAAAATACAAGCTGTTGTTAAATGTTAAATAATTGATCCAACTATGCATGTGTTCTATGCATGTTTCTGTTTTACTTTGGGTTTTATTCTTTAAATGCAAGGGATGACCTGCATAAATGAAGGGTATGCATCACCAGATGCATATGATATTTTCGAGCTAGGAGATTGGAAAAGTAAAACACGCGGGAGCTGGCCACATGAGGCATCCTTCTTATAGCAAAGGGTCATTAACAAATGCCGATGTGGAGTAATCCTGTTAAACATCCTGCTCAGGTAGATGAGGGGCATATATCGAGTATATTCCTGGTAGATAACTGTAACTGTGAGAAGAAGATCTTCACAAGATCCTATGGAGGGTTTTCCATGCAAGAGATGTTGGATAACTGTAGAACTGGATTAATTACCCATATATGCATCTGTCACATTCATTTTCAGGAATATGGGCACATGGGCAAAAATAACTATACCAACTTGAAGGCTAATTATATTTCCTTGAAGCTCTATAAATTTTCCAATTAGTTTGACTGGAACATCCTTTTGGGGTTTTATGATTTGAAGAATTTAAGGCAAGAACAATGTTCAAGCTGGCTGTAAAATTTCTTTACCTAAGGGTAGACAATTTAAATGTAGCTTCTAATTTTACCACCATATTACAAGGTGCTGAGTTATTGTGGTAAGCCTAAAAAGAATGGATAGTCAAGTCATGATCCTAGACAAGGATGACAAATGACGAGCGAAGTGTGTATGCCTGAATTGGGCAAACAAGACTGGTTACCATATTTATGACTTATACAATTTTTTTACGAGTTCTGGCAAGCAATATCAAACTGGGAATATGCCACAATTTGTGTTAGAATGGTGGCTCTTATGTAGGAAAAGAATGACAACCTACAGCTCACGAAAATTCTACGCGAGGGCAAAGCTATGAAGTAAGCAAGGTTCATGAAACTTGTGAAGCTCACTAAGAAAATTTTCAGAAACAATTAGTATATATGAGTATTATCAGTCAAAAGTCCTGGTGAACTGCATTACTGCATTAAATTTTCTAAAGCGTGCTCTGAATGTCAAAATCACAAATATTTGATAGGAGTTGAATGTTTAAAGAAGGTTCCCAAGGTTATCATGACCAAGTTTCACGACTAAATCTGTGGTTCGTCCTTCTTGCAACTATTGCAACTGATATGAACACGACTTATTCTTTAAGCATATAAGAAGATTGCATTGTTTCCCATACGTATTATTCCAAGCTTACAATCAGGCCATAGCTGGAAATGATGTTTTGAGATGTGTGTGCACGTGCATGCCTGTCCAGTGTGTGTGGTTGTGTGCACAAAGGTTGTCAGTACCTATCCAGCACTTTGCTGAGGAAAGCTCCCAAAGGTGTAATGCGCTTTTAAAATGTTTCACAAGGACTGCCCATCAAGTCACTTCAACACAACACACACATTGCTGTGGATCAATTGACTTCTATTGAGTATCCAGCGTCATACCATGCCTCTTAGGATAAGGCCATTCCTCCAAAAAGTCTCCGGACATAAGAGCTAGACGTCAATCATGATTACTAGACATATCTTGCTAACTTGATGGATTCTGGCTTCCTGAGGATGCCCTCAATTACGATGGTCTGGTTGAAGTACCACAGTTAGCTGCCATGGTTTCAGCTGAAAGGCATATTGAAGGAAACTCAAAGTTGGCCATCAAAGATAAGAAAGTCCTTGGTCACTATGTGGCAGAGGGTGAGTGCTGGAACCCCCATAACTATACCTTCTGACTAATACATGTAGGATATTTAACTGAATTAAAACATGCAATAAATATAAATTTTTAAATTTAATGAATTACTTGTCCTAAGCATGTAACTAAAATAAAGAATTAAAAGAAAGCAAAAAACTGGCTTGGGGTTACGTAGTCGTGCAGACGCACTGCCCTAGAAGAAAGATGGCCGGTCTCTCGTCCGGACCTTAAACGTGGCCTCCTCTCCTAACGGTAAAAACTCTTCCAGTAGTACACCAGCACCCAACTCAGGACGATGAGTCAGGCCTCTGCTCAGACAGAGGTTTGTTGCCCTTAAGTGAAAAACAGCATCGAGAAAACACCAAAAACCCGATCGCAAGAACACAGTTATTTTTAGCAGAATATCTGTAAGAAATTTGTGTGGGAGAAAGAAGGTAGATCGATTTCTGTTTTTTGTAAAAGATACGTGCAGAGATAGGGTATTTATAACCCTCTGCAGATCTTTCCGTTTGTAACAGCCCGAGAGAATCTGTGATCATGCGCGAGTGGTTGCAACGTGCAGATCCGATTCTCTTGAACGGGTCCAACTCTACCAGAAAAATCTCAATAGAATTTTTAAATAAAAATAAAAAATAAAAAACCAACAAAATGTAGCAGGTCCAACAAGCCCCTGAATCGAACTGCATTCGTGTCCGCAGGTCGTGGGCGCGCGCCACCCGCACCCGGCCCGGCCCGATTTGGTTCGGCGCGTGTGCGCGCGTGTGGGGATGTGGCCCTTGGCCCAACACTCATAACAATAGGCATGGGAGGAGTTAGTATATATACTACCTAACCTCCCATCTCCTATCCAATGTGGGACTAAACTCAAAGGCAAATAAAAGGGAAACTCAAGTTTTCCCTCCAACTCAAAACACATCCAACAGTCCCTCCCAAAACTTGAGTTTCAGAGAAGATAAAACAAATCAACAATAAATAACAATCAAATCACCAGATCATAAAATACGAATGAAATCGGGCAACATCATACTGTGAATTCGGGACAGGTGGACTACGCCTGGAACCTTCCTTAGTGAATTCATCGCCATCTGAGAGACATAGTGGACTACACTTGGAACTAGCCTCTTTTGCCAGATATTGATAGAATACACACACAGTAAGTCTCCATCTATTGATCGAGCTAGTTGAGCGTTAAAGGTCATGCTCACAATAACCGACTCATGAGAGTTTCTAGGGTCAGCCCTACCCCCCAACCGCGGCCATCACGGTTCCTCTCACGTAGGTAAGTCCTCCAAGGGTACTACAGCTGGATAGTATACCCTCCACACTACATGCGTTGGACTTATTAAAAGTCAAACTCATCCTTACCTAACTGTATCATAAGAGCATCGTCACCATAGAGAAGGGGTAGTAGTTACAATACTACATACAGGATATAAACATATCCGGGTCGATGCTCCATATGAGTATCACCTGTCCAGCTTGTTCCTACCACATTGAACCTCTTTCATGGAATCAACTCCCAATCAAGTAGGTTGGGTTCCCGCTGTCGGTGAACTCTACTATGGGCTTAACCCCATCTCCCTCGATGATTCTAGAACCACACTCCTATAAAGACCCTTAGTAATTGAGTCAGCAATATTCTTCTCGGACTTTACAAAGTTCAGAAGCACAACTTTGCCCAATAGGCGCTGAACAGATTTAAGTCTGATTTGAATATGTTTGTTCATCTTCTTATTGGTATTATCTTGCTTTAGAATCTCAATGGTGGATCTTGAATCAATATGAACTGAGATTGGAAGTATAGGTTTAGGCACCATAGAGAATTCAGATAAAAGATCCTTTAACCATTCAGCTTCAGAGCAAGTTGTGTCCAGAGCAATAAGCTCGGACTCCATGGTGCTCCTGGCAATCACTATTTGTTTGCAGGATTTCCAGACACGGCAGCACCACCGAACATGAATACATATCCGGTAGTAGACTTAACACTATTAGAATCAGTGACCCAGTTGGCATCACTATAACCTTCCATAACATCAGGATATCCAGTGTAAGTCAGACAATAGCCAATTGTGCCTCTAAGATATCTGAAAACTCTCTAGTGCAGTCCAGTGTTCTCTACTAGGGTTACTAGTATATCTACTCAATCTACCTACGGCATAAGAGATGTCAGGCCTAGTCCTGTTGGAAATGTAGAGAAGTGAACCTATTAATTTAGAATATTTCAGTTGAGACACAGGCTCACCCATATTCTTCTTCAAAGCAATTGAAGAATCATAGGGTGTAGAAATAGGTTTAGAGTCATAGAAATCAAATTTATGAAGCATTCTTTCAATGCTATGAGATAGACTCAAAGAAATTTCATTAGAGGTTTTGGATATTTTCATTCCCAATATCATATCAGCAGGACCTAGATCCTTCGTATCAAAGTTTTGGGAAAGATAAGACTTTACTCTTTGGATTGCATCATGAGAAGTTCCAAGGATAAGAATATCATCTACATATAGACAAAGATTAATATACTCATTACCAAAGTTCTTAGAATATATGCACTTGTCATGTTCATGGACAATGAATCTAAATTGTGCAATAACTTTGTTAAACTTTTGATGCCATTGTTTAGGTGCTTGTTGAAGTCCATACAATGACTTCACAAGTTTGCACACTTTGTTTTCTTGTCCCTTGGCAATGAATCCTTCTGGTTGGTCCATATAGATTTCTTCTTCAAGATCGCCATACAGGAAAGCAATCTTGACATCCATTTGGTGAATGAACAGGTTATGAATTGATGCGAGTGCTAGAAGGATTCTGATAGAGGAGATCCTGGCAACAGGAGAATATGTGTCAAAGAAGTCAATACCCTTTTGTTGGGTGAAATCCTTGGCAACTAATCTGGCTTTGTATTTGTCGACAGTGCCATCGGGTCGGAGTTTCTTCTTGAAGATCCATTTACAACCTACAGGTTTGCATCCTGGAGGAAGATCAGTGAGAATTCAAGTGTTATTCTCCATTATGGACTTGATCTCACTGTCAATGGCTTCTTCCCAGAAAGGAGATTCGGAAGAGTCCATTGCCTCCTTGAAGGAGCTAGGATCACCTTCCACAAGATAGGTAAAGAAATCTTCACCGAAAGATGTAAAAGTTCTTGTTCTTTTACTCCTTCTAGGTTCAAAATCAGTTACAGGAGGAGAACTAGAAGAAGGGATATCAGAGGTAGAAGGAGTGCAAGAAGGATCACTAGGGATTCTAGACTTGAAAGGAAAGATGTTTTCAAAGTAAACAGCTTGCCTAGCTTCAATAATGGTGTTGTTGGATATTTCACTGATCTCAGAGTTAACCACTAGAAATCGGTTAACATTACTATCTAGTGCATACCCGATGAAGATAGCATCAACAGTCTTGGGGCCGATTTTCCTTTTCTTCGGTTCCGGTATTGAAATCTTAGCCAGGCAACCCCAAACCTTGAAGAATTGAATGTTAGGAGTTCTCCCTTTCCAATGTTCATATGGAGTAACATAGGAGTCTCTTTGGGGAATCCTATTGAGTATAAAACAGGCAGAAAGAAGAGCTTCACCCCAAAGGTTTTCAGGTGCACCTGAGCTGAGTAACATGCAATTCACCATGTCCATCAGTGTTCTGTTCTTTCTTTCAGCTACACCGTTGGATTGAGGTGTGTAGGGAGCAGTTACCTCATGTATAATACCGTGTTCTTGGCAGAATTCTGTCATATCATTTGAGGTATACTCCTCCCCACGATCAGATCTTAGAATTTTGATCTTCTTTTCGCGTTGATTCTCAGGTTCGGCTTTATACACCTTAAACCAATCGAGGACTTCATCCTTAAATTTGAGAAGATAGGTGTGACAGAATTTGGAGTAGTCATCAATAAATGTCACAAAGTATCTTCTACCGCCTCGGGTGAGAACTTTGTTTGAGTCACACACATCACTATGAATAAGTTCGAGGGGTTCAGATGTCCTTGTGATAGAAGGAAATGATTTTCGGGTATTCTTACCCTGAACATAGATTTCACATCTAGAAGATGTGTCAAAAGAAGATTTAGGAATGAGATTCAAGTTAATCATTTTCTTGATAGAATTGAAGTTGACATGTCCCAGTCTTCCATGCCAGATATCACAAGTCTCAATGTTTAAAGCAACATGATTAGAAATTTTATTATCAGGAGAATTTATTACATTGAGACGAAAAAGGCCATCACAAACAAAGCCTTTTCCAATGAAGATATTAGACTCGGAGATTACAAATTTATTGGATTCCTTGACAATCCTATAGCCAGCTCTAAGAAGTGAAGACTCGCTGATCAGATTTTTCTGAAGTGTGAGTACATGTAGGACGCCTTGAAGAGTCAGAATTTTTCCTGATGTCATTCTGAGATCAATACGTCCAGTTCTCTTTATCTCTCTAGTAGAGTCATCTGCCAGGCTCACGCTTCCTCCACGCTGTTCCTGATAGGATTTAAATCAGGAGCGATCAGTACAGATGTGAATGTTGGCTCCTGAGTCAAACCACCAGTCCGATGAGAAGGTGATAGAGTTGACAATTGGAAGAGAAGAATCTAACCTAAAAGAGTTGGAGTTCAGTTCCACCATGTTGACCTTGTGCCCGCCATTTACTCCATTTCCTCTCGGTTGGGATCTGACAGGTTCTTTCTTCCGGTTGAAAAATTGAGACGCTATGTGATTCGTTCTTCCACAGACGTAGCAGAATCTTCCATCAGTCTTCATGCCAAAGGTTTTGGGTTTGAAGGAGGAAGATTGAGAAGGTTTGAAAGAGGAAGAATTTGCATGGGGAGAAGAATGAAAATGATTGGGTTTTTTGAACTTCTTGCCCTTGGGATTCATAAATTTTCGCTTAGGCTTATCCTCCACCAAGTTCACTTTAGCTTTCATTTCTGACTTGGTTTTAGAGTTTTGCCTATACTGATCTTCTATGCGAATCGCTTTTAGGGCTTGAACAAGGGTTAGGTCACCTTGTTTATGACGGAGATCTCCAGCAAAGGTTGACCAGGAAGGAGGGAGTTTGTCAATAAGACAAGACACCTTGTAATCATCAGAGAATTGATTTCCTTTCGATTGAAGGTGTCGGATATAGTCTTGAAATTCATGAAGTTGATCATTGATAGGTTTACTATCAGTCATCATGAATTTATTTAAGGAGGAGGAGGTGAATCTTTCGATTCCAGCATCATCGAGGTCATATTCATCCTCGAGAGCTGTCCATAGTTCTTTAGCACTCTTATATTCATAATAAATGTCATATAGAGTATCAGAGAGTGCACTAAGAATTCTATGGAGACAATGGTAGTTAATTTCCTCAGGTTTTAAATAGATGTAGGAGGAAGGAGTTGTAGGAGGAGTTTCAACAGGAGAAGATCCAACAGATGAAGGTTTAGAAGAAGGTGCAGGAATGGAGTCATCTATGGCTGATATGAGACCTAAAGTGGTTAACCAGTACTTCATCTGTTTTGCCCATCTCTTAAAGTATGTGCCGGAGAATTTCTCCGATTTGACACCCTTGGAATGATCAGGGTTGGCCATAGTGACGGGATGTGCTACCTGAATTCTGTATTTCAAAATTATTTTGATAATGTCAGAATTTAGTTTATGTTGGTAGCTTTTAGATTATGGTTTGCAGAATAAAATAATGTATAGTCTTTCTTTAATTATGTGCCAAATAATTCAAGCAAGATATAACAAGATATAGAGTTGTCCTTTGATTTTTTTTTTAATTCAAAATTATAAAAACAATAATTTCTAAAAGGTTATTCCAATTAAATTTTGAAATATACTAACAAGAACTAATTAATAATTGACTTGCACGAATCAATAATCCTTAGAACAAATTGCATAAAATTGGACAATTTAAATTAGACAATTTTTATTGCAAGAAGCAGTTAATTAAACTGATGCATGCATGTAAAATCTTGCAATAAGAGTTTATAATATATTTATATATATATATATATATATATATATATTTAAATAAGACAAGATTTAAATAATTTAAATTATCTTGTAAAATATTTTCTTTTGTAACAAAATTAATAAGATGTTGTAATGAAAACAAATGATTAAAGTTTGTAATGAAAGAATTTGGCCTTATAATAATTACTAAATATAAAGTTGTAATGAATAAAGTTATTCACATTTTCTAGGATCTTATATTGAAATATTTGGCCTTGTAATAATTAGAACAAATAGATTTTGTTTTGTAATAAATTAAAAGAGATTAAAATTAGATCAGATCTAAGGAATCTTACAACAGGATAACTTACAACAGTATGTTAAGATAAGATCTAATTAGTTTGAAAAGATCAACAGTATGTTAAGATAAGATCTAATTAGTTTGGAAAGATTTAATACAATAATTTTGCAATGAAAAATTTAATGCAAATCTTTTCAGGATAAATGAAAATTTTAATGCAAATCTTTTAAATAAATTGGTAAGAACTTATAAGATATGAACTTATAAGATATAAACTGTAATAATGCAAATTTTTCCTTTTAAGATTTTTTTAATAATTGTTTTAAATAATTATCTTTACTTGCAGGGACTGTTTTTATTTTAATTGCATGAAAATTATCAATTGCATAAAACAGACAAGTAACTTTATTGCATGAAATAATTCTCTAAATTTAATTGCATGAATTATCAAGATCTTTCTTCTAGACTGTAGGATATTTAACTGAATTAAAACATGCAATAAATATAAATTCTTCAAAAAAGAATTAAAGAATTAAAATAAAGAATTAAAAGAAAGTAAAAAGCTGGCATGGGTTGACGTAGTTGTGCAGACGCACTGCCCTAGAAGAAAGATGGCCGGTCTCTCATCCGAACCTTAAACGTGGTCTCCTCTCCTAGCGGTAAAAACTCCCCTGGTAGTACACCAGCACCCAACTCAGGACGATGAGTCAGGCCTTTGCTCAGACGGAGGTTTGTTGCTCTTAAATGGAAAATAGCGTCAAGAAAACACCAAAAACCCGATCGCAAGAACACAATTATTTTTAGCAGAATATCTGTAAGAAATTTGTGTGGGAGAAAGAGGGTAGATCGATTTCTATTTTTTATAAAAGATACGTGCAGAGATAGGGTATTTATAACCCTCTGCAGATCTTTCCGTTTGTAACAGCCTGAGAGAATCTGTGATCATGCGCGAGTGGTTGCAACGTGCAGATTCGATTCTCATGAACGGGTCCAACTCTACCCGAAAAATCTCAACAGAATTTTTAAATAAAAATAAAAAATAAAAAACCAAAAAAATGTAGCAGGTCCAACAAGCCCCTGAATGAACTGCATTTGTGTCCGCAGGTCGTGGGCGCGCGCCACCCGCACCCGGCCCGGCCTGGCCCGATTCGGTGCATATGCGCGCGTGTGGGGATGTGGCCCTTGGCCCAACACTCATAACAATAGGCATGAGAGGAGTTGGTATATATACTACCTAACCTCCCATCTCCTATCCAATGTGGGACCAAACTCAAAGGCAAATAAGAGGGAAACTCAAGTTTTCCCTCCAACTCAAAACACATCCAACAATACAGCCAACCGCCAAGGCGGCTGCATAAAGCTTGTGATTCTGATGGTGAAAATAGTTTCTTATGAGAAACATGCTCAGGTTCTGGCAACTGAAAAACACGTTATTAAAGGGAAGAAGGCGAGTTTGCTAAATAAAAATATACACTATCATGGTCATGTGAAAAATAGAATAAAGATCAGGTCTAATCTGATGAAATTGATATGCTCTGATACCATTGTGTGTATAACCGAAAATATCATACTTACTGTGATACCAATAGTTGGGAGATAGAAAGATCCCCACCGACGACCTCAAACACGTCATGAGATCGATTACCTCGAGCACACAAGGTGAATACTCTTGTGTCATTAAGAGAAAAGTTAGATCTTTTTGTATCAAGCTTATTAATAAAGCTCTCTCAAGTTCTCTCTCCGTGAACGTAGGTCAAGTTTGGGCCGAACCACGTTAAATTGTATATTCTTCTTCTTATATCTTTTCATATTCATCTTGTGTGCTCGAGGTAATTGATCTCATGGCGTGCTTGAGGTCGTCAGTGGGGATCTCCGTATCTCCCAACTATTAGTATCATAGTAAGTATGGTATTCTGAGTTATGCGCGCAACAATTGGTATCGGAGCATATCAATTTCGTCACAACAAATTTAACCTTGGCCCTAAGGAGAGGGGGCAAGGTTAAATTTGTTGTGATGAAATTGATATGATCTGATACCAATTGTTGCGTGCATAACTCAGGATACCATACTTACTATGATACCAATAACTAGGAGATACAGAGATCCCCACCGACGACCTCAAGCATGTCATGAGATCGATTACCTCGAGCACACAAGATGAATATTAAAAGATATAAGAAGAAGAAGTACACACAATTTAACGTGGTTCGGCCCAAACTTGGCTTACGTCTACGGGGAGAGAACTTGAGAGAGTTTTATTAATAAACATGATATAAATAGATCTAACCTTCCTCTTGATGACACAAGAGTATTCACCTTCCCCTTGAATCTACGCCTAGATTATAAGAGTATACCTTCTCTCTATGCACCTTCACCTTACTCCTCTCTTTCTTGACCTTTTAGGGCCTTCTTGATTTTTTAGGGCCTTACATTATTTTTCACCACCACTTTCTTCTGCTCTTCTGCTCCACCTAAATCTTAGGTTACAATTCTTTATTTATAAGATTTTACAATACAACTTATATTTAGACTATAAGATGATATTGGCCCATTAAATGCTTGAATAATCTTGATCAATCCTATTAGGAGTTGATCTCAGAAACAAATCTTCATTGAATAGGAATTGAATCTTATTCATACTCCTCCTAAAAAGGAAACTCGCAATCGCCTGAAAAGAAAACTGTTTCACCTTGATTTGCTTCTTCTACTTCAAGGCATCGTCTTCTCCAACTCAATTGAATTTCCTTGGACCATCAACTCCTATTGAAAAATAAGGCAAAATCCTAGCAATCTTAACCTTGACTTGCTTTTCAAGCATTTAGCAAAACAACTTGAGATTTTGGATTACTATCTTAAGTCTTTCCTTGGTTATAACCATGTCGTGAAGCTTTTAACCTTGCCCTTGCTCTCCGGGGCCTTTAGCAGATTTACCACCATGCCTTGGGCCATCTCGGGTCTTACCCGAATGCACTCTTTTTTTAGTCGTCCTGCAACACTTAGACTTGTTGCAATTTCCTTGAAACTCCACCTCGAAGTGAGCTCCCTTCAAGCTTTTCATTGAAACTCATTGACCTAGTTTCTTTCTCTTAGCTTGCATTGCGTCACCTCCGCCACCAGAAAATTTTGCTTTGTGACATCTTCCCGGCCATGGGGCCCTCACTGATCTTGAGACAATCCACCTCTAATTCAGCCATGGTCTAACCAACTTTACACAAATATTGTCAAGGGCTTATCGTGCCATGGTCTTCTACCTATCACTTGGTGATAATCCACCTTCCATTGATGTTTTAACCTTGAGAATTACCGTTTTCACATAACTGCCATGGTCTTACCGAGCCTTTTCGCCACACACTGCCATGATGTTTCTTCCATCAATCAGGGCTACCATCCACCACTGTGTTGATGTTTGTCAGATCTATTACTCTGCTATTGATGATCTTCAAACCTGATAGATCCACCAATGCCTGTAATAATCTCACCGTGTCACAATTAGCCCATCGTAACTTTGACCGTGATCTCCGTCGATTCCTTTAACAGATCTGTACAGAACATGCATCAGATATTGGAATCTTCTCGATCTACACACACCATTGCATCTAGAATGTTGGAAAATAAAGGGTTCGATACCTTAATCATCTAAATCTGACTACAGTTGCACGATCTACCTTCTGATCAATCTCGTTTGTTGATCGTCTTCATCACCCTCCGCTGTTTTTCCTTTGATTTGCTGTCACAGCGAGGCTCCATGGGATGCCTTGTATAATGCCTCGTCCGTCATTGGCGATGATACGATCATTGTCGCTGCATCTACCGTGTTTAGACCTGAGCATCATTGAGCCTTGACGACTCCATCTTGATCAATATACTCCAAAAGTCATCGATCTTTATCTTAAAACAAACCTGAACTTTTTTGTTGTTTTTTCATCTTGATGCCTCCACTTAACTCCATCTACTTGACATCTTCTTCTTCATCTAGAGCACTCGAGTCTTGAACGAACACCATCAGCTCTGACACTATTTGTTGTGACAAAATTGATATGCTCTGATATCAATTGTTGCGTTCATAACCCAGGATATTATATTTACTATGATATCAATAGTTGGGAGATGCGGAGATCTTCACCGAGACCTCAAGCACGCCATGAGATCGATTACCTCGAGCTCACAAGATGAATATTAAAAGATATAAGAACAAGAGCATACAACTTAACGTGGTTGGCCCAAACTTGGCCTACGTCTACAGGGAGAGAACTTGAGAGAGCTTTATTAATAAACTTGATACCAAGAGAACTAACCTTCCTCTTGATGACACAAGAGTATTCACCTTCCCCTTGAATCTACGCCTAGATTACAAGAGTATACCTTCTCTCTATGCTCCTTCACCATACTCCTCTCTTTCTTAACTTTTTAGGTTCTTCTTGGCTTTTTAGGACCTTACATTATTGTTCATTATAACTTTCTTCTACTCTTCTGCTCCACCTAATTCCTAGCTTACAATCTTTTATTTATAGAATTTTATAATACAACTCCTATTTGGATCATGAGATGATCTTAACCATTGGATACTTGAAGAATCTTGATCAATCCTATTAGGAGTTGATCTCCTTGATCTAGAAGGATTCTGGACCCTTTAATCTTTAGAAACAAATCTTCATTGAATAGGAATTGAATCCTATTCATACTCCTCTTGAAAAGGAAACTCGCAATCGTCTGAAAAGAAAACTGATTCATCTTGATTTGCTTCTTCTCCTTCAAGCCATCGTCTTCTCCAACTCAATTGGATTTCTTTGAACCATCAACTCCTCTTGCAAAATAAGGTAAAATCCTAACATATCCAACTTACCAAAACCCCGAACAAAAGGCCATAAAAGTGAGCGCACAAGATGAAGAGACACTAAGGGAAGGCTATATACTAAAAGTCCTATAAAAGGTCACCATTAAAAGGCTTGATAGTTTTCCTGTCTAGCTATTTTATATGTAAAAGATGAACAATGTCACTTCAGAATTTCTTTAGCTTATTTGGATGACAACACTCCTCCCTGCCTCTATTGCTTTCCCTTCTTTTGTCATCTGGTGAGGCCAACCAAAACAGAAGGAAAGTAAATGATGTTGTAACAAATCGGCGCTATGATACCAATTATTACTCTCAGGATCGATATTTGTGAAACTTGACAATATGATGATACTTGCAAAATAAAAACAGATGTAAAGCAAACTAGCAATACCTACACAAAAGAATAATAAGAAATAACACGAGAATTTTACGTGGTTCAGCCCAAACTTGGGCCAACGTTCACAGAGAGAATACTTGAGAGAGCTTTATTAATGAACTTGATACAAAGAGATTTAACATTATCCCACAAGAGTATTCACATTCTCCTTGAATTTAGACCTAAATTATAAGAGGATACCTTCTCTCTATGCGCCTTCACTTTGCTCCTCTTTTTCTTGACTTCTTCTGATCTCCTTTACTTGATATTGATTTACAATGCTGAATTACAATCTTTATTTATATGATTTTATAATACAACTTCTATTTGGCCTATGAGATGATCTTGATCGTTCGATGCTTGAAGAAACTTGATCAATCTTATTTGGAGTTGATCTCCTTGAGCTAGAAAAATTTTAAATCCTTCAATATTTAAAAACAAACATTTATTGAATAGAATCTGAATCATATTCGTACTCTTTCAGAAAAAACTTGTAATTGCCTGAAAAGAAAACTGCTCCATCTTTTACTTTTTCTCCTTCAAGTCATCCTCTTCTCAAACTCAATTGGATTTTCTTAGACCATCATCTCTTCTTAAAAATAAAGAAAACTCTTAACAGACATATTCAATAGGATTCTTGCCAAGATACAAGAAGGCCAACTGTTTGCCAAGAATGTATTAAACATACAAAGTCTAGGTCCATTTGATCCTGCATTCGTTGTTAATTCACCAGGTTCACACCAAAGTGTGGTTGTCCCTTGTAGCCATAAAGGTGACTCATAAGTAATCCTATTGCATGCCAAACTATCATCATCAATATCATCTAAAGACATTTGGATCCAATTCAATGAGTTCGTATAAAGTCCTTTATATAGAGATTTGTGTAGCTATGATTTACAGGAGATCAAAAATGGACTAAATGACTAGTGTCAAAGTTTGAAAAGAACCTAATAACTTCAACTAAAAGCACCCAAGATGGATCAAATGACCACAATCGTGCTACCTTGGGCAGGTTTTATCATAAGTAACAACAATGTTACAAGAGGGTAACACTGAGGCCAAAAAACTAGATGATTATTCCCATAAAAAATTAAGGTTCATCACCGGCTTGAAAGGGTTTGTGTCACGCCCCATTTCCCAAAATACGGATAAATAGAGTCGTGATGAGAGTCGGCGACATATATACGCGAGGAGAATACCTCACGTATACAAGCTAAGCCTAAAGTAACCAGAATAAGCTATAAAAATTTACTACAGTAAATCAATATCATTGCAATAACACATATAAATATCAAATAAATACTTCAAATAAGTCTACAAATATGAACCAGGTCAATCTCAAGATCAAATCAAGTCACAGTCTAAGGTGTATGATAACTAGCTTAGAATCAAAAGTAATAATCCTCCACGCATGTAATGTTGTTGATAAACACTCATATGAACTAACTAAATAGGATGAGTACTAACTGATGTCTCATGAAGGAATACAGGTAATCACACTAATAAAATAAGTCAGATGATCATATGAAATGATACAGGTAACTGATAATAATAAATAAAAAAAATGATACAAGAGCAAACACTCATAAATATCATCTCAATAAATTTTAGTAGCATAGTCTGAATTAATGTTATACAGTAATCATGTAGATTTATTATTAAGAATAATGGACTTTATTACATGCAGAAATAGATAAATATATTACAAGAAGTACATGTAAGTAATTTTCAAAACTATAAAATTTCTGAATACTAGAAAACTAGCTTAATCATATACATCCCCATTATAGCATGATTACCTGACTAAATAAACTCACTTATCACAAAATTCTTGTTTAACTGAAAGAGGAAAAGAACACTCATATGAACTCGATCACAGGTCCAAAGCACTGAAACCCTAGGATCCTGATAAATCTACATAGTTCATTTCAATAGAATTGTTAGATTTAAAAGGATGTTCTACTTGAGAGTTATAAGAGGTTTTAATCTTGATTAATTGGTTTTGAATTGGGAACATGGTCCTCTAGATTAAATGAAACTAATAGGTTTAAAGTAAACCAATTTCTAATTTTTATTAGATTTTCAATATTCTTTATAACATTAAACCCCTTAACGGGTCTGAATTTATCATTAATGGAAATTGACTTTAAAGTGTGTGATTTAAGTTAATTTATATTTCTATTCATTTATAAATTTTATTGTAGATTGTAGATGTGTTATAGACTGTTATTTATATTTTTCTCTATTTTTCTATTATTTTTAACTAATTATTTTAATTATTTTCTTACAGGTTTATGTCTGGATTTTGAGTTCTGTCATATGGATCTGGGTCCAGGAGATGCAAGCCCATGCAGAACTAGGCTAGAAAGCAGGCTAGTGGGCCCAAATGCATGAATTTTTTTTATAGAGAACAGTGCACAGTGGGCTGCCCAACCTGTAGCCCAGGCCCGGCCCAAGCCAGGTCGGGTCTGGCTGCAATTTTTTTTTTTTTAAATAGAGTTGTGCACAGTGGGCTGGCCCAGCCTATTGTGCACCCAAGAGCACAGACCTGGGTGCGGTCTGCACCCGGGTGGCCAACACAGACCCACTTGGGTCTGTGCGATAGAGAGCCCTGCTCTCGGCTCTCGGCCAATGGCCAAGAGCAGGCCAATCTTTTTTTTAGTTATATAAGTAGATATCTAGGTGACATTATCAATAGATTTGATTATTCTTATTGATGGTAAAACATGTGAGAGTTTAGTTGGTATTGATGATTAACTTGGTTGGAGATTCTTTATTAAAAGAACGAGATCTCGGACTTAGACTTGTCAGTAGACTCGTGAGTTGGAGTTGATCTTGGGTTGAGGAGTAGATGTAGATTAGTTTGACCTAACCTGATACATGTATATATATACTTAATTGACTAGTTACTTAGATTTCTGGATCTTGTGTTTGAAATTAAGGGTTTTCTTGAGAGTGTATATTGATCTTAATCAGTTTTGATAGCGATGACTTTGAAGATCTGAGCTGATTGTATATTTTTGCTTGGATTATTCTACTCATGCTGGCATGTTATTACTCATCTTGTACATCATGATTTATCTGAAAAATTTGACTTATTATACATGACATCTACTTGATAACTGTATTGTCCATGTTACCACAGTTTCTGGGAAAATACTGTTACACGGTAACAACACTCTCATGTTATATTTGTTACATGTCCTATTATACTGGTATCATGTTCACTGATATTATATATCCTGTTATACCGGTATCCTGATTACACATGTTGACGTTGTTACTGTGATTATCACTAAATTATCTCAGTGATCTAAGTAACATGCACATTAAATAATCTTGATAAACTAATAACATGACAGTAAACAACTTATACTGGGATTAGAGAAATTGATGGAGGAGACATTATCTGTACTTTGGGTGGACCTAAGATATAGGTTGCGCAGTCGAAAGAGGGTTTCACTGCAGGTTCCCGTGGGGTGACTGACACCCTGTCCTATTCCTGTTCTTGTTACATGTTACTTGACTACCTTGCAGTAGGGTCTGGTTTAGCGCCAGGAGTCGGACCGTGGTCCCGGATATGCACGGGACCCACCTAAAACACATACAATGTTTCTAACTGATCAGTTTCAATAACTTAAGACCTTGATTGACATGAGTAATAGGCGTAATATGAAATTTTATAGTTTTCAAAATTACTTACATGTACTTCTTGTAATATATTTATCTATTCCTGTATGTAATAAAGTTCATTGTTCTTAATAATAAATCTACATGATTACTGCACAACATTGATTCGGACTATGCTACTAAAATTTACTGAGATGATATTTGTGAGTGTTTGTTCTTATATCATTTTCTTATTTATTATTGTCAGTTACCTGTATCATTTCATGTGATCATCTGACTTATTTTACCAGTGTGATTACTTATATTCCTTTATGAGACATCGGTGAGTGCTCATCCTATTTAGTTATTCATATGAGTGTTTATCAACATCATTGCATGTGTGGAGGATTATTACTTTTGATTCTAGACTAGTTATCGTACACCTTAGACTGTGACTTGATTTGATCTTGAGATTGACCTGGTTCCTATTTGTAGACTTATTTGAGATATTTATTGGACATTTATATATGTTATTGCAGTGATATTGATTTATCGTAGTAAATTTTTATGGCTTGTTCAGATTACTTTAGGTTTAGCGTGTATGCGTGGGGTATTCTCCTCGTGTATATACATCGTCGACTCTCATCGCGACTCCGTTTCTTGATATTTAGGAAACGGGGTTTAACAGAGTTTTCTTGGTATCACCAAGTTTACTCAAAGAGGATCTAGTTCATATATGTGACCTGATACATGTTATATTTACACTGCAATATAGATATATAATATTAACACAATGATATGAGTCCACTTGAGAATCAATCGTCCTTTCTTTCTAAATCCATTCTTTGAATCTCTTGATGTCTCTGATTTCAGCATTCCTTCCAGAGCGATTTGTATTTTTCTTATTGATTCTTATATTTCATCTTTGTTCTATTCTCCTGATTTTAACTCTTGGACCTGGCCTTTGGACCCGATCGATAACAGAAATCAGAGCACGCAGCAGAAATGGGTGGGCCTATAATGCACAAAGAAACGATGTGGAAGGCGAGAAGACAACATTAACAATTAATATTAGTTAGTTCCCTTGATTTTCTCAATTTGCTTGATATCTATTTCTTAACTTTAATCTTCTATTCATTCCCCGCTTTATTGAAATTTTGAGGACGAAATTTTTGTTAAGGTGGGTAGAATGTAATATCCCCTATTTAATAATATTGTATTATTATTTTTAAATATTTACCTGATTCTACCTGTTATCTTATTATTATTAATTAACTTGATTTAGTATCATTATTAGTACTATTATTATTTATGACTTATAACTCTTATTGCCTATATTTAATTATATAATTTTATATTAGGAGGTTAAATAAATTTACATGTAAGCTATTATCATAAATTGTTATTTCAATTGTTAATATTTGTTTACATAAGTTGTATTAAGAGATTAATTATCATTGGTGTGGTTTCCTAATTATCTTAATTATTTTAAATTATTATTAATAGGTAGTTGTTCTTGATTACAATTATTACTATTGTTGCTATTATTATTAGTATTATTATTGTAATTATTATTGTTGTTGTTAACTATTATTATGACATTGTTAATCACTATTGGTAGTTTTATTATTTCATTTCAAGCACAACCAACTCAGCCCATTCTCCTTTTTTTTCATTTCTTTTCCATTTCATGCTAAGCCCATGTGAGCCAAGCTCACTTTCTTATTTTTCATTCATTTTCTTCTTCTTCTTTTTTTATTAAAGCTCAAAACTAAGCCCGCAAGCCTACTCTCTATTTTCTTATTCTTCATATTCTTTGTTTCTCTTAGCTAAAACCCAAATATAAACTTGGACCAAAGCTCAATCCTATTTCTTTTTTCTTTTCCTTTACATGCACATGAGCCCAGTCCAATTCAAACCTAAGCCCACTTTACTCAACATCAAATGTTATCCATATAATTCTAATTCAAATCCTATATTAACTAACATCAAATCCTAAATCATCTACTGCATCCTATAATCTTAATTAATCCTAATCTTATAACAAATCCTATCCATGTAATTCAAATTCATACCCGAACAATAATATTCTTATCTAAACTACTAAATCAAGCAATTTAAACCTAACTGAAATTCAGATTTTAAAATCTCTAATAATCAATATAAAAATTTAAACTTCTTATCCTTCTTCTATCGGAAAAGAAAACCCTAACCTAAACTCTCCCCATTTTCCTCTCCCCTTTTCCTCAAGTGAATCGTGAACAACAGGATCTCGTAGCGCAGAGATTGAGAAGCAAGCAAGGGGAACAATTCAAGTGAGTAATTATTTTTTTTTCATCATTTAATTTGGTATAAATATATTATTAACATCATGTCTACACAATAATTATCCATGATTTATTTTATACATCAAAACTCAATTAAAAATCCAACAAAAAATATACATGAGAAGATACTAACATATATCTTAATTGCATAAATTTTTGGAATTCTATTACAAATATATTCTCCAAAAAAAAACTAGGGCTCTCTACCGCACTGACCCAAGTGGATCTATCCAGGCCACCCGGGCACAGACCGCACCCGGGGCTGTGATCTTGGGTGCACAGTGGGCCGGCCGGCCCACTGTGCACAACCCCATTTTTAAAAAATAAATTTGCAGCTAGACCCGACCTGGCCTAGGCTGGCCTGGCCTGGGCTGGGCTGCAAGTTGGGCAGCCCATTATGTACTGTTCTCTATAAAAAAAAATTCTGCAATTAGGCTCACTGCCTGCTTTCCAGCCCAGCTCTACATGGGCTTGCATCTCCTGGACCCAGACTCACATGGCAGAACCAAAATCTAGACACGTTAACCTGTAAGAAAACAATTAAAATAACAAATTTATAATAATAGCTTACACGTAAATTTATTTAACCTCCTAATATTAAATTATATAATTAAATATAAGCAATAAGAGTTACAAGTCATAAATAATAATAGTACTAATAATGATACTAAATCAAGTTAATTAAAAATAATAAGATAATAGGTAGAATCAGTTAAATATTTAAAAATAATAATATAGTATTATTAAATAGGGGATATTACAGTTTGGTTTTGAGATTAAATAAGTGCCTATGAACCTTAATTCAAGGAATAATGAGAACCTTGTCTTAATTTTGTTAGCCTTAAGGCCATCACTCTAGTTTTGATGATGATTAGTTATAATACTAATGATCTTATATTATTTAAGATACATATTTAATCATGATCATGATTTGATATTTAACTTCATCAATAGACTCAAGTCAAAATTTGAGGCTGATAAGTGTTGAATCAAGATCTCAAGCATAAAAATTACATGTAGCACTCAAGAAGGAGTCAAACTTAAAGAAATCAAGTTTAGATCGAGTTAAGATGAAGAGGAAGATCAAAATCAAGAAGACTTGTACATATATGTTTGTAAGTTTGTTTAAATTCTTATAAAAAGTAGTGTAGACTTGAATGCTCAAGCTCACGCACACAAAGTTTTTGACAAGGATTTGATGAGTTTCATTGAATATGAATTTGTGGTTTAAAGTTTGGCTTTATCAAAAGTTTAATTTATGAAAAAAATCTCAAAAATAAGTTTATATTAGTTTATATATGTATTGGAGTTGTCCATACATATTAAAACTTCAAAAGAGTTTTAATAACTTTTTTTGTGTTTTATACAAATTTGAAAAAACTTGTTTAAATTTAAAGTTTAGCTTTTATACAATTTTGTTTAAAAGAGTTTATATTTCAAAATGAATTTGAAATCTTTAAAAAAAAAGTTCAAAATATTTGAAATATATTTTGATTTTGAATCAAATATATTAGTGCTCAAAAGTATTTACATGAACTTATTTTTGCAGAAATTTATTATGCTTTTTAAAAAGATTTTAAAGACAAAATCAGAATGTGTTTTTGACCTAAGGCTAGTCGATCGGGCAGTCAACTGAATATATCAAAAGCCATTGACTTGTGCACACGGTCGATCTAGCAGCTGACCACTCTACAGAGACTGGTCGACAACAGTTTTACACTAACACCCTTCTAGTAATTTGACTATAACTTTTTACACTAATTTTCAATTGATGTGATTTAAATTGAATTATAAAGATAACTTCAAGTGGTCCTATTTTTTTTAGTCATTTCCAAATTCCCATTTAAGGTATCAAATATTGGTTTTAAGTCAGCCTATGTGCTAAAAATAGTTTTTACAGTTTTTCAATTTGACACCTTTCAGTATTTTGATCATATATTTTTAATCCAATCTCTGATTGATTTGATTCTTATTTAATTTGAAAGATAACTTAAAAATATACAAATTAATATCTAATAGGTATTTCAAGGTTCCAACTTTTTTGACTTCCAAAAATGGACTTTAAGTTGACCTTTTACTCAGTCACCAGGCAGTTGACTGTGGTTCCAACGACTAGAAAACTAGCCACGGTCGACCATGCCAGTTGACCTCCCTGAGGATTTGCTGTCTTTTTTGGAGTTGTTTAGCAGCTATTTTTTGGTTTAAACTTTCGTAATCAATCTCCAACGGCTATATTTTGTTCTTAATATTTTTAAACATGTTTTTAATGACCAGATTTAATTAACAATCGTCATATTCTATTTTTCTATAAATAGGAGTTATTATATAGATTTTTTTTAAAAAATAAAGTTTTCAAGTGCTATTCTTTTCCCATATTTGTGAGAAAGTTTACAAAAGTTTTCTTGAGTTTTCAACTTTCAAATCTCTGAGTTTTTCTCACACAAGCTTGAGCCAGTCTTTTCTATATCTATTCTATATGAATCCTTGTTGTGAGAAAAGTTTTATTTGTGACCAAGAGTCTTGATCACTTGTTCTTTCCTTGTATTGAGAGTGATTTAGATGTTGCGGCCTCAAACAAACTTGCGGGTTCGTGTGAGTAGTTCTTGCGGGAACGAGTGTGGGATTTGCGGGTTCGAGAATTCTTAAGGAAACTTGTAATGATGGGTGATCTTGTGAGATCGAGCTAGTAAAAATCTTTCATTGCGGTGAAAACAGAGATGTAGAGCAAATTGATCGAATCTCGAAACATATCTCAGTGTTTGCGGTTGCCTTTCTCTCTCTCTTAACTCTACTCACTCTAATTTATATCTTGCATGCTAATTACTTGTGCCCATCATTACATGCTTGATATTGCTTGTGCTTAATTGTCTATTTAATATTATTTATATGCTTTTATTACTTTAGAATTAAAATTTTAATTTTTTGCATTTGATTAGCACATTACAAATTCACCCCCTTCTATGTGATTACAGATTTGGTAGATTGTAGACTGATATTGAATTTTGATTATTGTTTGGCACATTGAGTTTAGCCCAGTAGTATATACCTTCTCTTTACTACTCGCTTCCTTCTTACTTTGGTTAACTTTTATCCACTTACCTCTACTTGAATTGTATCTACTAGACTTATTAGGAAAATTCATTTGATTCTTTCAAGCAAAATCATTTTTGTTTTTCAAAGAAGAAGCTAAACATCAACTTGATTAAAAAGTTATTTTTTCTTTTTCAAGATCAAAAATAATTTTATCCTTTGTAGAAATAGCATCATTCATAAAAAAAATTAAATCACATAATTTAAATTCACAAAAATCATGCAATTTCTTAAGAGTAGAAATATATTTAGCCAGCTTCTTATATTCATGATTAAGTTCACAAAATGCATTTTCTAGTTCATCATATATAACAGGCTCTTCAGAATCGGAATCAGATTTTATCTCATCGTCATTTGTTATGAAACAAACATTGGGGTTGTGGAGAACAAGTTAAGCAGATCCGTTGTCGCTTAGCTCCGACTCATCCTAACCAACATATACAGCCTTATTCTTCTTGAAGTTTGAGTACCTCTTGGTCTTCTCCTTTTGCTTAGGGCGATTCTTTGCATGTGCCCTAGTTCACCACAATCAAAGTATTTTTCTGAATTATAAAAAAAAACTTGTTAGAATATTTTCTTCTAAAATTATTGTTCTTCCTTACCAACTTTGACATCCTTCTTGATTGATGTCGACGTCACTTCCATCTGATGAATGTTGATCTCCTTTGAATGCAATCGTCTTTTTTTGGAAGAAGACTCCTCCTTTTCCTTCTCTTTTGTTTCTCATTTTCTTTGAGTTATACTTTGTACGCCTTCGATTTACCAATGAGAGAATCAATGGTAAGTTTGGTGAGATCATTTGCTTCCTCGTTTGCCGTAGCCTTTGGTTCCAAATCAACATAAGAGATTGTAGGATCTTGTACTTCAATTCCTGATTTGTATAAACATTGTCAAGAGAATGCAATGGGTTAACAATATTAGTGAAACGTATAAACATTGCATCAATAAACTCATTTTTATTCATTTTAAACAATTCATATTCACAAACCAAACTGCTTATTTTGGATTCATTCATTTGGGGTGTATCCTCGTGAGTAATGCATAATTTTTTAAAATATCAAAAACAGTTACACAAGTATAAACTCTGTTGAACTCATTTAGTGTGAGTCCACATTGAAGAGCATCCATAGCCTTCACATTGAGCATTACCAACTTCTTTTCCTCATCTATCAAAGCTCGACCTATGGGTTCAATAAACTTTTTTAAGACAACATTCAAGATATTAATATCAATGCATCTCAAGAAATTTTTCATTCTAACTTTCCAATAAGTAAAGTCATTACCGCTGAAGAGAGATGACCTATTGGTCGATTGTCCTTCTAAACAAACCCCATTTAGACTCTATTGCCAAAGATCTTTACTCCTTGGTTGTTAAACCTAATAAAGTGCATACCTGCTCTGATACCAAATGAAAAACACTCAGAGGGAGTGAATAGGTGATTAAAAATTAATATAGAGTAAATCTGAATAACATAAATAATATAAGAAGAGCAAGTATAAGAAAGCAAGCGCAAAGATGGCGATGTATCCTGGTTCGGTCCTCTGACCTACGTCCAGTCCTCCCCATGGAGATTTCTTCTCGCTACCTCAAATTGTGGTTTGGAAGCCGTAACTTCTTTCAACTTGCTTCACCCCCGAGACAACTCACTTTTAAAATGAAAGATAAAAATAAAATAATGTTGATCAAGTGATCACGAAAACTCTCTCCTAATCCCTATAACAATATTATGAAAGTTCACGTAGAGGGGGTGACTAGGTGTACTAGCTAATCTAAGGCAAATGATGCGGAATTTAAAACTTAATTGCAAACACACTAAGTGTAACCAAGAGTGAGCCCGAATTCCCCGTTAATGACTTTGGAGCTACTCCTCTAAATTCCTCTAGATTAAGAGTTGAGGTGTTTTAATAAGCTCTCTTGGTTGAGTACAAGTGTAGGCACACACAAACTATATGTAGCATATGAATATGAACAATGTAAAGCAATGCAAGATATAAGAGAGAGAGAGAGTTGAGAGATAGTGGATCAAACGCAAATACAAAGATATATTTTGAGGCTCAAGCCACTGCTCTACATTCCCGCCTTCACACAGAAAGATTTTCACTATGTCCACACAGGACCTTCCACAAAGGGACCTCCACCGAGAAATTACAATTACAAACTTGGAGTACACAACTCCTCTCTCTTTCTCCTCTATATAAGAGGAGGGCACAAAGCCTAGCACAAAGTAAAGAAAGAGATACATTTAGTGATCTAAATGATCACAAACAAAGACTTGATGATCTCAATAGACCACAATAATTTTTCTCACGAAAACAAGATCTTATATATAGGTATAGAGTTGATAGCTCAAGTATGAGAAAACAAAATTTTTGAAAAGAAAACACAAAGAAAAACTCTTGAAAAAAATTCTTGAATTAATAGAGAAATGAAGAACAAAACTATAATTTCTAAAGATATGATTTTCTTTGATCTTTCAAAAACTTTGAAACAAAATAAAGATTGAGAATTTTGACACAAAAACTCTTTTAAAAACTTTACTGAAAACACTTGAGAAGTGGAAAAATTTTGCTCCTGGAAATCTTGATAAAAACATCCCTTCAGGACCCACATTTATAGGGGTCTGGAAATATAGCCGTTAGGGTTTAGAACAGGTCAAAATTGACCTGTCAGTCGATCGCCCGATCGACTAGCCAACAATCAGATTTTTGACCGTTGGGGTTACCAGTCAACCGCCCCAAGCAAACATGCCTAACAGTCGACCGCCCGGTCGACCAAGGCCAGAACCAGGAAGTGAACTCTCTGACTCGGTCGACTGACCGGTCGACCGCACAGTCGACCGGCCCAAGGCTAAGGCTGATGTGCACGTTCTGTGCACATCGGTCAACCGACCGGTCGACCGAGCTCTGATCTGGTCGGTCGACCGCCAGTGGGCTCAGGCTGAGATTTAAGGTTTTGAAATGTTGGCTTTTTAATACCTATAAAATCTCATAAAATTCGCAAAAAATAAGTTCTTATAAATATTTGAAGAACAAATATGTGTGACCAAAATTCAACGCATATTACAAACTTTTGAACTATTTTTGTGATATAGAAATTAAGCTTTAAACCAAAAACGGTATTTTCCAAAACCAAACTTCAAAAGGAAAATACGATTTTTCTATAAACTTGTATAAATACAAAAACATGATATTTAAACTCAATTGAAGCATAGAATATATGGATATAATCCAATACACATATAAATGATATATATGTTTTTGACATTAAATCCAAAACTAAGTTTTCTTTAAAAACAAAACTTGAAACCATGAACTAGATATACATCAAAGTAATTTCTAAACATTATGAACCAAACAATGTATATGGATGAATTCACTATACATATAAATCATGTAAACTACTTTAGATGAAATCTATTCATGAAACCAAAAGATATATTCTTGAAAATCTGAAAACGGTTAAACTGAAATCAAAACTTTTGAACTCATGTGTGTTTGAACTTGAGCATGTCAAGACTAATCATCTGTACACAAGATCTAAAAATAAAACAAAACTAAACAAACCTAAGTCTTCTTGTAGAACTCCTTCTCCAAGGCGACTCGATCCAAACACGATTCAAAGAGCTTGACTCTAACTGAGTGCTAGATGCGATTTTGACGCGCGAGCTCTTGAATCATCATGTGTTAGCTCCAAAACTTGACTTTGAATCCTTTATTGAAGCTAAACACCTACTAAGATCTTGATCAATATCTGAAACTTATTAAACACAAGATCATTAGTGAACTAACCTTCATAAGTTAGTCATCATCAAAACTAAGGTAAAGGGTCTCTGGGCTAACAATCTCCCCCTTTTTGTTGATGACAAAACTTATGAGGTTATATACGCATTCATTAAGGATATACTTCATAGAAGCTCCCCCTTAACTTATGCATAATCAATAAACACATAAAGATATTCAATGTGGCTCAATATACCAATAAAAACAATAATAAGATATGCAATATAGGCTCAAGAAAAACAAGATGCATATATGCATAAATACTTAATAAAACATGCATATATAATTCTAAATTCTTCTCCCCCCTTTTGTCACTAATCAACAAAAGGGTGAAGACAAATAAACAATACCAATAAACATATTTTAAAATAAAAATTTTGATACTAATAAAAAACAATCAATTAAAAGAAACCAATTGAAAGAAAAAAATTTATATCAATTGAAATGAAATAATCTTTTTATGAATTGATACCAATAGAAGGACATGATATCAATTGAAAGTTAAAAAAAAAAAAAAATTTAGGTAAACACTAAAACCATGTTACAATAAAGATACCAAATTGAGAATAATACCAATTTAAGATTATTGATACTAATATTGAAAATGTTAGCATATACCAAAACAAAGTATTTTTCATCATAAAAAGTGGGAGTAAGATACCAATTGAAAATAAAACCAATTGAAAGATAAAATAAGAATTTTGCTCTTCCTTTATGAAATACCAATAAAAATAATGCATAAGCTTGAATATGATACCAATTGAAAAATAATTAACATTAAGAATTAAATCAAATTTAGAAAGAAATAATTTGTGCTTTAAACATGTATGTCAATGTAAAATAAGTACAATCAAAATCATATATATGTATCAGAGCAATACATTGTTAATTTAGATGATCATACATATATAGAAAACATGAGCAAACAAAATGAATTTTCACTAAAATTATGTATAACTCATAACTACCTCCCTTTTATGCACATGTTTAAATAGATTTTCAATGTAAGGGTATATAAGGCATAGTCGCCCATTCAACCGTCTTTGAAGGTAGGGTTTTTAAAAAATAAGATTTGAAAATATTAGCATATTTGAAAATCACTACCAGATTGAAGAATAATAAACTAATTTAAAGTAATTTTCAAAATTAGTTCAAAATCCTTCAAGTAAGGAATAAAACACAAATGTATCCATGAAATATGAAAATTACATAAGAATAGACACTCAAAAAATGATAAAGTACATATAATTCTCATAAATTTAAAATCATGAGTAAACAAAATAAAGAGTGTATAAAAATCATGTAATCAACACATGCATGGAGATATGACAATTAAGCTCAAATCAAAACAAGCAAATTTCTTTTACAAACATGAAAATCATAAAACATGAAAAAATCATTTTTCATCAAAACTAAATAACTTCAAGGTATACGTATGTTTTATCGAAACTAAAGTATACATATATATCCCAAACATAAACGAGTCTATAAAAGAATATTGTATGAAAAGTAAGTGAATCAAGGATATACATATATATCTATTAGTTTTAGACAAAATGAATATATACATGAAGCTAAACATATTTTTATGAAAACATGTACAAATAGAGGGAATACAAGCGAAGATGCAAAAATCATCAAAACTAGGTTATATTAATACATCTAATGAGTACACATGAGCAATAAAACACAAACACATAAAAATCAAGTGTGGCTCACTAATTTTATAAGTATAAACACAAATTTTAATGATAACTACATCTAAATAAGTAATCAACACAAGAAGTGCAAAAATATAAACAAATATGATCGTTAGGTTAAATGCATGTGTTTTTAGAACTAGAATATACATAGTAGTTAAATTATTGTGAGAACAAAAAAATATGAATCCATATGAACATGGGTGTATCTCAAGGACTATCTATGTATATCACATGTCTAATGAACATTACATTTAAAATAATGAATATGAAAACCAATACATGCTAACAATTAACAATAAAAAATATGTAAATAAAAACAAGGAGTTAGAGATAATCACCTAACCAAGTGGACTAATCTCTAGGTCTCCTAACCATGGTGATCCTCCCACCAAACCTCCTTGAAGGTGATGTATCCAATGTAGTGTCCATCAAGCTCAAATGCATCCACCATCAAGGCAACAACACTCACATTGTGTGAGAGCCCACACCTACATTGAATTAAGTAGGAGTGGCTTTTGGTGCTCATATCTTTTTAGATCCATGGGGTTTAGCACCTTTTCTAGCTTAAACAAACTTATTTGCAAAATTTAAATTATTAATCCTATCATAACAAAATTTTACAAGGTGACCCTTACGTTCACAATGTGTACAAGTGTACACATGAGTATACATGGTGTCATGTGAGAGAGCATGATGAGCATGTGTATGTCATGAATGGTGTGCATGAATATGTGATGCATGTTTCTTCCAAAACATGGATTCCAATTTCTTATGGTCCATAGCACATTGGCTCAAAATGGAGCCCAAATAATCTACATTTTTTTTAACATACAAATATTATTTTCAATTATTGAAGAAGAAGTGGAGCATGCATTCTTATCAATAGAATGCATAACAATGGAATCATGACAAGAATAGGAAGCCAAATCATTTTTCAGAGAAATATTTTCATTTGAAATAAAATCTAATTCTTTTGAAATTAAAGAAATTTTGTTTTTCAAAGAATAATTTTCTTTTAAAACAAAATCAAAATTTGAAGATAAAATCTCATTTTTCTTAAAAATATCATCAAAATTATTTCTATTTTTTAATATTTTATTTTCATTTAGAGTAAGATCAAATTGAACTTTTAATGAGTCCCTCTCATTTGAAATCTCAACATTTTCTTGCAAAATCATATCTAGTTTTGAAAACAAATTTTTTATTTTCTTCTTTAATTTAAAACTCTTCTTTTTCAAAAGTTTATATTTATCTAACAAGTTTTTACAAAATAATGAAAGTTTTTCATTCAAAGCACGAGCATTCATATTATCTTCACATGAAGAACTAGAACTATCATCAAGATGGGTATCCGAATTTACCTCAAGGAAGTCATTCCCTTAGACCATATAGCACGTTTGCTCGGATTCATCCCTTCTTGGTTCTCTCTCAAAATGTGTTGAGCTTATTCCTTAAGAGAGGTCAATGTGTTCCACACTGCAAAAGAAGAATCACAATGAGAAATCATACATAAATGATCTTTACTTAGTGTGTGTTTAAGAGCCTCCATGGCTTGTGTATTGGCCTCTAGGTACTTTCCATTATCAACATATGATTTCTTTATAGTGGCAAGGTAAACATGCAATTCTAGGACTTTGAGGTATGCACTCATTTTGAATTTTCACATGTCATTGTTGGAAGCATCATAGATGGGAGGGCCAAGATAGTCTATGAGTGTAAACTATATGTGTGCAATGCAAATCTAGATTAGCTATCCAAAGATCACATTCCCAGGTGGTCAAATCGAATATCAGGCGCTGAGGCTCTGATACTAATTGAAAGTACACCTAGAGGGGGTGATAGGTATACTAGCTAATTTAGGGCAAATGATGCGGAATTTAAAACTTAATTGCAAACACTTTAAGTGTAATCAAGAGTGAGTTCGAATTCCCCGTGAAGGGTTCTGGAGCTACTCCTATAGATTAAAAGTTAAGGTGCTTTAATAAGCTCTCTTGGTTGAACACAAGTGTGGGCACACACAAACTATAACTAACATATGAATATGAACAATGTAAAACAATGCAAGATATAAGAGAGAGAGTTGAGAGATAGTGGATTAAACACAAACACAAAGATATGTTTCGAGATTCGATCCACTGCTCTACGTCCTCGCCTTCACACAGAAGAATTTTCACTATGTCCACACAGGACCTTCTACAAAGGGACCTCCACCAAGAAATTACAACTATAAACTTGGAGTACACAACTCCTCTCTCTTTCTCCTCTACACAAGAGGAAGGCACAAAACCAAGAACAAAGCAAAGAAAGAAATATACTTGGTGATCCAAATGATCACAAATAAAGACTTGGTGATCTCAATAGACCACAAATAATTTTTTCTCACAAAAATAAGATCCTATACATAGGTATAGAGTTGATAGCTCAAGTGTGAGAAAACAAAGTTTTTGAAAAGAAAACACAAAGAAAAAATCTTGAGAAAAACTCTTGAATTGATAGAGAAATGAAGAGCAAAACTATAATTCCCAAAAGATATGATTTTCTTTGATTTTTCAAAAACTTTGAAACAAAATAAAGATTGAGAATTTTGACACAAAAACTCTTTCAAAAACTTTGCTGAAAACACTTGAGAAGTGAGAAAATTTTGCTCTTAGAAATCTTGATAAAAATAGCCCTCCAAGACCCATATATAGGAGTCTGAAAATATAGCTGTTGGGCTCCAGAACAGGTCAAAATTGACCTGTCGGTCGACTGCCCGGTCGACCGGTCAACGATCTCTGATCGTTGGGGTTACCGATCGACTGCCCAAGGGAAACATGCCTTACCGTCGACCGCCCGATCATCCGAGGTCAGAACCAGAGAGTGAACTCTCTGGCTCGGTCAACCGGGTCCAAATCCAGAAGCAAGCTCTCGGATTGGTCGACCGTACAGTCGACCAGCCCAAGGCCAAGGTTGTTGTGCACGTTCTGTTCTAATCGGTCGGCTGACCGGTCGACCGAGCTTTGGTCCGATCAACCAGTCGATCGACCGCCAGTGGGCTCAAGCTAGGATTTAGGGTTTTGAAATGTTTGCTTTTTAATACATATAAAATCCTATAAAATCACATAAAATTCACAAAAATAAATTCTTATAAATATTTGAAGAATAAATATGTGTGGCCGTACAAACTTTTTGAACTATTTTGTGATATAGAAATTAAGCTTTATACCGAAAAATGGTATTTTCAAAACCAAACTTCTGAAGGAAAATACGATTTTTCTATAAACTTGTATAAATACAAAAACATGATATTTAAACTCAATTGAAGTATAGATTGTATGGATAGAATTCAATACACATATAAATGATATATCTATGTTTTTAATATTAAATTCAAGACTAAGTTTTGTTAAAAACAAAACTTAAAATCATGAACTAGATATACATCAAAGTAAGTTTCTCAAAATTATGAGCCAAACAATGTATATGGTTGAATCCACTATACATATAAACCATGTAAATTACTTTAGATGAAATCTAATTATGAAACCAAAAGATATATTCTTGAAAATTCGAAACGGTTAAACTGAAATCAAAACTTTTGAACTTGTGTGCGTGCGTGTGAACTTGAGCATGTCAAGACTAATCATCTGTACACAAGATCTAAAAAAAAAAAACTAAACTAAACAAATCAAAATCTTCTTGTAGAACTCCTTCTCCAAGCCGACTCGATTCAAACACGATCCAAAGATCTTGACTCTAACTGAGTGTTAGATGCGATCTTGACGCGCGAGCTCTTGAATTATCATGTGGTAGCTCCAAAATTTGACTTTGAATCCTTTATTGAAGCTAAACTCCTACTAAGATCTTGATCAATATCTGAAACTTATTAAACTAAAGATTATTAGTAAACTAACCTTCACAAGTTAGTCATCATCAAAAATAAGGTGAAGGGCCTCTGGCCCACATATTAGAATATGAGATTGAAGGTTAATTATATATAGAGAAAGAAAATAGCACGGAATTGCTTTGAAAAGAATGAAAGTGATTGCAAGAGATCTTTTGAAAGTTTTATTAAAAGTTAATGCTTATTTTTTTATATAGGGTCAATAATCTCTTATTTATAAATTCTATAAAATAGAGTTATTGCAGAATATATTTGATTGGTTACAAATCAAGTAGTCAATTAGAGATAGATACCATAAAATACCACTTGTGAAAAGCATAGAAAAAACTAATTAAAAAATGGCTATATTTTGAAATGTCAAAATAGTGCTCTCAAAACAGATTATTGATACTCATTTTGAATTTTGTTTTGAACTAAGTAAAGTAAGTTTTTGAAAATAGCTAAGTAAAGTAAGTTTTTGAAAATAGTCAAGTAAAGTAAAAGTAAGATTTTGAAATAGTTAAGTAAAGTAAGTTTTTGAAAATAGTCAAGTAAAGTAAAAGTAAGATTTTGAAATAGTTAAGTAAAGTAAGTTTTTGAAAATAGCTAAGTAAGTTTTTGAAATTTGATTTTGAACATAAATATTCAAAAAAAATTATAGTAAATACTTGAGATTTTGAAAATCTTTTATTTTTATGTGTCTTTCCATAAAGAGAATTATATCTAGTTTGTTTTAACAGAATATCTGAGATACCTACCCAACTTGACTAGATATAAATAGAAGTTGAAGTTGGCTTGATTTTCAAGTACTTTAAGTTGAGTCTTAAATCTTCACTTGAGTTTTGATTTAAGTTGAGTTTGGATTCTTCACTTTGGTTGATCTGAGTTTTAGCTTTGACTTCTTTCTTTGATATAACTTTATTTGTGTAAAAACTTCTCAATCCACCTTCCTCCATACAGATTTGCAATATAAACTCTAGTCCATTCATCCTCCATCAATGATACCAATTGAGCATCCATGAATCTTAAACTACATGCTAAATAAGCAATTAATATCATATAAATGGCTTGTTATTCATCATGAAAATATAAGGGTCAACATGTATTGCGAAAAATCATCGATAAGAGTGATATGGTAAGAGCATTCGTTTTGAGTCTTTACATTGAAGGGTCCATAGATATCGGAATGGAATAATTCAAGCAGTGTTGATGCAATTTTGACTTTTTCAAACGTTTTCCTTGCCAACTTGTTTATAAGACATTCTTCATAGGTGGGCAACGTGACTGAATTTAGAGGACGCTTTAGTCCCCCTCTAGCCAACCGGGTTATTGTCTCAGCCCCAATATGTTTAGTCTGGTATGCCAATTAACATAATCATTCTCAATATCCATTGATAGAATATCTTTTAATTACAAAACTACTAAGAGGATTCAAGTTTACACAAAACATACCACCATCGCAAAAAAGCCTGACCAACTGCAAAGTTTAATAAAACATTGTTTTGATGAAATTCTATGCCTAAGCCTAAGTAGAAGCTTTGACAAGAAAAGGAGGTTGCGCCGATTCCAAGAGACATGAGAGACATCATAAAGGAACAAGGTAGACCCACCTCCAAAATCTAGCTTGAAATACCAATAGCTTTCATACTAAGGTCACCATGAATAATTGCCTACTCACTACTGGAATGCATCAATACTTCACGAATCCATCTTTATCCCATGCTACGTGGTTCGATAACCCTGAGTCTTCCACCCATGAATGAGGAGAATAAGTAAGTGCCCCAAAATTTTGATTTGTATACTAAAATCGTAATAGTAGAGTGGAGTGAGTTTTTTCTCCTTTACCTACGGATAGTCCCGTGCAAAGTGATCCAAATCTACTCAACCATGATAAGCCATCTCAGCTTAGCCCTTCTTCCCAGCACGCTTGCTGTGGCTGGTTTTCTTTAGTCTTCCCTTTTTATAAAAATTCCTCTTATGTGGCATATTTTTCCTAGCATTAGACTTATGCACATGAAGCGCTCTCAACGAAGAAAGCCACACACCCACTTGGTTATGTCATAATTCGCTCGGTCTCAAGCTATGCGTAAAGTCTAGGAGTGCTAAATGTTTGCACGTTGCCCTTATACAATGAGTACTCTAAAAGTTTCAACTCTTAGATTTCTTAAAGGGAACTAATTTCAAGTTAGATTTCTCATATATCAATTGCATGGGTCACTCCAAATTCTCTTAGAGTGCATCCCATAGGTTCTTAGCATTCTTACAATGATAAAGGTGTTCGAATCCTTCGAGATCATTCTGCATACAACTCAGTATTACATAATGAGTATTGCGATTAAATTTCGCCCAAACCTGATTCTGCTGCTTCTCCTTGGTGGAAGCATTATAACTCGGCGATTCCCTTCTCTTAATGATTACTAACAACGTATCGTCTGCATTGAGTAGATACTATATCTTATGGTGCCAAATGTAATAATTGTTGCCATCTAGTTGTATCCTCTTAAGCGAATCACCAATTTATTTGGAAGCCATGACGTAAACACTATGAAAGCTCATTATTATAGTTTGCAACATATTTGGATTTCTTACAGAACAACACATCTATTTTCGCAATAATTAATAAATCACGGTAATAAAAAATTTTGGTCGCAGCGGGAACGTGACTTTGTGCAATGCTCGAATCATCTCTCGTGCCTAGGACTAAATTTTTAAAAGCCTAGACTTAATATTATGAAAAAAGTATCACGGTGACTTTGGAGCAAAATTTGTAAATTCGCCACAAGTACTAAGCACATCCTACTCTTTTTGTAAATTTTATAAGGGTATCAT
Source organism: Agave tequilana (assembly GCA_038442645.1). NCBI lineage: Eukaryota > Viridiplantae > Streptophyta > Magnoliopsida > Asparagales > Asparagaceae > Agave > Agave tequilana. The sequence continues at coordinate 44,363 of JAVJIF010007900.1, read as the reverse complement.
GTCAAAAGCGTATGGATTTTGATGATTTTAATTAAAATTTGGTAAAAACATATTTCCAAGCCCATCTCAGTCCGAAAAATCAATAACGGTCAAGGTTCAACCCTCTCAGCCTAGTCATTGTGTCGTTGCCGGTGCGCGCTCCGCACAAGCTTGAAGAATCATCGTCCAATTGTTGCAGCCCAGTGTCGACGCCATAGTCGGCCATGTCGTGGGCAGGCCGGCAATGCTGCCTCCCGGTGGCACACTGCTGTAATCGCGGCTGCAGCCCTGCTGCCTGATGTGCCTTGCGTAGGCCTGAAGAGGTAACTCCAGCAGGCAACACCATTACACATGTGCCCGCAGCGCGACTGCTGCGAGGCAGCGCTGCTGCTGGGGGTGGCTGGCGGTGCTACCACAGGTGTAACCCGTGCCCGCGTACGCAGCGGTGTTGCCGCAAACGCACTCCACGTTTGCGCACACAGGTGGTCGCCGCAAAGGCGGCGCTACTGCGTGGCGTGGGCGACGGTGCTGCCGCAAGTCTGAGTTAGGGTTTCCTTCGGCCTTGGGAACGACCATTAGTACGCGCCGACATGCTTGACCACTGGCCGATCGATGCTACGACGACATTTAGGGTGGTGCTTGTTTGGCGTGTCGGCCGATAGGTCGGTGCCGCCATGGCTGCAACCAGGTTCTCAATCATCAAATTCTTCTTTTTTTCTAGGATTTCCAAAATTTAATCTTTTCCATCAAAATTTGATTTTTGAAAAACATCATCAACCCAAATCAATATTATCAATTATAATCCAAAAATATATCAAACCCTAATTTCGTAAGAATTGATCTTCAAAAGAGAAGAGCCTTTACAATGGCTCTGATACCATGTAATAATTTCAGGTATCTGCATATCCATATATATAGATCGTATAAATATCGTAGCGGAAAATGTACCTCTTTAGTGCGAAGGATTTCTCCTCGAAAGAGCTTTCTTCTTCTTGATAGTGTAAGAAAATACAATGGACCTCGCGAGATTCCTTCGTCACGAATCACGATTCAAGTAAAATAGGCAACCGTTGTTGGGTGCTTAAAAAAGATGAGAAGTTGCAAGTAATTGCACATAATTGATGTAGTTGCATATTGTTTGAGGGAGAAATAGTCCTCCTTATATAAAGGAGGCCAACTTTAGTTCTAACCCTTGCAGGAGTAACTTTAGTTCTAACCCTTGTAGGAGCATTATAATGCCTCAATAGATTTTTCCGTTAACTTGATCCCACGGCCTATGTTGGGTGCTTTATTAAATCAAACCAGTTTAGAAATTGACTAGTCTTTTAGGTTAAGCCTATTTACTAATTAGGTTTGGGCTTGGCCCCAGCTCCCTTGTATGCCGGCTCATCCAAGTCTAACACTTACTAAATTATATAATTTTATTAGTATTTGTATTCCTATATATATTTAACAACTTATATATGGATATGATAAATTTCATATGAGATCAAATTTGCATCCCACATTCTCCGTCCATGATCTAGAAATGTAAAATAGTAATATATTTTATTTAAAAATATTATGTATAAATAATTTCTCCTGAAACAATCAAACCTTCTCGTGTTGTGTGTGAGTGGACAAGATCAAGCAATTCATACTCCTCTTCCCTCTAAAGCTTGTTTGGATCGCAGAAAAGTTGCTGAAAAAAATGGGGTTTTCGTGAGCCTCATTTTCAGTTTTTTCAGTTTTTATAAAAAATTATTTGTTTGAAAAAAAACCCTGGAAATAAGAAAAGTGACGCTGACATCAAAATGTCAGTATTTTTTTAATTTTATTTTTACTGTAAAAAAAAAATTAAAAATCGAATGAAAAGCTAACAGCGTTGTGCCCAAAATCAAATTTTCTCAGGAAAAGCTGGTCTTGTTTTCTCAAAATTTTCTAAATAAGCCCTTAAATATTATCCAAATTGCTAAACACACATCGGGTGAGCCCCACACGAGGCCAAACCCATCCAATCAAAGGGTGACAAAACGGGGGCGAATAATCAGTGGCGCGTAGAAATCACGATTTTCACATCCAGTTAGATTCCAGCTCTTCAGCGAGAAAGCTCAACTCCTCGCGCCTCTCAGACACAGACCTTTCAAGAGATCTGGACCGTTCTCAACGAACACCTTCACTTCCACAAGATCTTGATCGTATATTAAGCCGGTCCCGTCAACTCGTTTCTCTGCTTTCCGTTATCGTCAATCAATCCCTTTCATCCGGTTACTTTCCCCATAAAATAATAATTTTTATTGATAAAAAAAAGGAAAAATTGGTATAAAACTTATCCTTTCATATCTTCGCCTTTCCTCTTCTCAAAAAAGAGGATCCACAAGAATTCTAAAGGTCGCTCCTTTCTCTCTTTCTGGATTCAATCTGTTTTTTTTTTAGTTTTCTGTTGATTTTTTTTATTGGAGCAGGTGTTGGCCGATGGCGTCGAAGCGGATCTTGAAGGAACTGAAGGATCTGCAGAAAGATCCGCCCACGTCCTGCAGTGCAGGTATGATCAGATCCGAAATCGCTCAAATTGCGTTTGTTTTTTCTTTAATTTTCCCTGACTTTGTTCACAAAAAAATGGATTTGGATCTAGAAAAAATATTGTTTTTGCTTCTACCGTCTGTTTGTTCTAAATCTATCATATTGTTGGCTTTTGATGTTGAAATTTTTGGATGGTGATTTTATCTGAGAAATGTGATTAGAGCATTTCTAGTTTCCGATCGTAATAATTGAGTTTGACATATTCTTATTGAGGGTTCTTTTTTTTTTCCCATGTGCAATTATGATTTGCACATGGATTTATCACCTTTATATATTTTAGTCCTCAAAGATCACCCGCATGTATTAATGTCAACTATTGACGAAAGTTCATGTTGTTTGCTACTGAATTTCCCTCCTTGATTGTTGTTTACGGGTGAATCCAAATTTTATGGGCATTAGGAAGTAATAGACAATGTGCAATGCCGACATTCACCATTAACAAATATGTGTGCGTGACAGTTGGAGAATCACTCTTTTAAATACTGTAACAGTATATTCATTCCCTTGGGTTGAGGTTGAGCTTAAATCATTTGTAGTAGTGGCACCATTTTTTGAATTTGACTGATGTCACGTGTAGACCGCCTTTTGAATATTCATTATTTGTTGGGTTAGTAGGCTTTGGTAGTCGAGCATTTGAAATTCTTATGGGCACTTGAATGAATAGTTGCTAGCCACCTGTATTAGCCGTGTCAAAATTTCTCTGCTCTTGATTAATCTGAATACAAATAATTGTTGATAATGTTCATCCTATTGTAGTCTTCCCCCTTCTGTAAGATATAGCATTTTAAAAGTTCATAATGATTCTGTGGTCATTTAAACAGTGCACTGATTGATGGTGGGGTATTCTATGAATGTTCAAGTTCCCTTTGAATTCCATGCACAATGTAGTTTTGGGACAGATAACCCTTGTAGGCTCCGTATAGAATTTCAAAGCAGTCCAGTTACACCTGTAAATAAATTATACCTCGTCCATAGTACTTGTATTACCATATTGTGTTGCTAGTTGTAATTGATCTTTAGAATTCCCCAACCCTTACCCTAACTCAACATGAGTAATCCACAGAATAGAATTTTGGTAATTTCAACCTAGGTAGGTCATCTAAGCTTAAGTGGCATAAATTTCGAAATCACATAATTTAGCCACCATAACTGGAATGTAACATTAACTCACATGGTCATCTTATTGTTGTTTATCATATAACCCTTCACAGCTCAAATGGGGAGAGACTGTCTTTAGCCCTTCTCTATTTCAATTATTACTGAGTCACTGGTTTGCTACTTATAAGCTAGATGTTTCTTTCCACCGATGGGCCTTCTAGGTTATCCTTGGGTGGGAGCAGGAAACCAGCGAACCAATGTTGATGATGACAAAATTAAAACAGTTAAATCTTTGTCGCCATGCCATTTCATTGGAGAAAGAAATGAATGGTGAATAAACTTTATATCCAAAGGGGAAAAAGAAGAAGGCATTGTTGTGAAATTTTGTTTGAGATGCTTTTATTGTTGAAACTGAATGTTAATGATAAGTAATTTGCATATGTTTGGCATTTCCAGGTCCCGTGGCTGAAGACATGTTCCATTGGCAAGCAACAATAATGGGTCCACCAGACAGTCCTTATGCTGGAGGTGTCTTTCTAGTTACCATCCACTTCCCTCCAGATTATCCATTTAAACCACCTAAGGTATTGCCAATACTATTTTTAGCTCAAGTTGATCATAAAGCTCTTTTTATTTATTCTATGTATATTGAAGATTGTTGTCTGCATCATAGAGCCTTTGCAAGCTTTTTTCCTTCAAAGCTTTATTCTTATTGACTTGCCTATACTTGTATTACTGTGAAGCAAGTTTAGCTCCTTCAAGTGCTCCTTCAAGTACTACTTCAATTCAATTTATATGTTAAAATTAACGGAGATTAATTGCAATGGAATTCAGAGTGGTAGAACCCTTTGTTGTTTTACATGATTATTTGCTTTTTGATAGCCAACAATGAATAGCAGGATCCAACCATGGTTTGATATCTATATCCTTGATTGCTTTCTTGTTTTGCAACAAATGCTTCTTGGCAGGTTTTGGATTAACTTTTGAGATTTCATAATTATGTTGGGCATCAAGGGTCTTTTATTTTTTAAGTTTTATTTATTTATTTTGGTTAGTTATGGGCCTTGAGATCAACCAATAGCTTTTTAACGTTTGGAGACTTGATTTGACCTTAAGATGTCCTCGTTTTGTGAGAGTTAAACTTGTTTATTTCTTGAGAATCACTAATTTTCTTTTCTTTCCTTGTTCTCTTCTTTTGAGTGAGACTATCCGCAAAAGAATGTCTTTCTCCATCTCATTGCTCAAACTGGTTGTTGTTGGCATCAGTTGGTAGTCATAAGATCTGGAATTTGTTTGGAAACTACAAATTCATATACATCAGGAGTCAGCTGAGAACAAAAGTATGGTTTTGAAGCATGTTGATGGCACTATAAGATTAAGAAATTTAGGGGGGAAAGTAAATATTTCAAGAAGAAACATTTCTCTGCTGCTTGTTAGTAAAATAATAACTTAATGTTTGGTATACTTTTCCTAGCATTATCTTTTAGCAGTATAGTGAAGTCGTCCAAGTGTCTCATACCCTTGAGAACATGGCCCATACAGATCTGAGATCCCAATAGATAAGGAGTAAAATATATAGTAATTGATAATGATTGCACAGATATTACAATTCTGTGATGATGTTTGTGAACATTTTTATTCAGATCTGATGTCGTATATATCACTAAAGGGCAATGCATATTGTTTAATGTGGTCCAAGCTTTTTCATAATTCAATACATGAGAATATGGTAAGGTCGTGTCAGTAAAATCATTAGATCTTCATGCTGCCTAGCATCTCCTGACCTTTTTATATATGTGCAGCAAACCCTTTCAAAATGTACCATGTTGAATGTCTCAGTAAACTTTGTCATAGAAAGCATGCTCTTTCTTGGAGAGCAGCGAGTAAGACCAAGAGATCAGGAGTTAGGGGGCATGATGTATATTCTATGTAGTCAGTCTCACATGGGAATTTTTAAAACTCAACTTTTTGATAATGCTCAAGCACTTGGAAGTTGGAAAAGTCCATTGCGCAGCTGACAATTGCCAAGATGGTTTATTGGAATGTCATGCATTTGAATAGGTAGTTGTAAGGTGTAGACAAGTGTGAGTTCCCTTCATGCTGCAGCCAGCTTTATAATGTGGTAACTCTTGACTCCTGGGAAGGTCTTGCGATTGATACAATATCCTTAAACTGATATGAGTTCTCTGAAACTACATAGCGCAATGACATCAATAATAATCACCAAGCCCTTATTCCAAATTTCACGTTGGTTACATCAGTCCCCTTTTCTATACAGTTATGTTAAAGCATCTCTGTTAGATTAGTAACCACCAAAATCCTTTCCCGCATCCTCAATCCCTGTTTATGTTGGTCTAGCCCCCAGTTATTCCTGCAACTATGGTTTAAAGAACTAGAGAAAAGAATTTTTTTGTGTGGTTGGGGTGGGGGGGGGGGGGCATGATCCTATTGCTCCAAGCTGTTGTGCACGTCAGTTTGTTGCTCATATCCAAACCATTCCAATGATTCTCTCTCATCTTATCCTCAACTAAAGCTACCTTTAACGTCCTAGTTTATCCTACATAAAAGGCGGCTGTCATAATTACTTGCATGAAGGTGCAATGTTGTCTTATTACCTTTGCACGCTACACAGTATACAAGAAGATAAAGGTGAATCCTTCAGTTTGAATCAAAAGGCTTTTAATTTGGTTACTAGAGCGGACTCTGTTATTTCTTCCCTTTCACAGGCAGACACATCTATGTCTATGGATATAAATTTCCTATGACCAAGACTGACAGCATAGATGGGCTTTTGATTTTTGGTTTTTCTGTAAATTTTTCTGTTTCACGAATAAGTTGGGGATATGACCTTAGGTCCATCTCTGTGAAGCCTTGTCTCTAGTAGTAGGGCCCAGACATTACAGATGCTGGTTGATCATCCCTAAATTTTTTGTACTATTTTATTGCTTAAGCATTTTCCCTTACCGTTTTGTTAAAGTTCCAGCATTTGGTTTTCGTTTTATTCTGTCTCTTGAGGATATATCAAATGAACGATTTAACGAAGTTGATCAATGAGAATTTTTTCGTTAACTGTAAGTCTCTCATGTACATGCATTTTAAAAAAAGTTTTCTTGTATATTTCATTCTCTTCTATCTATATCCATATATCTTGGATTCTGGAAGAGTTTTAGTTGGGCTCCTCACACTTTTAAGCCATTATTTGACCTAATGGCTGAAGGAGGCATAACTTCTTGTTCAATAAATTAGAACTGTACTCATGATAGCAATGGAAGTAAGCTTTGTTTGGCCCAGTTTGCTAAGTTTTGAGTCTGATTTTGGGCCAGTAACCAATTGTATTTATACTTGCAATATAAGTTTGAGTTTGATACACTCTGTATTGTACCAGATGTTGCTTTATAATAAATCTAGCTGTAATGAGCAATTATATTATAATCTAGTCATTTGAGGGTAACATAGAATTATGTGTAAAGAAAGTTGCTTTTTGTTACAAGTTTTACTAGTTTCCTAAGCATGTTCAATGATTTGATGTTCTTAGATTCATGAATCTACCAAACTCCTGCAATGAAGCAAGTACACTTGTCATGAAGTATGTGTGTTGGACACATGTTGTGCATGTACTAGACACGAAACTTCTTGCATGCCATTACTGTGTCATGTGCTGTTTTAAGAGTTTCTGTATCACATATTTGGGGCGAGTTGTATACGTATCGGCATGTCTATTTCTCTATGCTTCTAACTGCTATGAAGTAGTTGTTATGAGAATACACCAAATGGAAATTAGCAGATTGCAAAGCTCCTTTGCTGGCACTCGTGTACAACTGTATATAGCTGACCATTTTAGTTGAATGCCTGTTCTGCCACCGAAGAACTGGAGTGTAAGCCGAAACAGTGGTAGCATACTAGCATTTATGTGAAATTATATGCTTCTCTCTTGGAGGCATTGCCAGCTGTTTACCAGGACCAGACCGTACTTTGTGAAGTAGATGGAAAACTTTGTTAAGTGAGTAGTGCATATGCCCAATCCTAACTATTTAAATGGTAAAGAGCAGATTTCACTCTTGAAGCATAAGTAATCAATGCGAGACTCTGGATGTGTAGATGGAGAACATATGTTTGTTAAATGAGTAATACACATTAATGGTCCTCATGTCAGAACGATCAGAGGATACTCATGTCCATAATGGAAACATGTAATGGATTGTGTAACTTCATCATTCATTAATACAATACAATGCGGGCTTTCTAGGTAGCTTTGCCTCAATCTTGAGTAGATCTGTCTCAACCCCGATAGCAGTAGTTCCATTGAATGTGTGCTAGAAAAGTTTCTTGTATAATACTTATTATGAACGCAAGAACTACCAGTAGCTAGCATCTTTGGTAGAGGAACTGTGGTAAAACTTCTGCAGTTGATGACATACATGCTGGGGAGGATGTGTGACCTTCAGGAAAGTCCTTGCTTAGAACATTAGAAGTGGTATCAGAAGCATACACTATCGTAATTGACTACCCATGCACATTAAGCATTTGACATCAAACATTGAGGTAGAAAGTTCTGATGCTGGGAATAGGTTCTCCTCTTGCGTCTGAGTTTCACAGCTGATTTTCTCATGTACTGAATGAATTTTCTCCTTGCTGTCAACTTTTGGAGATCTTTTGAATTGGTTGCCTTAAAATTTTTATTCCTTTTGGTGAAAGAATCACTTGTCATTCTAAAGTTCCTTCCTATTATTGGATAGACCCCCTACTCTGGTGAAACTAAGTCATGATTTGAGCTCTTAGGTTTGTTCCTGACCTTATATATCTAAAGACTATTATCTTGTTTAAGATTTAACATGGAAACCATCTATCATGCCTAATTTAGCAATTCTTTGGATTTAGTAGCAGATTATTTGACAGAGCCACCAATGAACTGATTGTCTTGATTCTGCATTAGGATGTAACTGAGAAAAGTAATATTAATATTCTGCTTCTGCCCTTGATCCCACATTTTTTGGGCCTGTTAGATGAATACACACACACACATATTAATATTTATTTGATTTAGCTTTGTTGAGAGCATTTCTAGCATGATTGTTATCCAAGGTCTTTGATTGTTATCCATCATTAGAGATTGAAATGCCTTTAGAAGTACCTTATATGATGCTTATTTGATGGTCATACATGGTATTTTTTTCATGTATGCTTGTTTCTGCATTCTACTCCCGACAGGTCGTGTTTGCCAATATATGTAAAGTCCCAGAGACCCAAAATTTTTGGAGATTACTTATAACTATTGAAGTGCTAAGTGCTTCAAAGCCTGGTTAAAAATTCCAAAAGCAAGTTTCTCGGCACATCTTTCTTGGGGGGGGGGGGGGGGTAATACTACCTTAATTTCTTATGTTTGTTGTGTTTTTGAAGAGAAAGTATGTTGTAGCTTTGATTTTGAGATGTATAATTATCAGAAATTATTGAGCAGAATATGATGTCTATCAAGTTTTTCAAGGGGTATGCGATCTCCATAATAATACTATTTGGCTCGTATGATATATAGGATCACATTCACATCGTCCATTATTTAATATTTAGTGGCATGGTTAGTGTAATTATATACATACATGCACTAATAGGGGTATATGTACACAATTGGTCTTGATCCATAATTAGTCTTGATTAATTAAATTATACAAGTAATTACATAATTAAATATGATGGGTTTTTAATTCATTAAACTAAAGGATTAGTGGATGAGAGTGAGAGGGTAGGTAGAGTGGAGGGAGATGAGGCCAAGTGTCATATATGGATAATTTTCATATATTTATATATTTCTGTGTGTATATTGGGAAAATAAGTTAAATAACTTCATTTCTCACGAACCCTCTCTTCCTTTCCCCAATTTCTCTCCCTCTCTCCCCTTTCTTGATGGTGATCGACAACAACCCCCTAATTTGATCTCCTCTCAATCTCTCACCTTCTCACTCTCTCTCCCTCAATCTCTCCTCCCGTCTCCTTTCCTCTCTCCTTACCCTTCTTGATGATCGGTGACAAACAGGTTGTGGTCGGTCGGTCGGGAGACAAGCGGCGCCAGCGAGGGGAGCACGCGCATGAGAGGAAGGAGGGGGGGTTGCGGCAACAGCCTTGGCTGCTGCTGCCGCTGGTCTGGCTCAGGTGCGCGATAAAGCAGGCGACGCGACAGCTAGCAATAAGGGCGAGCAGCGTGCGTGGGTAACGAGCTTAGGTGGCCTAGAGAGTGAGCTCAACGGACTTCGACACCGAGAGTAAGGTGGGAGCGGAGTTCTCATTTTCAAGATTTAGATATCCTAACCTGATCTTTCTATTATATTTAGATCTTGATTAATAGATGAAAATTTCTCGTGATTGTGTGAATGGGTTTCTCTCTAATGATGTGGTTCTAATTTTTAACCATGGGTTGTTTTACTTTCTCTACTTGCTTAAAAGATAGAAAAAATTGCCTACTTTGTCTTTGGATTAGATTTGAAATATGGGTGCTCTTGTTTGACACTTTTCATTGCTATTCTTCGTTATAATTCCATTAAGCTATGGTTGAATTTTGATAGCAATTCCCCGCTTGCCCTTGCCAACAACTTGAGGTCGTTACCTTTCATTAATTTCACTTGTAACTCTTCAGACTCCATGCAAATGAGTGGGGATCTGTTGTGATATATTCCACAATGTGATCAATTCCCAATTATAGTAAATGTATAGGTCTACATGGAAGTCAAATTAGCCCACCAAGGCAAAAGCTAGGCCATAAGCCGTTGGGAAATTTCGCGTGTTTTTAGAAAGCTTAAGATACATCACCCCGTCTTTCTTCGGTATGTGTTGGATTAAATTTCTGATCCAGCCGGGATGGATCGAAACCATCAAGTTTCGGCAGGTCGTAGTGATGATGTTGTACTTATATTTTATACGCAACATTTTGTAGGAATTGGGTATGATTCTTAAAGATTATTTTGTGCAATGTCCAGCACTTGAAGAGATGTTAGATGGGATAATTGTGGTAGGATAATATCCCTTAACATATTTGGATGTAAGCGAAGAAACTAAGTGGTGATAGGTTCACTCCAATTCATGATGGTACATTCCATTTTAATTTTGTTGTAAGCAAGATCAAGAATTATCATGTGTCATAGATTAGTTGCAGATTCATAGTTTTGGTAGTCCTTGACAATTATGACTAGTTTGTTCTTTTGTGTTTGAATAATCTATTAATTAGAAGGTTGAGTGTTTGTGGGTTCGTGCATGCATTTTTTATTCGATCAAATTGATTGAGTAGAAGACAGAAGAGAATCCATTTTTACTTTATTACAAGAGACTTGAGTACAAAGGATTAGGAAATCTCAACTTGTTACCTAGAAAACTAGCACAATCAGATTAACTTAATATAGATTGTCACATTCATGTATCAAACGCAGACATTGCTGAAATTAACAAACAACTGCCATAGCAAATGTGAAGAAAGAGATAAGTTGAAATCCGATATAAGTCTAGTATCTAACCATTCTGCTATGACTTTGAAGTTATCCAACTCAGCCTTGATTTACAAGCGTGATCTGTCTTGTCAAATCTTTCTTCTTGCCCGAGAGAACTTGTTTACCCTGTCATCAAAGAATTGGTGTGAGAAATGATTTTGAGCTTAGCTTTAAGTGGAAAGTATACCGTGTGCTCCACACTATTTTTCTTTAATGCCAATCTTAATAGAATCTTTCTGACTTGATGAGTCCATTTCTTGTCATTGATCTTCTTGAAAACAGAAATTTATATTCGATGGATTAGTTGTCCTTATCCTTGCTTGGTGTCAGGTATATCTTTGTTGCTTGTTACTGATGCTGGGATTCTCTTATTAATTGTCGTCATGGACCTCACCAAGAAAGTCCTTTTAGTTTAACAAGTGATGTTTCTCAAATTGTTTTATAGAGCTGGGTATATAGGTGTCTTCAACAAGTTTGATAATCTCGTATAATGCAACAACTTATGTGTCTAGTTAATTCAATAGATGGCATGGCATCTAAGGATTAAGACTTTAGCTTGAGTAAACAATCAATCAATAAATTTCTGTTTCCTCTTCCTTGGATTCCTTTAATTTTTCTCCTTGAATTTAATACAAATTGTGGTCTCCAGAATACTCATTCATGACTTTGCAGCGGGACCGCTACATAAGTTTTCTTATGTGTAGCCCCAACATTGAATTAGAACCATAACTTGAGGTAGGACCATTCTAATGATA
>JAVJIF010007900.1:0-27500 GCA_038442645.1 Agave tequilana | reverse complement strand
ACTCTTCTCCAAACTTCTATCCACATTCTCATATAATTTGTCCACTTTTTTCAAAATTTTGTCTACTTTATTTTATATTCTATCCACCTATTCTAATGTTTTTAATTTCATATCCACTTTCTTTAATGTTATATTTTCGAAATTATGTTCGTTTTCTTTAATATGACTTCTTTAATATTCTGTCTACGTTTTCAAAATATTATGTCCACCTACTTTGGCTACCTTGTGAATGATTTTATTCACCTTCTCAACAATTTGTTGAGAATGTAGACAATTTTCAACGTCCCCCAGGGGTGGCAGGGGGCTGAGATCGCGTCCTTTCCTCTTTTTATGTCTGTCTTAGTCAACTTCTATCTATTTTTTTTTTATATATTTATGTCCAATTTTCGTCTTTTTGACCACCTTCGTCAATTTCTGTTTATTTTTTTATATTTCTGTCCAACTTTTGTCTTTTTTGCCCACCTTCGTTAATTTCTGTCTACTTTTTTATATTTCTATCTAACTTTTGTCTTTTGTAAATTTTTGTTCACCTCAAGGTGGTTAAATATTTTTGCATTTATATCAGAGATTTTTTTTTTTTGTTGCATATATGCTATATTTCTTTCCACCTCAAGCTAGAAAGTTGGCAGAAATATTAAGTAGTAGACATAAATTAACGAAGATGGTCAAAAAAGACGAAAGTTGGACAAAAATATAAAAAAGGAGACACAAATTGATGAAGGTGGACAAAAGAATGAAAGTTGGACAGAAATATAAAAAAGCATACAAAAATTGATGAAGGTGCATAAAAAAAGACAAAAGTTGGACAAAAATATAAAAAAATATACAGAACTTGATGAAGGTGTACAAAAAAGACAGTAGTTTGACAAAAATATAAAAAGTAGATAAAAGTTGAGTAAGACTAAGACAGATATAAAAAGAGAAAAGAGCGCGATCTCCGCCACCTGTCACCTTCAGAGCCGCTGAAGATTGTCTATATTCTCAACAAGTTGTTAAGGTGGATAAAACATTCACAAGGTAGCAAAAATATTAGAGCAAATTGTTGAGAAGGTGCATAGCCAAAATATTAGAGTAGGTGAACATAATATTTTGAAAACGTGGACAAGATATTAAAGAAGTCATACTAAAAAAAGCGGACGTAATTTAGAGATATAATGTTAAAAAAGTGGATATAATATTAAAAAAATTAGAATAGGTGGACAGAGTATCAAATAAAGTGGACAATATTTTAAAGAAAGTGGACAGAATATATGAGAAGGTAGACAAAAATATAGAGAACGATGATAGAAAAATAGGCATATATGAATTTTTTTTGCTAAAATCGGTCTACACGAGTAGCACGTGACAAGCATTAAATGCCTGTCACGTGGGCCGCTCAAATCAACTCAGACAAGACATTTAATCGCAATATAGGCAATATGTAATTTATTGATGGGGACAAGGGCGTCTTGCACTTAAATTTTGATCAATGAGTTTATTCACACAATTTCAAACAGTGAAGAGTTTTTCACATGATATGTCATTTCAGGGACCTAAAGATAATTTTTTCTTTAATGGATGTTGAGCTTCCGCCACGGTCAATGGAGAAGAGGCTCAAAACCCCGTGCGGTCATGAAACGGGGGTTTTAAAGATTTCCGTTGTAGGAAGGAGCAGGACAGCGCGCAGCGCAGCAGAGAAGGGTCTCATCCCAGTATCCTAATTCAGAGCAGCAAAAGCTCCGAAATCTTCACATTTCCACCGCTGGGAGATCCTACAGTAACCACCACAGCGCAATCCACACCCCCCACCCCCACCCCCCCCCCCCCACCCCTCCTCCTCTTCTCATTTCAGAACTCCCCACCCCCCTGTATATACCAAAAGCTGGGAAACAAGCTACTTCGTCCGTGCAGTTGCATCTCTCTCTCTCTCTCTCTCTCTCTCTCTCTCTCTCTCTGTCCTTGACCGTTATCTTTCTCACTCACTATTTACGTCTCTTTATACTTTAAGGTTTATCACTGTACCAATGTTTCTCTTTTCTTTGAAATTTCACTTTCTCCCCAATCCTCAATAGCTATCAAGAAGACAGAAATTCTCTGTCCCTTCTGTCTCCAAAAACTCTCTGCATCTCCCTAGTGCCATTTTGCTCACTGTCGTTACCGCGCCTTGGAAGCCATTTAGCCAGGTGGGGCTACTGGGTCCCACCGGAGGCCCACTGGAATCAACGGCCCAGATGGGCGCGGTGGCTCTGTGATGAAAAACACGGTGAGCAAAAAATAAATTTTTTTTTCATATCTCCATAAAAGCCCTTCCTCGAAATTTCACTCCTCTTGTCTCTTTTACCCCCTTGCTCTCATTTATTCTCCTGCGGTTTCACTCGAATCTTATCATTCCCCTGCCCACATTAATGGCTAAGCCATGCCCGCGCCCGCGAACAATCTGCATCGTTTGCCACGACCCCAACGCCACCGATTCCTCCCCGAGGATGAGCCCTTTTGCTCCTCTCACAGTCCCAAGCACTACTACATTCACAAAATAAAACTGGAGAACGAAGCAATCAGAGTAGCGAAGCAGAAGACGAAGAAACTAGCTACAACAAAGACTAAACAGAGCACGCCATCGGCCAGCAGGAAGTTCCGCGGTGTGCGAAGGTGGCCCATGGGGGAAGTACGCGGCGGAGATACGCGACCCGCAGTGGGGCGTCCGCTTCTGGCTCGGCACTTACGACATGGTGGAGGAGGACAGCGACGGTGTATGACTTGGCAGCCGTTGAGTTCGGGGGGGGGGGGGGGGGAGGGTTGGGCAAATTTTGACTTTAATGGCTGGGATTTATAAGTTAACAGTTGAGTTAGAACAATGCCTTTATTTTTTAAAAATAATCTAAAAAGAAGATATTATATGCAAATTGTATGTATTATTTCATTATTTTATAAAATTCAGTATGGATATCCATTCACACTCAACTGTAAGTGGTTCCTCCCTTGATCAAATGGCCACTGTTTTGTGAGTATTTTCATGCTCTCTCAGAATTTAGCTGTCTTTTCCTTGGTTTTTGTGGGGGTAGTCGGACGTTTGTTTTGTTGTGAAAGATGAGGAACTTGTAACGGCAATAATGTGTAATTATATGTTTTGTCTCCCTCACGAGTACTTGAAGTAGTTTGCAGTCTTTCTGTGGGCCAAAAGAACCAAGAAATTGGCAAAATCGTCTGTAAGTTCAACTCTACTGGGGTGTTATTGTTGAGATTATGTGTGAAAGTTTTGCAATACAAGGTATTTTGGAACAACTATTTTTTTTCATCTCCTAGCAAGCATTGTAGTGAGGCCTTGTTCTCGATCCTATATAATTACATTGGGGTTCTTAATTGGTACTACTAAACTTTCAAACAAAAGTAATTAGCAGTTGTAGATTTAGCTCACTATTTAAAATATATCATCTTCTTGAACTTCTTTACTTGCATGCTCGACATAAAACATGTTATTTAGAACATCCAAGTATCACATCTCCAGTTCCTATTAAATTTGAATTGGAAGAAGGTTTTTTTTTTTTTTTTTTTTTACTCTCTAAATCCTTCATCATTGTAGCCAAGTTTATCTCTCCACGTTTGAAATGACAGTAGAATGGACCAGTACAGTCATACTTCTTTCTATGATGACCTTTTCTACAAAATAAAATGTAGATGAATCAGACAGAAAGAAAAGGTTATGTGATGGAGAGAGTGAGACCCACAAATGCAAAAGGGGAAGAAAAGGATAATTTCACCAAAATACTTTTAATTTCTTGGGTTCTTAAAATTATATACCCTCAATTAATTTTAGTACATCTTACTACCCTAAACTATTTAAATGTTACACGTTTGTACATCCTGGTAGTTGACTGTGAAATCTGTACCTCATGTGCATTTTACGTGCAAATAAAGACGAAAATGTCCTTTCTCTCTTTAAAACCTTTAACTATTCCTCAACAATCCACAACTTCATTTTATTTGTTTTCATTATGGGTTAATTTTTTTCCTCCAATTTCTGATCTCCTCTCCCCTGCAAGCTATAAATTCCCGAATAACTCTTAATTTTAATGTTATTAGTTAATTTATTTTTGTTTTTTATTTTATTTTGGGCTGCAGCGGCAGATCTCATCTTATCTCACTCATCTCATTCCCTCTCCTCTCCTCTCCTCTGCAAGCTCTTCAAGCATATGTGATGGTCGAGTTTGTACAGCCAGTCATTCATGATCAATCATGAGGCTGATGAAGAAATTTGTGAGGAGATGATTTTGTCACAAGCATTCTAGTGTTTTCGGTGTGACATGCTTCTTCTTCGTGAACTTTGATAATGAATCAATCATTATCAAGCATGCTAAATTCATGACTGAGTGTTACACAGTCATGAGAATCTTTCAGATGTCACAGGACTGAGTGTTGTATGCACAATGCGGATTACAAGATGATCAACCCATTTTAAACCAACAGATGATAATCTTCTCGTCCTATGTGTATTCCCATTTCATACTGCGTGCAGCGTGGTTGATCTCCCACACACTTCCATTAATGAAACTCTAAAGACAAGCAGTTCAGTCCCCATGTGCCAGACACATGTGAATACTCAAATTGAAGAACAAAACCAAAGCATATTTACAGTATATCACAGTGGCAGCAACGTTTACAGTATCATCAAATTTCTGCAATCAGTAGGTATAGAAAAACAACCATTTCATTGTCAATTAATATGAAACAAATTTATAACAATGGCTTATCTCCCTAAAATCACCCCCACCATGAATATAAATTAAGGAAAAAAAATACCACTAACATCTAAAATTATCGGCATCATCATTCTTTATTATAACCAAGTCACTGCTTATTCAATTCAGACGTTTTAGAAATCCTTGAGCAGCTTCCTGAACTGCTCGAGTGTGACGAAGAGCACGGCGGTGAACAGGCCCCACCTCGACATTATGGGGATGAATCCCTTGTACAGTACCACCACTCCCTTGGCCCTTACCGTCTTCACCCGCAATCCAACGCCTCATCGTACGACGCCTTCATTGTTGGCTCAAACGTACAATCACTCTTTATTTTGATGATTCAAAAACTCAAGTAGTTGTTTGATACTAACTATTTTTAAGTATTTTTACTACACAAGTTTTTCAAGACTGGGTTGTTCAGCTTCAAAAGAAAATTCAAGTGTTGGACTCTAGCTCAAAGAAGACAAATTTTGTAGAAATTCACTTGATGACCTTGAAAGATAAATTTTACTCTTGTACAAAACTTGTGAGATGTTTAGTTTTGTCAAAGCTTAGTGTACAGAGTTGATTGCTCAAGAAAATACACACACGCACACAAATTTTTTTTACAAAATAATTCCCTAAAATTTTAGGTTTATAGTTTTATGTTTGAAAAATCAATTTTTTTATATATACAAATAATTCCATATAGTATTTTCAAAATACATATCTTTACTTTAAATAATATATTTTTTATTTTTACAAAACATATTTTAAAATTATATTTTATTGATTGTCCATGTACCAGGACAGTCGACAATTTTGTATAGCTGTTGACTGCTGATACATGTGCACAGGCTAAAGACAGCTCAGCTGTCGACAACCCCATATGGCTGTCAATAGAGAAGTCCAACAGAGACTTACTCTGAGCTTAGTCTGTCGGCAACAGTATAACTATTGACAACTGGGTTAACAAGAACTGAGGATGTCTCAGTTTGTCGACAATCAGACACAGCTGTCGACAATCAATGTGAGTTTTGAAAAATCTGACCGTTGGAGCCATGTCTGTCGACAGGTCTATATATGCTGTCGATAACTATGCAACAGAGTTGCCTGATTTGTCTCCAAACGGTTAATTTTCTATTCAAGCCTGTCCAGATTCATTTCAAACATTTATTATGGGTTTTTAACATATTTTTAATGTTTGGGTGTAACGCCCCGATCCCGCAGATGCGAAGACGCTACGACGACGTACATATGCGAGCAGAATACCTCCACTTATGTACGCTAAGCCTCATTACAGGGAATAAATACAATATACACAATAATTTCTAGCATTAAATAAGTACAAGAATACCTGCAATTGGTAAGTAATCATGATAGATATGGAAACAAGGATAAATATGAAAATAGAAACGGAATAATAAAGATACCTATGAATAGTATAGATGACAAGTCTCTTGTGTGTGCCCCGTGAAATATCTGGTATTACGAAATTTCGGATCTCCAACCTGGGCATGCAAAACCAGGATCGTCAGAAAACGACCTAATGAGTGATAAAATGAAGGAAGCGGTAATATATACTATAGTAATACAATCACAATAATAATAGATAATACATGTTTAAATATCGGTGATACAATATAATGATAATAACAGTCCAGAGAAATATACAAGTATCATATTTTAACATCATCAATATCTAACATGTTATAATAGTGTCATTACTATAATAGTATCCAATTTTATATCATTACTATCAGTTTATATGTCCGGGTTGTGCTACCAAAAAATAATAGATAAATCATTTTAGGGGATTATGTTACTACAGTTCATAGTGTTATACCATTTATATATTATTCTCAATATGTGTAATATGATACAGTATTAAGTGTTTCTAATTACATCAGTATGTGTAAGTAACATGTAGCAGTTTTAATTACTTTATATTTCTCGTTTAATCTAATAATAACAGTAGCTTACTGGTGTTGTGATGAATATGAATATGTAGATATGAAGTATGTAAAATAACAATACTACAGTGTCATAATTATACAGTAACAGTGTCTACAAAGTATACATGAAATGCAGAGTATACTGCACATGAATAGTGTGTCATCACATGAAGTGCACAATTATCAGGAAGTGTAACAAGTTGTACAAGTGACATGATAGTAAACAAATATCAGAAATAGTAACAAGTACAACTGAACAATAATATACATGTATTCGGCAAGTCATGTTATTCACACAATAATAACGATCAGTATCACCTGGTATTTTAATCAATCTCTTCTAGTGTTCTATACCATTACAGTTCAAACTGGAGCCAGCACTCCAGTCGAACCCATCCGAACATGGTATAGAGTATCGTTGTTCGAACGAGAGAGTGACCAATTAACATGCATTTCAGATGTCACTATTGTTTATATTATTTTATTGTGTTAATTAGAAATTCAATGGTCAAGGAGTTCTAATCGGGTGGGTGTATCCCATGCATACCCGTGATCATAGACCTAAACAGCCCCCTGGCTACTGAGTCCAGGGCCCTCCGCTATGAGGGGGACAGGAAATGGAAAACGGGAGCTCATGGAGCTATATACAATTGGTAGCCAGCACTACCATCCTCTACAGTGGGATAAATATGGATCCATTACATCCACCTGATAAGATCTAATCAACCGTCAAGTCCTCCCAACCCCATGTTATATTTAATATATTTAAGGTACACAATATATCGGGAACAATAACAATGCATGATACATATCACACGATAACTGGACATGAGCTATGCTGATATCAAGAAATAAGATAATGAAAAACGGGAAACAAAAGATGTGGGATTCTAGAGGTGGCCCCTGTGACTTAGATCCACGTGACACTTAGTTCCACACATGGCATATCAACAACACTCATGTCCTATAACAGGAGTATCAATATCAGTAACGAGAAACAGTCATGTAACGGGAATACATGAATTTTCATGTAGCAATAATCTATGTAATATGAATAGCTATCCATGCTACAGGAATATAGAAACAATCAACGCATGTGTACCGGTGGATCCATGTAACAGTGATGTATGAACATGATATAACTGTGTATAGAGTATCCATGTAGCGATGATACAAATATATGAAATCACGATATCCAGTGAAATAGTATCCGTGTATCAGTGGGACTTGAAATAAGAAATAATAGTGTCATGTGTAAAAATATCTGTATAATGGTGATACATAGACTGAAATAACGGTATCCGGTGTAACAACTATTTTCATGATATAAAGTGTCCAGTGTGATAGAATGTCTGTGTAACAATTATATAAGTAAGTGTAGTAACGGTGTCCACAATTATGACAACACCTGCTAGTACAATGTCTAATGTATCGGTGGTTATTTAGGTAACGGTGATAGTATCGGGATGAAAGATGTAACGTGAACATATGTCAATATTTATTATATCACGTTTATTTTTACTATTGTGATCAATATGATACAGGAATTATAGATAATAATTTATTCTCAAACTCTTCACAACCAATTTTAATAATTATAAATTTAATATTTTAAATATCTTTATCAATAATTCAATAATCACTTATTACCAATATATAATTAATCCATCTGTATTTTATATTAGATCAAGAAACAAAATAAATTATTATTTGATCAATTGTATTCAAATAACTAACATGCATATTATAATTATAGTGATTTATCGATAATTGCATTTTATTAAACAAAATTTATAATGATTTAACAATAACCATGACTCATTAAATGAAATAATCAATTAATTTCATTTAACATGATAAAATAAAAATTTTAAAAGAAAAACACTCACATAGTGGTACAAGGATGTAGCTTATCTTTCTATGGTCGCAACGGCTCCAGAATCATCTAATTCGGAGTCCGGATGCTCCAGATATAGCCCAAACACTAAAATCAATAAACATGGGTTAAAATGTAATAATAATATCTAAATTGTAGATATTACAATTTACCAGGGGGTTTTATGTAAAATTACCTTTCATTGGTTTTTGGTACGGGTCTGGGTTACTGGCGGGTCGGGTCTGAATCTGATAACCCAAACCCAAATATTTAGTGGTTGGTTATAGGGTGATTGGTTAATGGGTTGTAAGTGGGTTTGGGTTTTAAATCCAAATAGAGTGAGAGAGAAAGGGAGAGAGAATGACAAGAGCGACAGCAGGGGAGGTGGCCCAGGGGGCTGCACACGGCCGGGTGGCACGACCCCGAGGGTGCCGGTCGACTGGCCGCTGGCGGCGGTCTGGCCCGGCCGCCGGTGATGGGGGGGAGAGAGATTTAAAAGGGAGAGTGAAATAGAAATAAAGAAAGAGAACGAGGGAGAGGAAGAAGAAGAAGAAGAAAAAGAAGAAGAGAGTGGTGGAGCAATGGGTGGCACGGTGGAGCTGGGTGGTGGGTTTGGCCGGTGGCAGGAGCGACGACGCTGGCATGAGAACATGGAATAGAGAGAGAGATTGTGAAAGAAAGAGGAAGAAAGTAAAGAGATTGAGAGAGTGAGGTAGTGGAGGGAGATGGGGGAAGATGGGTGGTTAGCTGGCGATGGGGATGATTGCCGACATGGGTTGCTGCAGGGAAGGGGTGATGGCGGTTGGAGTGTGGAGTGGTTGGCTGTGAATGGGTTAAGGGAGAGATAGAGTGAAATTGGGGGTGTTTGGATGCAAGGAAGTGGGCGGAAGTAAGGAAATGAGAACGTATAATTGCTTACTTCCCTATCTATCCAAACACTGGAAAAGGAAAATAAGAAAACTCCTTTTCCTTCTCTCTTTTCTCTTTTACACAACCATTTCCTCGCTTCCAAAGTGCTACAGTTAATTTTGTGGTCATGTAAATCTCATTTATAATAAGTTGTAGTACAAAACAGTTAATTTTTTGATCATGTAAATCTCACTTGCATTCTAATTACAGTCTATTTTTTATTTTTCTTAATTAATTTTTATTTTAATATTATTTTGCGGTCAACTTTGTGGTCAACTTTTCCACTTTCACTTTCACATTACCATCCAAACACCGGAAAAGACATAACATTTTCCAAATCACACTTCCTAACAACATTCAAACACCGAAAAACTTACTAACCAATTTCCAAGTTGCAAAGGGAACTATTACCAATTCCTCACTTCCTTACTTCCTCACTTCCACCGTCAACCAAATAGGCCCTGAGAGAGAGAGAGAGAGAGAGAGATGGAGTTAGTGAGAGAGGGAGAGAAATAGAGAAATAGTGAGAGGAAGGTGGTGGGTTGTGTCGGTGGAAAAGAAAAGAAAAGAAACGTGTAGAAGGAGAAAAGAAAGAGAAAGAGAAAAGAAAAGCATTTAATAATATTTAATTAATATTATTTAATTGGGTCAAACTTTGACTAGCTCAGAATGATTCTCAAAAATTTTATAAAATAAAGAATATTATCTGAAGGACTAAAGTGAAATCAAATTCAAGAAATTTAATCTGATTTGCAAGTTAAAAATCTTGGAATCAACCAATGATACAGGCGACACTGGTTTGGCCAGATTTTGGACTAATTCAGAAAAATCTCAAAAAATGCCTAAAAGGAGAAAAATATGATTTGAAGAACAATAAGAAAGAAGATTTCAGAAACTCAACTCTGTTTGTAAAATAAAAATCTGGGAGTAAATAAGCGGTATCGGTGGCACCGACTTCAGAGAATTTTTCAAAATAATTCAGAAAAATTTCAGAAAATTCTGAAAAATCTAAAATATTGAAAAATGATATTTCAAACTGAAATTGGTTCAATTTAACTACTAAAAGATCAAATCAACTTTGCACGATATATCGAGTACTGGTACGGTGACACATACATTTAGAGTCATGGGTTACAATGGGTTTACTAAGTAAAGGTCTTTATACTTCTATAAATAGGAGTAATTAGAAATGCATTTAAAGATCAAGAATTTGAAGAGAAAATCAATCTGGTTTTCAAAAGTTTTCAAATGATCAGTTCTAGTACTCTAAAATCTTTTTCTTCTTAGTTTTTCTCACACTTTTCTTGAGTCATCATATTTTTTACTCTAAGTTATAGGAAAAGTGTAAAAAGAGAGTGTTTGTGATCATATATAAATTACCAAGTGTTGTGTTCTTTTGTTCTTTGAGAGTTTCTCTTGAAAGGAGGGTAGTGAGGTGGAGTTGTTGCTCCGAATCTTGCAAGATCATGATAGAGTTGTAATCAACGTTGATTATGGTGGAATCATTCATTGTGCTGAAGGCGAAGACGTAGAGCAAGTGACTTGAACCTCGATAACAATCTTTTGTGTTTGCGATTGACTATCTCGTTTGATCTCTTTAACTCTCACTCCTTTTACTTATTGCATTATTCTTGTTTGTTATACATGTTGTTTCTATTAACCTTGCAATATTATTTATTTGAACTCTATATTTTTGAACTCTCTAAACATCAAGAAAGCAATTACGCACCTCAACTCTTATTTTAAGAGGAATCGTGAGGAGAAGTCAGATCCCTTTACCGGGTACACGGTTTCATTTCTTGATAATTGAGATTAGATATTTGTACTTATGTTCATTCTTTTAATTTCCTCTTTAGTTATTCATATCACCTATTCCCCTCTAGGTGATTTCATTCATCCCATCTCCAACCTTCATATTTCATCACCCTCGCCTTCGTCACATCCACTGGGTTTGATGCCACCGCCGCCATGATCCCTGTTGCAAAGATGGCCATCATGTGAGTCCTGAGCTCGCCGGCCATGGCCTCGCTGTTGAGGATCCCCTGCTTAACCAGGTCTTATGTTGCCAACTAGCTCGCCATCATGATCATCGCCCTGTTCACTGTCAGTGAATCCCCCTCTAAAGGCTCCCCAAGCCCTCGCTTTTCATCATCCTTCCAATTGCATCGGCCACACTATTGTAGTTCATGTGCTCAGAGAGGAGGAGGTGGCCATCGACCTTCATCTGGACCATTGCAACACAAGCCGAGTTACCGACCCTCGCACTGATGTCGCCGGCAATGAGGCAGCAATGATGATCTTGCGGTGGAGAGGGAGGGACTCGCCATCGCCGGACCAGCTGGTCTTCAACATGTTATAGAGGTTATTCAGGTTATGGAGTAGATGGTATGGCAGAGGATGGTGGCAGAGATGCCAGAGAAGAGGGCGGCGGGGCCCTCGGAATAGAGGATCTGGGGCACGATCGCGATGGGCTTGGGCCGATGAGGGGCTTGTATTGTTACAGAGGGGTGAGGGATGGTGACAGAAGCGGGGGCGAGGGGAGGAGAGGGGCAAAGTTGGGGAAGGCAAAGGCGAAGGCGAAGGCGGAGAGTGGAGATCTGAGGAGCAGGGGCTGCAGTGAGCGGTTCACCTACAGCTACATCTGGACCTTAATGAGATCCATCGGGTAAGTGGAGCACTCGGCCTCTGTCGATGCGGATTTGGTTCATGTTTGGTGAGTCACACACATAAACTATAAGAGGGTTAGTTCCGCGTAGACACGTAGATAAGATACCTGGTTTCAGAAGTATAAAACTTTAAAATTCTTGGACTTCTTATAATATTATTAGAGGGCTAATTTCATGTGTCAATGTGAGATTGGCCCCTTTATAACAAGTGTGTGGGCTCACACAAATGAATCGAACCCATGCGAAGCCACCCTCAAATTCAAAAATTCTCCAATTTCTCATGAAGAAATCATGAAGAATTTGGAAAATTAAAAAAATTTCACCCCATATCCAAATTTTCAGGCTCACCTTCGTTTTTACCACCTGCTTCTCAATTTCACCTAAATTTAGTGAAATACCTAACAGGAGTATTTTGGTCTTTATACAAAAACCTTTAACTGTCATAAGGTAAGAATACGTAAAACAAAATTAAAATAGCAAAGTGCATTGACTGATTAAGATATATAGCTTTAAGTACTCCAAAGTTGGAGGTATTTTCATGAAATTAACTAGGATAAAGAAAGAGAGAGGGACCATGGGTTCTGTTTTGACGAAGCTTTGCTTGTGCATGGCACATGCTCAAGTACAAAAAAACATCACAGCTTTTAATTAGAATAGCGTGGCCAATACAAACTGAGCATAATAGTAGGAGTGATTAAAGATGATGTCACTCTTTGATTGTTGGTGTTTTATTATTCAGCGAAACAGGACGATTTTGGATTAATGTGGCTCATTCTCCCTGTTTGGCAAGCAGACGCGTTGCCAAAAAACTTAACTTCGGTTCATGCGTATACGCCACACAAATATTATAAGAGGATCTTTCTCGCGTTGACATATAGATAGGATGTTAGAGAGAGTCCAAACACTTTAAAGCATTGTGATTCTGAAATCTCACATTTTATCTACATGTCAATATGAGATTAGCCCTCTTATAATATGTATATTTGGCTCACGCATATGAACTGAATCGATCAGAACTCCTCACAACCCTCTACTGCTATTATCTCTGTTCTTTCTCATGTGAAAGCCAACCCTTATTTTCTATTGGGTATTTGTTTCTCTCTCCCATTAGCATATAACAATTAGGACTGGTCACCCGAGAGTCTCCAAACTTAACCTTAGGTTGTAAAGGCCTACTTGGGCTTTTGGTAATGACTGTTGGGCAAGCTCAGGACTCAGAGTCGCAACTGGAACTTTTAAATTTGGCTCTCTGAAACTGTCTAAAAGAAATTTGAATCTGAATTTGTGAAGTCATTGAATGAAGCTAAAGGACAATGGTTTGTTCACCGTCAACTCCTTTTATAGAAGTCTTATCGGTTATCATAATGAGAACAATAGTTTTCGATGGCTTTGGACAACACAAGTCCTGTTTAAAACCAAGGTGCATATGTGGCTCTCATATTATGATCATCTATTAACGGCGAATAATCTTATCAAAAGAGGCATCCATTTCTCTTCGTACTGCATGTTTTATTGGGTTAATTTGAAAACTAATACCTACATTTTTCATCACCCTTTCATTATAGAACTTTGAGCACCGAAGCGCAACCGTCTTGCATTATCCTCTTGGTCGTCTACTATTGCATCTCTTTGGAATGATTGGAGACTTTCCAATATCCTGCATACTGTAGATGATCAATGAGATTGTTTTGTCGCCGCCACCATTTGAGAAGTTTGGCAAGAGAGGAACTGAAGAATTTGTCATGCTAAATCTTCTTCTCCAATGGTGCTTGGGGGGCGGATCGCTTCTTTGGTGATTTTATGGCGCTCTCACTTCCCGGTCTATCAATGTAGGAAGCTATCATATTTTGTTATTATCCTGGCAAATGTTTGATGTATTTTTGTGATTTTGCCTCTTTCCATCTCCTATACACCCCCTTTACCCTTCTCTTATAACTTTGCATTCTTATTATTAATAATATATGGGGCTAAGGCCCCACTTGACCCTAAAAAAAATATTCAATGATTCTTATTTTGTAATTAGTTGGATCCTAAAGTGAATCATGTAAATTTATAATGGACATGCAAGTGAATCTTGTAAGATAAAACCTGAGTGCAATCCGTTATCAAAGCTACTTGTGACTATTTATCGCGCAAAATTGTACTTTGGTTTAATTACTACTTGAAGTGTAATATCACTAGTTGATACAGTATTTGTATTTTATGGAATTACTTAATATTTTATGTCTTATTATTATATAAATATATATATTGCTTAGAGATCCTTATGTTAAATTACTTTTATATATTATTATTAATATTTCATGTTAACATTAGCAATTGCTATTAATATTTGCCTTTATTATTAATAATACTTGTTATTAGTAGTAGAGGTAGTACTTAATTATTATTGTTAATGTTTATTATTATTGTTGTTGTTATTGCTAATTACTAGTATTCATATTGTTGTTACTTTTTATTTCTTTTATTATTTATTTTCCTTATCCAACCCACAATCCTCTATAGCCCTAAGCCCATTTCCATTTCCTCATTTCCTTTTCATTTCTCTTTTGTAGCCCAGCCCAAGAAAGCAAGTCCTGAGACCCATTACCCTTTCTATATCTAATCCTAACAAATTAAATTAATCATATCTAATCATATCATAATCATAACTAATTAAATTCCAATCCCAACTAAACCTAATATAACACATCCCTTCTTTCCCAGTTGTCACCACCTCCATCACCTTGCATCTCCCTCCAAACCATCCACCGCACCCCTCGTCGGAGCCCGCGAAGCATCCCCCTTCCACCTCGGCCTTCTCCACCAAGCGGCCTCCATCTCGGCCTCCGCCGTCATGTCCGGCGAACCGCTTCGACAACACCCGGACTATAGATCCCCACCGCGACACACCCCGAGCACCATGGCCTCCTCCTCACCGCGCAGGCCATGACAGAATTGCAGCAGCCCTTGTCGTGCCTTCCCCTCCTCGGCTGGATAAGCACAAATCATGATTCACCCGCGCACGGTAACATACAACCCCGGAGCCTTCTCTCCTCGTTTTCCTTCCCGCGGTGCTGTCAGAGTGAAGCACGACTCCTCCGGTCATGCCTCCCATTGCCGAGCCATTCTCTGTGTGAGTTTTCCTTCTCTCTCTTTATGTTTTAATTATGTGTGTTTATTTTTTAATTAGTGTCACGTTTTAATTATTACAAGTGGGTACTGTGCATGGAATATAATTGTCTGTGTAATTTGTGATTGGGTGTTCATGAATTATTATATGGGTGTGTGTGTGTGTGTGTATAATGTATATGTATATATGTAGTATATGTATGCATGAGTACGTGTAAGTGTATGTACATGTATGTATTATGTATGTATATGAGTGTGTATTTGTGTGTATGTTTGTGTTCATGTGTGGGTGCACATGTGTTTGTGTGTGTTTCAGTTGTACAAGAGATCGGAGTCATCCTTGCAAAATATCCGGACCCGATCCATATTCGTGTTCGCTGTGGACCCGCTACACTGGAGGTTCGAAGACCGACTCATGGGATAATCTAAAGGTCCGTACCGGTTTGTACAGTGAAGACCAGACGATGATTCGAATCCAAAATCGCGTCATTTCATGTGAGTGTTTGTTTGTTGCTCTTTATTTATTTATTTCTCCAGCGAGTGTATTGTTTATTTGTTTATTTAAATTATGTGATTGTTTTATCATTTCATGTATTGGTATTATTCCATGTGAATATTTATATTTCATGTCGTTGTTAGTTATTCTGTTCGATAGTTAAATCTGTTGATTTATAGTATTTAGAATGATCGAGGTGTTATAATTTAGAGTTCGGTTCTGATGATTGACAATTTTGATCGGGGGTATTGAATAAGTTGGAAAGTGAATATTTCAGTCATGTAATAGATTATTGGACTTGGATTATTATACGATATGAGTTGGTTTAGACATATTTTAGATGATTGGCCAGATATGATCTTGATGTTAAAATGTATATGGACTTCATAATTGGATACTGAGACATTAAAATATCATTTCATATTTATTCGTTTACTATTTTGGAATTTAGAACTATGTGTGATGTACTTGAGACTTAGACTTGATTCGATTTTGAGATTGGTATAGTTTGTATATGAGGATAATGATTGGTTTTATGTATATTAATTACCAGACTTAATATTTTATTATTTGGTGATAAATCATATGATGATTGGAGGATTTGGGTTTATTAATAAAAATAAGAGGTTTATCAGTTAATTGAAATTATAGATGGATATGTTCAGGGTGGATTTCATGTGAGCTATTTTGTAGAACTAATAGTCATTTAATCGGTGATTATTTAGATGGAAATCTATTTGAATATTGAGACAAATTAAATATATTTGGATTAGTATATGGACTTAGTTGAAGTTGGGCTTAATTTGGAATTTTTATTCTTTATATCGGATCTTGATCAGTGTTTAATTGGGATTGATCTTGTTGGATTATGATCAGGTGTATGAGTATTTTACCTTTGATTTTGATGTGTTAATATGATGTTGGTTTGGTTTATCAGAAGCAAGGGTTTCCAATTTACCACTGATTAATTGTTTACTGGACTTGTAATTTACAGAATTGGATACTCATAGTTGTTACAAAGATAGAGTTACTGCGAGAGTGATTTCATTGATATCAGGCACATGGATCAGCTTTCTCCACTCATTTCTATCGAGCAATATGCCTTCACTAAGACCTTTAGCCTCTATATCCTGTCATATTACCTCCATCCATGTTTTCTTCGGTCTCCCCTGCGCTCTTTTAACTTGCCTTAAATTGATACGCTCGGCGCATCTGTATGTCTACGTTGCACATAATCAAATCATCACTGACATACAAATAATAATGTACTGCAACTGATTATCTTTGACTGCTACATATATGTATGTGGACACCCGATGATACACTTAATCTAATTGGATATCTGACTCTAGCAATGACTGACTCTACCCACTTGATATATAGACTGTAATAGACACTTGACACTGATTGAACATCTGATACATGTATGCTGTGATAGATACCCGATAGTACACATGACCTGATAAGATGTAACTAACTCTTTTACTGATTGATATTACTGTTCATTGATGTTATACATACTATCTCTTACCTGTTATATTTTTACAATTTCATTTCATATACTCACGCATTATATGCATGTGCACTTTCCCTTTATCATACACACTCTTTAGGTCTAGATATTAGATATTTTATATTATTGACGACCCTGAATTTTCACGTCCAGATATTAGATGTTTTATATTATTGACCAGGTGTTCAATGAGACCGGATATGTTGTGAGGAGTTGGAGTTTTTTCTCTACCTATTCTGGTATTATTGTTTTCTTTTATCCCTGTGGTTTCTACAGTTTCCTTGATTTATATATATATATATATATATATATATATATAGGAAAATTTTCAAATGAGAAACTTTCTCAAAATAAGCTTCGTGAGAAAACCATATAAGAGAGATTTTATGGATGATCCGAACCGTTCATCTTGATCTACATACTCTAGTTAGACTACTAATAAAAAATCACGCGATTCTAAGTCTTTTTACCCATGCATCAAGTGACATGTTCATTCTACGGCGAATAAATGTATGTTTTGTAACCACTTGTTGCATGGGTAAAAAGACTTAAACTCACGTGATTTTTTATTGGTAACCTAAATAAAGTATATAGATCAAGATGAACGGTTCGGATCATCCACATGATCGCCCCCATATGGTTTTCTCACGGTCTTCGTGTGAGAAAGTTTCTCACACGAAGACCTATATATATATATTATATATATATATATATATATATATATAGGGAGCTGATCCTCTAAGAACGGTTCTCACGGATTTCTGTGAGAACTTTCACGTGGGCCATCGGATCTGATATATATATATATATATATATATATATCGGACTCTTTGTTATTTCATTCCTTATTCAGCATCATATGTGGACATATATATGTGATATTGCAATGATCGTTGATTTATTATAATTTAGATTTATACCTTGTTCAGGTTACTTTAGGCTTAGCGTGTATACATGGGGTATTCTCCTCATGTATCTATGTCGCTGGCTCTCGTCGCGACTCTATTTTCACGTATTTTGAGAAGTAGGGCGTGACATGGAGAAAGGGGGGAAATAATGCTTCCTACTTGCTGCTATATATGTAAAAACATAAATACCTCAATCCTCACTTTAACTTCAGAGTTTTGGGGCAGAGACAAAAACTTTATTATGGTATCAGAACAACTCAGGTTTAAATCCCACAAGTTGCATTTAAAAAAAAAATAAAAATATCGCTAGGGCAAAAGCTCAAGTTTCGGCTCATAAAAAAGACGCTTAATCTATGGGGAGATGTTAAAATAAAAATTCCTCAATTCTCATCTTAACTTCAAATTTTGATGCAGTGGCAGAGACTTTAATAATATAGTAAGTTATTGTTCAAGATACAGTGGATATTTGACATCTTTTCTTTTTAGATATTGTGAGTTGAGTTTGCAGTTATGATACAATTGTATTTCATATTGATATGTCACCTGAGAACATTTCTTTCATTATTGTGATTATAAGCTTGCCTTTTCATGAAATGATGGAAAAATTTAAGATTGGGTCTCTTACATGAGCAGTCACCTTCCACGCCTTTCGTATAAGTGGGGCAAAAAAAAAAAAAAAAAAGTTGTCATGCATGGTTACACTCTGATTACCTTGTGAACATGCTGTTGGAGACAAGATGAGATGATTGGATATTGCGAACAAAAACTGGCATGGTTGCACTTTGACTCCTTTCATAATAGTTACCCAGGGTGAGTGTGACTTTCTTGGATTTAGGGACGTGGATCAAGGGAATTTATACATTATTTAAACATCATCAGATAATCTTATACAATTTACGGGTCAAAGCCAGTGAAGTATGATTTATTAGTAAAAAGATGAGAGTAGACTGTGAGAAGTCTCATGTTCAAATCCCGACCACGGAATATATATCAAAAAAAAAAAAAAATGAGAGCAAAAGATTGCTAAGAATGCATATTGAGGTTGGACCCTTAATGACCAGTGTCTAGAGATCTAAAAAAAAATCACATATAAACCCATATTAGAAATAACTAATTGTCAAATATGTTTTAAGAATTTAAACATGAAAATTTGGATCAGATTCTCTGTGGGTTTATCAGGCTCCATGTGAGGGGGGTGCAATTGGATCGGGTTGAAAGCCAACCCATGCCCAAACTAAAACATAAAACACCCAACCTGAACCCTAACACAACCTGTCATGAACATAATTTTATATTCTTTGTTATATAAATTACGAGTATGCTTAAAAACCATTTGGGTTAGGGTTGGGTCGGGTTGACCTAGGGGTCAACCAAAACTGTTTCCTAGCTGGCATTTCTCAATGACCAATCCAACCCGACTAACTGGACCACTTGTACATGAAAGAAAAGAAGGGGAAAAAAAAAACCTAAAGGGCTAAAACTAAAGGAATTTATTTTTTTCTAGCCCTTTGTGAAAAGATCCACTTGTTAAAACCCCTTGGTGTTTTTTTGTATCAAAAACTCCCCTGATCCAGTTATCCACGTCCTTACCCTCTTTGTCCCCACAAAAAAGCAATATAGAATATGAAGTAACCTCTAATCCCTACATTGCCCCGTGAAGTAGGTCAGAACCTACTGGTGCTAACAGGAACATGTGAAACCCATTAAATGCGTCTCGCGTGTAGAAAAAAGTGTTAGCTCAGAAACTGTTCATTTGTAGCATCACACTTGTCCACCTAGTGTAGAAAATGGTGCAAACTCAGAAACTATCTACCTATAACTGTGTTATGAATTTTTTAAATAAAACCTTAAATGATGTGAGATTTGTGGTTTTAATAAAATTAATGCTTTTAATACTGGTCTTAGATCTTTAATATGCTTATTTTACGATAAATTATCTACTTTTTATAATAATTAATTAGTAAAATAAAACTAAGAAATTTTCTTTTTGCTTTTTTCTTATAAAGACATTGGTTTCTTAGGCTATCGTTTTTTTTATAAATTTAATTTTTGAAGTCTTTTATAGCAACCGTGTTCTCTGAAACTGTTCTCATTAATTTTAGAATAAAAATTATTGAACTAAAAGGTTGGCAATTTATATGAAATGAAAACATACTAAATAAAAAAGTGAACAATTTTATACGAATAATTTAACTAATATTGTTCACTTTTTATAGACCCACAATAATGCGAATAATTTCAGATATAAGTGAACAACTTAATTGAGCTGAACAATTTCAGTAAGGAGTGAATTGGGCCTATAGGTGTTGTGTGCAGCAAAATAAATTGCGCCAGAGGAATGAGCGTTGAAGTGTTGGGGAGGGCAGCAATCCCATGCGACAAACTATTGTGGCTCAAAATAACCCTGAGATATAGCGGGCTAGGGAGATTGAGGTGGTTCAAACAGAAGATCACAAGCGGTTTCGATACCCGGATATACGAGACTTGAAGTTACCACGAATCACGGTATTTAGATTCCCTTTGCGCAAAAGTAACGAGCGTTGATGCTCTGAAAAGCGAATGCGGTCCCTAATGCACTGTGTAACAATCCCAAATTATAATCACCCCATTTTACATTAATCACCCAATAATCATCAATGCTTACAAAAAAATTCCGGCAACATCTCGTCTATAATATAGAATCTGTCAGATACATCACTATACAATTTCAGCTTGACATTGCCTACTCAATCACAATTTCGGCTTGACATAAAATCAAAATTTCGACTTGACATCGCCTATTTATAATTCTTAAGTTTTGATCATATTAATTCAACTCAATATTTTAATTGCAAGTAACAAAATATAACCACATACTCGAAAGTACACCCCCCGATATCATATTCTAACACAAAATCAACTCAAATTCTTATCCAGATAGAGCTAGAACTCACACACACACACACACACACACACATATATCTCCTAGAACCAACTTGTACATATAAACAAAACAGTCAAATATAATTAACCACTTGGTGGACCCACATGAAAGTTATTCCAAGTTGTGGAGGGTGTGCTTACAACTTAATGAGTGAAGTTAATCTAAGTTTATAATTTAACATGATATTAGCAGCGTGTAGTGTACATGATATAAGAAAAAACGTGACCATTTGTCTAAATTATAAGTGAATATAGATATCTCAACTACAATATCCATTTACTTCAAACTGTTGTTCAATTAATACCAGTGTGTGTATAAGCAACAATGTCGGGGTTTTCATTACAATTCAGAGAATCCATATTCTGATGTCATATTAATAATTATCTATGTTCTTATTAGTGTATTGTGAATTTTCAATGTACATCATATTATACACGGGTAACACCTCTAATACACATACACTGTACACACACATATATCACACACATTCATTCAAATTCAATAATTTTTTATCTTTTTCCGTCTTCTTCACCTTTAGTTTTTATTTCTGATCCTTTTTTCCATAATATAATATTTTACCGTCTTCCCCCTCTTTTGGTTCTATATCTGATCCCTTCCTCCAAATATAATATAATATTCACTGTCTTCCCCTTCCTCCGGTTTTATATCCAGTCCCTTTCTCCAAATATAATATAATATTGCACTCGCATACTAATAGTTCTACCAAGAACTTATAATCAATCAAATAATCAATGTTACCAAATTATTAATTAATCATAACAATATAATCAACTTATGATTCTAATTCTTCTACTATTGGTCTATCAATTACCAACTACGCATGATATCGGTTAACCATGATTCAGTTCATAAACAATATCTATCAATATAATCAATTATTGGTATTCTCATTCATTTCATTATTTTATCTTTATCATATAATTAACTCATAATTAAAGTTGATTTTATTTATTAACAGTTAATATATTATATCAACTAAATAATTTAATGAGGAACTTCACCTTCTCTTAGTAGGACAGATCCATGCATATCTGATTCGGCTATCAACACCTCAGATGCATAGTTCTCGTCTCCGCAAATACAACCGCTTGAGAATTGTGCGAATCCTACTCTGAATGGCCGAGATATCGCCCGAAAACCAATTCTGAAAACAATGATCAGTTTTGTAATCTTTTAAGGTCTAAAATGTAAATAATTTCTTATTAGGGGGTTGAATGTAATTTTACCATTTATTTAGAAACTGATCAGGTTTGGGTCCATAAGGGTTCGGGCTTATTTTGAAACCCAACTCAAATAACCCAATATGGGTTTCTTCATCATCAACAGCAGCAGCACCTGCCGCTCGCCTTCACGTGCCGTTGGCCTCAGCCGCTGGCCCTCGCCACCGGCCAGTCCCAACCGCTGGCCAGGTCCTGCCGCCTTCGACCATCCCTGGCCACTCATTAGACTCGAAAGAGAGAAAGAAAGAGAGTGAAGGAGAGGTTATTATTGCAGCCAATCCCCCCCCCTCCCGGCCATTGCTGGCCATGGCTACCTGTCGCCCCTCACGCGGTCGATGCCGGCTGCCAGCCGCCCGATGTTCTGTTGCCGACCACCAAGAGGGGAAGAGAGTTAGAGGAAGAGAGAGGGTGTGGCATACGGGGGGGGGGGGATGAAATGAGAGATTTTCTCTCATTTTTCATCCCGTATGTTATGTTCATAATTTTTTCTCACATGCCACCTCTCCACTTCAAATCCTCATATTCATAAAATCCCTCCGCCTCATGCTCACTCACCACCTCACCACTCCACAAATTTTTAAGTTAATCCTAGCCACCCATCTCAACTTCTCGTACACACCAACCTCATTCACTAGCCTTTTAACTAAATAAATATAGGTTAGTATAATATATGTATGTATATACAAG
The DNA here is from genome assembly GCA_038442645.1 of Agave tequilana. NCBI lineage: Eukaryota > Viridiplantae > Streptophyta > Magnoliopsida > Asparagales > Asparagaceae > Agave > Agave tequilana. The sequence goes on along the minus strand of JAVJIF010007900.1, from coordinate 4,518 downwards.
TATACCTTGCTTAAAATATTACTCTACTTATACATAAACAATTCATATATATACACACACACACTTACGTATATACACACTCTCCCATGTATGTGAATCATATTAAATACATTTTATATATAACTAGTAATCACAAATTATTATAACTAGAATACAAAAATATTTACTTTCCATTTCATATAAATTCCATCAAATTAAATGGTGATATAATTATCACATGAATTATCGGTTCTAATTAATTACAAGATATTATCTCATTAACTAAAATTTAAAGTATAAATTAAGATTTAATTAATCAGGTGTTACACGCTGAACATTGACGACCCAATATGTGCTGAGATCCCGTAGTTGAGGAAACTATGGACGGTTCGAACAGAGTCTCATTGGTGATTTTAACTCTTAGATACATAGTATTTGGAGATATCAGGTGTCACGACCCCAACCATCAGGATTTGAAGCTATCAGATGCCACAACCATCAAATTCTCCTCGCTATAAATAGCTCAATATCTCCTCAAAAGAAGCCGGAATTGCCACCAGGACCCTTCTATCTCCATGTCTTGGGTCGCACAACTGCTTCTCCCTCCTCCCTCTAATCTATCCCAAAAGGTCACCGGAAGCCCTATTGTGGACGCTTCTATTCCATGTTCTATCTACTCTCTGTGTTACTGTACGCAGCCTTTTGGATTTGTATGGTGTCGAAGCTGCATATTGGCTGATTCAGGTTAAATAATTGGTTACCTTTTGGCTTTGTGTTGCAGTCTAATATATTAGGCCTATTTGGTTGACGGTGAAAGTGAGGAATTGATAATAGTTCCCTTTGGAACTTGGGAATTGGTTAGTAAGTTTTTCGGTGTTTGGATGTTGTTAGGAAGTGTGATTTGAAAAATGTTATGTCTTTTTCGGTGTTTTGATGGTAATGTGAAAGTGAAAGTGAAAAGTTGACCACAAAGTTTACCGCAAAATAATATTAAATAAAAATTAATTAAGAAAAATAAAAAATAGACTGTAATTAGAATGCAAGTGAGATTTACATGATCAAAAAATTAACTGTTTTGTACTACAACTTATTATAAATGAGATTTACATGACCACAAAATTAACTGTAGCACTTTGGAAGTGAGAAAATGGTTGTGTAAAAAAGAAAAGAGAGAAGGAAAAAGAGTTTTCTTATTTCTTTTCCGGTGTTTGAATAGATAGGGAAGTAAGCAATTATAATGAAATTGGCTGGTGACCAACGCAAATACCTTGTGTTCATTTTTTTTTTCTGTTATTTATTGTATCGGTGAGTACATTTGTGCGCTCCGAGTGTCCCCTCTTCTATTATTTTCCCCACATGTCAGCGCTCTATATTGCACCTAGCGTCCTGCCGAATGAGTCCCAGGTGTGAATGGGTGGACAAACTAAACATAATGTGGACAATTAAAATACAACTGGGCAACTAAATTTTGATAGATAATTTCAGTAACAAGTTAATAAGTTGATTTAGAGGGGACAAATTGTCAATAATATGGATAAGTTGACCTATAAGTGGACAAATTTAAGTCTAAGTAAAAACTGACTATAAAAAGTGGACGTTTCATATAAAAACTGGCTTCAGTTTTTGTATGAATCTGTCAAATTTTTATTTAGTATTTCTAAATTTCATATAAAAATATCCACATTTTAGTTCAATATATTTATTATTCTCAAATTAATGCAAACATTTATTGGGAACAATGTTGTGATAAAAGAATTTAAAATTAGATTTATAAGAAAAAGCAACAGCCTAAGAGAAAATAAAAACAATAGTTGATGTGTTTGCAAGAAAAAAACGAAAAACTAAATAGAAATTTTCTTATTTTTATTTTGATAATTAAATATTATTTAAGATAAAGTAGACATTTTCTCATAAAATAAGTATATTAAAGCTCTAAGACTAATAATACCAACATTAAATTCTATAAAATCTCAAATCCTATAAATCTAAAGTTATTCAATGCTTCATTTAAATAAAATCATATAACACAGCTACAAATGAACAAATTCTATTATACGGATTGATAGTTTCCGAGTTTGCACTTTTTTCTACATATTATGTGTATTTAATTTACCTTACATGTTCCAGTTTATCCTGGCTGTAACCAGGGATATCCTATATTTAACTCTAGCCTACTTGTGACTCTGAAGTAAAGAGACAGGAAGGAATTGAACAGAGAATGGTATTTAGTGGATTTTGAAGAAAGAAAAAAAAAAACTAAAGGAATTTGTAAGAGGGGATCTTCTCTCAGTAGACCAGAAATAAATTTCTCAAAACTAAAAAGTCGCCTGTATTCTTGGATTAATCACATTCAAATCGAAATACAGACAAAGGAATGCAACGCGACATAAACTGAAGAGATCCAATTATCCCAATGATCCAGCAAAAACAAAATAGTTCGCACAATCTTAGCAGAACGTTGAGAATATGCCCCCTGCGTACCCATCCCCTCCTCGGTTGAGACTGACCCCCTTCGTTATGAACGCCCCTCCTCATAATTTATATCACAACACTACTATAAAAAACCCTAGCTGCCACCATTTCTTCTTCACTCTTCATCACACATCCTCCTCAAGCTATTGATCTATCATCATCAACAGCGACACCAGTCATGTCCTCCTCCAACTCCGGCGGCGGTGGCCTGGCCGTGCTCACGGCCCTCGACACAGCCCGCACCCAGTGGTACCACATCACGGCCATCGTGATTGCCGGCATGGGTTTCTTCACCGACGCCTACGACCTCTTCTGCATCAGCACCGTCTCCAAACTCCTCGGCCGCCTCTACTACTACGATGGCTCCGACAAGCCGGCAAGCTCCCCACCAGAACCAACAATGCCGTCGTCGGCGTCGCCTCATCGGCACCCTCACCGGCCAGCTCTTCTTCGGCTGGCTCGGCGACAAGCTCGGCCGCAAGCGCATCTACGGCGTCACCCTCATCTCATGGTCATCTGTGCCATCGGCTCCGGCCTCTCCTTCGGCCACCGCCACCTCCGTCATGACCACCCTCTGCTTCTTCCGCTTCTGGCTCGGCTTTGGCATCGGCGGCGACTACCCCCTCTCCGCCACGATCATGTCCGAGTACGCCAACAAGAAGACTCGTGGAGCTTTCATCGCCGCCGTTTTCGCCATGCAAGGCGTCGGGATCATCTTCGCCGGCCTCGTCTCCATGTTCCTCTCCCTCATCTTCCTCAAGTTGTTTCCAGCCCCGGGGTTTACCGAGAACCCGGTCGAGTCGACCCAGAAACAGGCTGACTTTTATGGAGGATCGTGCTCATGCTCGGGGCGTTGCCGGCGATCGTGACTTACTACTGGCGGATGAAGATGCCGGAGACCGGGCGGTACACGGCCCTCATCGCCGGCAACGCGAAGCAGGCGGCGGCCGACATGGGGAAGGTGCTGGAGATCGAGATTCAGGCCGAGAACGAGAAGGTGGAGGACTTCAAGAACGCCAACAACTACCCTCTGCTCTCCGGCGAGTTCTTCCACCGCCACGGCCTCCACCTCATCGGCACGATGAGCACGTGGTTCCTCCTCGACATCGCTTTCTACAGCCAGAACCTGACTCAAAAGGACATATTCCCAGCGATCAATCTCACCAGCGCGCCGGGCAAGATCAACGCGCTGAGGGAGATGTTCGAGACGTCGAGAGCCATGTTTGTGATTGCGCTGTTCGGCACTTTCCCGGGTACTGGTTCACGGTGCTGCTAATCGAACGGATGGGGCGATACCTGATCCAACTCATCGGATTCTTCATGATGTCGGTCTTCATGCTGATCCTCGGAGTGAAGTACGAGTACATGAAGAACGAGAATCACACGCTGTTCGTGCTGTTGTACGGGCTGACCTTCTTCTTCGCCAATTTCGGGCCGAATAGCACCACCTTCGTGTTGCCGGCGGAGCTGTTCCCGACGAGGGTGAGGTCGACGTGCCACGCGCTGAGCGCGGCGGCGGGGAAGGCCGGGGCGATCATCGGGGCGTTCGTGGTGCAGAGCTACACGCTGGATGGGAAGACGAAGCAGATCAGAGGGGCGCTGCTCGTGCTCGCGTTTACAAACATGTTGGGGTTCTTTTGCACGTTTCTTGTGACGGAGACGAAAGGGCGGTCGCTGGAGGAGATATCAGGGAGGATGGGGAAAGAACGAGAGCAAGCTCTTCATGGGAGAAATAATGATTAATTATGCAGAGAGAAGACAAAGCTTTTCTCTCTCATCAATGTCTAGCTTATATATTTTATGCCCCTAGTTATGTAAAAGAGAATAAAAGAGTGACAATATTATATGTGATGTCACTTGGATTCTTGTCTTTGAGAGATAAGAAGAAAGTATAATTGTGGGTGGGGGATTTATGTGTAGCTGAATAAAAAGAAGAACAATGTATTATTATGTATGAGTGAAAAAGAGGGATAATATGTATATATTTGGTCACTTTGTGTGCTTGATGTATACACAATGTTGAATTATAGACGTAATTGAGGATCTTAAATTCTTGAGTGTGTTTTT
>JAVJIF010007899.1:0-136935 GCA_038442645.1 Agave tequilana | reverse complement strand
AAAACTGTGTTTCCAGAAAGGCTACGTTTCAACTAAGGGTTTCTAGTCGACTAATCTATAGGTCTAGTCGACTAATCGTCTGGAAACAGTAAACAGAACAGATTTTCTAGGGTTTGTGTTTGATGATCCAAAAATCATAAATTGAAGACACAATTGACATGATAGGTAAACTTAAGCATACTAAGAAATAACCAAGTATAGGTGATGAAAATTACTCACATGGATGGTTGATTGGGAGAGGATGATGAAGAGGAAGAAGAGGTTTGGTGTTGGTGAGGATTCTTGAGGAGGAAGGAGATGGAGGAGTGTTGGTGATGTTGGTGAGAAGAAGCGGTGGCCGGAGCTCGGGGTCTCTCGCCGGCGTCGTGGTGGCCGGAGGCGCGGTGGAGATGCGGTGGTCACCAAGGGAGAGGAGGAAGAAGAAGTGAAGAGAAGTGATGAAGTGAAAAAAAGAAATGAAATGGGAAAGGAAAGGTAATTATGGTTTTGGGTTTTATGAAGGAGATGCAAATAATTAAAAGAGAGGGGGGGTTTTGTAAAGTGGGGAGGTGAGGTGAGTGTCCTTCTCTTGGCCACTTGGCCGGCCATGGGAGAGAGAGAGAAAGAGAGATGAAGTGAGTGGAAGTTGGTGGAAGTGTGTGGAGAGGAAAAATAGGAATTTGGAAAATAGGAAAAGCTTGGCTTGTGAGGAAGGAAGAGAATTAAAGGAAAAAGGAAAAGAAATTATAATGAGAAGATACTTCTTGGGAAAGAAGATGAAAATAATGGAAGTGGCGGATTCCCGGGATTCAGTTGCGGATGCGGAAATCTTTCGGGAAAATACCGGAATCGTCCGAAATTCAAGTATCTCGGAACGACCCGAAATAATTACCAAAAATCAAGAATATTAAACTAAGAATTATAGTGAAATCCGTTTTAAGAAATACTTTATAGTTTTAAAACTAAAAATCCTGGAACCAATTATCTACCTACTCCGTGGAATTTTCATAAATTCATAAAATTCTCAGAAAAAGAAGTAGGTAGAAAATATGATTCTAAGGAATAAAGCCTAAAGGACCATCATGGAATTCCAAACTGTTGAGAATTAAAAATCCAGGATCGGTCAGCGGCACTGGCCGACACAGGTTTTGAAGACTTTCATTTTAATTCCAGAAAAATCTAGAAAATCATAGAAAATATATAATATGGAAAATGATATTTAAAACTAAAATCGGTCAATTCTAATTATCAGAATGTCTAAATCGAGTAATACTCTAGGATCGGGCCTTCGGTTCAGACTAGGGCTGACTCGAATCCACGAATCCAAATCCAAGACAAAAACAATCATATAAGGAATTCATAATACAGAATAAATACAGGAAACAAATCGAAAAAAATGCGACCGAAAATCTGAATACGCAACTAAGTACGTATTCCGGGAACGGGGTATACAATCCACCCACCTTACAAAAAATTGCGTCCTCGCAATTTCGTTAAGGGGTAAATTTAATACAAGGGGACAGCGGTGGAATCTATACCAATTAAGATATGAAGCACTAGAAGTAGGGCTCTCAAGTCGACTGAACAATAATCATCCTCCGCACTTCGGCTGTATAAATCTTCGAATAATGCTGAATAATACTGCTGATGTCGTGGCTGTGAATAAATAAGCCAGAATACCGAAGACAAAAGAAAACCCTGATAGTCCTGAGCATAATAATAAAGAAGACCGATAATTAAGAATCCCGAATACCAGGCATCAATCACTCTGAACGATATAGTAGAGAATGTAGAATATCCGTAGAGAATTCCGACTGCTGACTTCTGAAAGATAGCCAGATCAAGATCGATCTGGAGAATACCAAGCTTCATAGAATTCACCGAAAGAGATCAATAATAGCTTCATTCAGAACCAGCCACTACCTTTTAGTCTAGTCATATCTTAAGATAGTATAAGGCTTCATAAAACCAAAACAGGGAAGGGATATGGAAAGGATTTAGGAATCAAAGGAAAGATAGTCAAGAATAGATAACTCTGCACTTGTAGTTGGAATGTATAACCAAGACTCATGTATTCCAGTTGCAAATTTCATTACCATTAATTTGCCCTTCTGGACGTACTGAGGAAGTTAGAGCCTAAGCTCTGATACCATCCTGTAAACGCCCCGATCCCGGCGATACGGGGACGTCACTGCAACGTATATACGTAGGTCAGAACTACCCTCCCGTATATACGCTAAGCATCAGTACAGACAAGAATCAGAGTACGGAAGCAAATGGTGCATTATACATTCCAACACATATATATATATATACAATTACAGAGTTATCACCAGAGGTGATGAATATTACAATAATAATACATCGCAGATATGCGCAAATGCGAGAGTACAAGATATACATATATGAACAGCATAAAAGGCGCTCACATACAAGTATACAAGGAATGTACAAGTATGAATAGAAAAAGGGCACTCACGAGTTTGCTAAGAGGAAACTCGAGAGGCATACAGGGGGCTGGAAGGATGTGGCCTGGACGGTCGGCTGGAGATCCACGCTACCGCTGCGCACTCTGAGCAGCAAACAGGGAGAATCCACACCTCCGGGCTCCATAACCTGGACATGAGAATCCAGGGGAGTCAGTGAAACCCCCAGGCGAGTAGGAATATGGATGCCAGGTGGCGAGTCAGGAGGAGCACAAGTGTCAAGTACAGAAGACAGGAGGTTAGAACACAATTGAAGTATATAAGAAATGATATCAAGTAGGAAATACTCAGGAGGCAGGTAGGTTAGAGCAGGCATGAACAGGTATGGCATAATAATCATAAAACAGGAAATCCGAATAAAACCAATACAACAAATATAGTAAGGCACATCACAGATTCATAGCCGTTTAAGTTGCAGGCTTTAGTATGCGTCCATTCCACATACCTCTACTTACAACTTAAAGAGCCGATTATTATGACACGTTATTATTACTCGTCTTACCCTGATATCTAGCTATGTGAACTAGCGTCCCAACGCACATAGATCCATATCCGAGTAAAACAAGGTTGTTATTGGAAACTAGCGGGGGTATCAACGAACTATGTTTACAGTGGGTCCCGTGCATGCCCGGGACCACGGTCCAGGATTGTTCCGTTGCATGGAAACGGAAGCCAGCCGCAAGGCTAAACAGGAGGGACTTATGTATGCCTTATCATGATGGTACCAGTAATGAGGGAGCCAGCTCTCCCCTCGGTCCCCTGGAGGCCCACAGGTCAGACCGGAAACATGTAGTTGCACAACATTCCTAAAAGCCACTGTAAACACGAACACATATTGATATCCGCATGTTTCCCCCGACCCAATACAAGTTGGTCCTTTTTAGGATTCATTAGTTTAATTATCACTTTACGGGAATAACAGGAAATGGACATGATCAGGAAATCAGGAGTACGTATGAACTATATAGCAGGTCACTGCATATAAAGCAGGAATACAAGTCACTGATCATGATACAGGATAATAAGGTAAGGTTCCCGTAAAGGTGATAATCACAAGTCAAGTATATCATGCTGGGTGTCAAGTGATAGCATGACAGGGTGATGATATTTAGTAAACAACCAAGCATATCAAAGGATTGATAATAGTCGGGTTAAGTCATGGCAAGAGATCAATAATAGTCAGGGCAAGTCATAGCATAACTAAAGGGTCTTGCCAAATAGTAGCATGGCAGGTGGTCAGGTGATAACATACTAAATGGTCAGGTGATATACATGTGTTAAAAGGAAGCATACAACTAACAAGTCTGAAGCAATGACAAGTAGTAACATGGAAGTGACTCAAAGCCCAACGACCACGAAGGGTCGGCCACGGCATGGTATACGATAAAGAAGCAAGCATATCATAAGCATGGTACAAGCACAAGATGAAGCTACCATAATACAAGCAATGTAGTGCAATACATGAATATGGAAATAAGAAGTGAAATACTTATCGGACCGATGAAACGGGAAACTCAAATAGAGGCGAGACTACTCGCCTAAATCACCAATATGCAAAAAGATCCAAAATCCACGGAAGCTCGGGATGCCCATAACCTGTGATATAATTATGTAGAGTGAAGAGGAGAGAGAGAAAGAGAGAAGGTAAGATGATGTTTGTCAAGTGACAAGTCAAGCAATACCAATACATGATATAAGGCTAGAGGGTAAGGTTCATATTCAAGAAAGGAATCAACTAAGACAACCAGCTAAAGTTAGTCGACTAGGATGGAAGAGTAGTCGACTAATAGTGGAGTTAGTCGACTAACAGTTTGGTATAGTCGACTAAAACTGGGTTCCAGAGAGTTGATATTCTGATTCAGGAAAAGTTAGTCGACTAGGTGGAAGGGTAGTCGACTAACAGACATGACAAGTCGACTAACAGTTATGTTAAGTCGACTAAATCTGAGATACAGAGAGTTAAGGTTTCTGGTTCAGGAAAGGTTAGTCGACTAGGGTCAAGGGTGTAGTCGACTAAGGGTCTCTAGTCGACTGGTAATTTGGTATAGTCGACTAAAACTGTGTTTCCAGAAAGGCTACGTTTCAACTAAGGGTTTCTAGTCGACTAATCTATAGGTCTAGTCGACTAATCGTCTGGAAACAGTAAACAGAACAGATTTTCTAGGGTTTGTGTTTAATGATCCAAAAATCATAAATTGAAGACACAATTGAACATGATAGGTAAACTTAAGCATACTAAGAAATAACCAAGTATAGGTGATGAAAATTACTCACATGGATTGGTTGATTGGAAGAGGATGATGAAGAGGAAGAAGATGGGTTTGGTGTTGGTGAGGATTCTTGAGGAGGAAGGAGATGGAGGAGTTGTTGGTGATGTTGGTGAGAAGAAGCGGTGGCGGAGCTCGGGGTCTCTCGCCGGCGTCGTGGTGGCCGGAGGCGCCGGTGGAGATGCGGTGGTCACCAAGGGAGAGGAGGAAGAAGCAGTGAAGAGAAGTGATGAAGTGAAAAAAAGAAATGAAATGGGAAAGGAAAGGTATTTATGTTTTGGGTTTTATGAAGGAGATGCAAATAATTAAAAGAGAGGGGGGGTTTTTGTAAAGTGGGGAGGTGAGGTGAGTGTCCTTTCTTGGCCACTTGGCCGGCCATGGGAGAGAGAGAGAAAGAGAGATGGAAGTGAGTGGAAGTTGGTGGAAGTGTGTGGAGAGGAAAAATAGGAATTTTGGAAAATAGGAAAAGCTTGGCTTGTGGAGGAAGGAAGAGAATTAAAGGAAAAAGGAAAAAGGAAAAGAAATTATAATGAGAAGATACTTTCTTGGGAAAGAAGATGAAAATAATGGAAGTGGCGGATTCCCGGGATTCAGTTGCGGATGCGGAAATCTTTCGGGAAAATACCGGAATCGTCCGAAATTCAAGTATCTCGGAACGACCCGAAATAATTACAAAAATCAAGAATATTAAACTAAGAATTATAGTGAAATCCGTTTTAAGAAATACTTTATAGTTTTAAAACTAAAAATCCCGGAACCAATTATCTACCGACTCGGTGGAATTTTCATAAATTCATAAAATTCTCAGAAAAAGAATCTAGGTAGAAAATATGATTCTAAGGAATAAAGCCTAAAGGACCATCATGGAATTCCAAACTGTTTGAGAATTAAAAATCCAGGAATCGGTCAGCGGCACTGGCCGACACCGGTTTGAAGACTTTCATTTTAATTCCAGAAAAATCTAGAAAATCATAGAAAATAATAATATTGGAAAATGATATTTAAAACTAAAATCGGTCAATTCTAATTATCAGAATGTCTAAATCGAGTAATACTCTAGGATCGGGCCTTCGGTTCAGACTAGGGCTGACTCCGAATCCACGAATCCAAATCCAAGACAAAACAATCATATAAGGAATTCATAATACAGAATAAATACAGGAAACAAATTGAAAAAATGCGACCGAAAATCTGAATACGCAACTAAGTACGTATTCCGGGAACGGGGTATTACATAGCATGATAAGAGGTTGAGAGTACTAATTAACAAGTCATAAAGTATAATATACAAACATATGAACCAAGCATAAGATCCAAATATAAGAAAGTAATTAACTATGACAAGCAGCCAAAGTTAGTCGACTAGGGTCAAGGGAGTAGTCGACTAATAGAGGGATTAGTCGACTAACAGTCTGGTATAGTCGACCAAAACTGTGCACCAGAGAGTTGGGTTTCTGATTCAGGAAAAGTTAGTCGACTAGGGTCAAAAGGGTAGTCGACTAACAGATATGCCAAGTCGACTAACAGTTATGTTAAGTCGACTAAATCTGAGTTACAGAAAGTTGGGTTTTTGATTCATGAAACATTAGTCGACTAGGGTAGAAAGTATAGTCGACTAGTAATCTATAGTCGACTGGTAAATTAACATAGTCGACTAAAACTGTGCTCCAGAAAAGATTTCGTTTCAAACTAAGGTTTCAAGTCGACTAGCTCCTAGGTCAAGTCGACTAATCGTGGTCTGAAAACAGATTACAGAACTGAATTTAATGGTTGTTCTTGATGGTTAAAAATATGATTTTGAAGACACAAATGTACAAGATATGGAAGCATAAACATACTAAGAATTGCATGAGTCTTGGTGAGTAAAAATACTCACTTCGAATGGTTAATTGAAGCTTTATGAACTCGAAAACGATCGTGGTCGACGATATCACCAAGAACGATCCCAATCCAAAAGTTGTAGTTGCTTGAGATGGAGATGAAGACCTAGGTGAAACTTTGGAGTTGGTGGTTGAGGTTGAGATGGAGGAGGATTTTGGTGTGAAGGCAATTCTTTTGGTGAAGTGGAGAAAAAGAGAGAAAAATGAAAAGGAATGATTTATATATGATTTTGATTTTGTGAAGGAGGTGAAATAATGTAGATGAGAGGGGGCTTTTTGCAAAGTGGAGGAGGGGATGAGTGTCCCTCTTTTGGCCACTTGGCCGGCCATGGGAGAGAGAGAGAAAGAGGGGCATTAATGAGGGAGTTGGTGGAAGTGTGTGGAGAGGAAAAAGTTGGAATTTTGTAAAAGATTAGAATTTTGGAAATTGGAAATCTTGTGGCTTGTGGAGGAAGGAAGAGAAATAAGGAAAAAAGAAAAAGGAAAATAAATTGATAAAGAGAAGATATTCTCTTGGACTCAAAATGAAACTGTTGAAAATACTGATTCCCGGGTTAAGTCGGGGATGCGGAAAACATTTCGGAAAATACCGAAATCGTCCGAAATCGAGAATTCGAGTGTCTCGGAACGACTCGTAATAATTATAAAAATCAAGAATATTATACTAAGAATTATAGTGAAATCCGTTTTAAGAAATACTTTATAGTTTTAAAACTAAAAATCCGGAATCAATTTGCTACCGACTCCGGTGGAATTTTCATAAATTCATAAAATCTTCAGAAAAAGTATTTAAGTAAGAAATGTGATTCTAAGAGATAAAGTATAAAGACCATCTAGAAATTCCAATCTGATTGTAAATTAAAAATCGGGAATCGATCAGCGACACTGGTCGATACCGGTTTAGAAGAAATTCCTTTTAATTCAAGAAAAATTTCAGAAAATCATATAAAATCTAGAATATGGAAAACGATATTTAAAATTAAAATAGGTCAAATACAGAAGATAAATCAAAAATACGATCGAAAAAATGAATACGCAACTAAGTACGTATTCCGGGAACGGGGTATTACAGGACCGGTAGACCGACGTGCACAGCGTGCACGCCTTGACCTGGCAGATGGCCGGTCGACCGACCGAGTCGACCGGAACTGAGAGCAGTGCTCTCTATTCTTTTGGGTCGACCGGGCGGTCGACCGGAGGCTCCAACGGTCTAATTTTTGACCGTTGGCGGTCGACCGGCGGTCGACCGACAGGTCTGACAGACCCCAACGGCTAGTTTTTAACAGCCTATAAATTTGGGGTTTTGTCATTGTTTTCAACAAGATTTTGTAGAAATTTTAGAGCCAGTTTTTTCTACTCTTTTCAGAGGTTTTTCTCCACAAAATTGAGGGCAAATATTTCCAATCAAAAGGAAAGTTTTATCAAGAGTGTAAAAGATAATTTCTTGAGTTTTCCTCCACCATCTCTTTCCTAGTTTTCTCACACAAACACTTGAGCCATCCATTGCTATTCATCTTATGTTGTAGTGAGAGGATTTTAGGTGATCAAGAGTTGTGATCACCAAAGTACTACTTTGTTCATTTGAGGAGGCGGACGGTTGTGTTCGCATTGTTTCGGGTCCTAGTGTGGACTCGGTGTTTCGGGTTCGGGTGCGAACTCCTTGTTTGAGGTGCGGCCTCGGCGAGCCGGTGGGCTTGCGTGTGTACGGGACTAGAGAGTCCGAGGGTTGTAGGGTTGCGGCACCGGGAGAGATCCATTGGATCTTGCATAGTGGAAATCCTTCGTGTGTCGAAGGCGGGGATGTAGAGCAAGTGTGCTCGAACCTCGAAACAAACCCTTTGTATTTGCGATTGCTCTCTCTCTCTCTCTCTTTGTCTCTTGTTATATCTTGCATGCTTTATTGTCTTTATATGCTTGATATATTCATTGTGCTTAAGTGATATATACATGCTTGGGTTGTTTGCTAACACTTGTATTTTACCAAGAGAGCCAACACGGCACCTCAACCCATTCAAGGGGAATCTAGAGGAGTTTGTCCAGAGCCCTTCACGGGGAATTCGGCAACACTCTTGTGTTATACGTGGTGTTTAGTGTAAAAGTTTTATTTGGTCATAATTGCTTTTAGCTTCCGCATAATTTGGCATTAAGTGACCATTAGATTAGCCATCACCTATTCACCCCCCTCTAGGTGAACCTTCATCTATACCACAAAACAAGTTGCAAACTACTATTAGATATCAAAACCGGTTAGAGGTGAGCATGAAATAAAGTTAGCATTGCAAGTTAGCAAGTTAGTTGGTTAAATGTTAGAATGTTAGAATCCATCATCATGAGCCATCAATGGCTCTTGCAAGAGCAAGGCCTTGTAGAGGCTACTAGATTCATGTGGATTATCAAGTAAGGGGTTAGATGGTTAGTGGTTAGTAGTTAGATTGCCATGAAAAGAAAAACTAGCTAAGCATCACGTAGAAGATGGAGGAGATTACAATGGAGAAGAAATGAGGCACCTTTACATAAATTATCACCATCTATTACCTCAATATCTTTCTATCTCACTCTAAATCAACTCAACCCTACTGCATGATCTATAAAAGAAAAGAAAATATAAAATAAAGAGAAAGAAAATCATAATCTACCACAAAAAGAAAGAAAACCTAGCCTATTTTCAATCTGCTTTCATTTCAGCCAAACCTTACAGTATATAGGCAAAAGGAGGTTCCAGAAGACGAGACGAGGTCACGGGTCAAAAATCGATGTGTATAGGGCCGCGAAAACGCGGCCATAGCTGCTTTTTCGCAGCCAAACCAAGGATCTGGATCCCTGGTCTTGGTGCGTGGGTTCGTTTCGCTTTGGGAACCATCCAGATGTACTAAAATATGGTTATTTCTATCCAGATTCTCGTCAGACGTGCACAAGGGTTTAGGTTCAATGTATCTTCTAGAAGCTCCCTTACTTGGCCTCCAAGAAATGCGGATTTAATTACCCGAAAATGGGTTAAATTAAGCTCTTATTACCCTTTTGCCCTCCTTGTCTTGATTATCTGCAAGAGAGACTAAAACACGATTTAGACCGACAATTTATTCATAAATCCGTAGGAAAATGTGATATAATTGTAGGATCTAAAAATTATATCAACACAACACTTAGACAAAGACAATTAGCCTTAAATGAAATAAACTTGCAAGTAAGGAAATAAATCTCAGAAAATGCAAACGCAAGCACCAGAGATTTTATCCTGGTTCGGTCCTCTTGACCTACATCCAGTCCTCAAGCAACCCGCTTGAGATTTTCCTTATCCTTGATTTTGTACACCCAAAACCAACACCTTGTACACCACTTGACAAATAACTTTTGTCAAATCCGTACAACTCTTCTCTACACTAAGAAGACAATTTCCTTCTACGCCTCTTCTCTACACCAAGAAGATAACCTTGTACAATACTTCTCTTTGAGTGATTACAAAATAACCTATAAGCCTTGAGAACTTTGTATGTGATCGTGAACAAGGACTCTTATAGGTGGACTCTAAGAATTCTTCACTAGAGGATTAGAATTTGTGTGAAGAACTGGTTTTCTGGAAAACAGAATATGTCAACAGAGTTTGGACAGAAAACTAATCATATGAATTGGTGTATTTAGCCAATGATAAAATCCCTATTTATAGCTAAAATCTATGGTCAGTTAGAGTAGTTATCAACCTGAATTTGAATATTAAAATGTTAGATAAAACACTAGAAATCAATAACTGTTCAACAATCAAAAACTGTATAAGTCGACTAGGGTAGGAAGTAAATCGACTAGTATAGGCATTTTTGACTGGATTAGTCGACTAGTCAAAGAAGCAAGTCGACTACATCAAAACTGATACAGGTATGCAGGTTTCTGGAAACTACTATTAGTCGACCAGCAGAAAACTATTAGTCGACTACAACATGTATAAGTCGACTAAAAAAATTGATAAGTCAACTACTGCTGCTAACAGTCAAACAACAGAAAGTTGATATCTTTTCTGGAGAGGACTTAGTCGACTGTAGGACTTTGATAAGTCAACTAGACATTGTATTTATCGACTATAAGAAGGGTCAAGTCAACTAATAAGAAGGGTCAAGTCTACTAATAGGAAGGGTCAAGTCTACTAATAGAACTATTTTGTGTGTGATCAAGGATTTTAAGAAATATCTAAAAATACACAAAAATAGTAAAAATTATATTTGTTATTATCAAAATAAGTTTCAACATTATCCCCTTTTTGATGATGACAATGTGTGTACGCACAAGCTCCCCCTTAGAGAAACTCCCCCTGCAGAGAAAACAGGTTATAACAAATATATATAACAAGTGTTCTCCCCCTGCGTCATAGCATACATACATATGATATATTTTAAAATGTTAGAAATAACTTATATCATCAAGTATCTCTTTTCTTTGTATGATACCTATAAGATAAAACATTGTTAATGGCACCAATCGTAACATGATCAAAATATTAACCCTTAAGAATCCAAACCCAATTTGAATTTGATTTTTATCTTTTAGTATAAACATAATTGCATGAATTACATATATCATGTACATATGATGTAATATAAGGATTTTTGTCTATATTATTTAGATTTTAGGAATCCAAAATATTTATACTTTGATTTCATAGTCTTCTTAATAAAAGAATTATCATTATTCTTTTTGTAGACATGTGTAGTTCTTTTAACATTATTTTTTGAACAACCAAGACCAATATGCTTATCTTTTGAAAATCCAAGTCCAAAATGATTATATGAAACCTTTTGATATGACAATATATCATTCAAATTTTCTTTTCCTTTATTAAACTTTGTCACTTTATTCAAAAGTTCTTCATATTTATCTTTGAAACTTGTCATTTCTTTATCTAAAATAGAAATTCTTTCATTTAAAAACATAGTTTCTCTTTTAAGTAAAAGATTTTCTTTTAAGAAATTCTCATTTTCCTTTTCAATGAAGATATAACTTTTTCAAAGTCATCCTTTTGAGAATTCATAGAAGAAATTTGAGAAAAATAAATAGAATTTTCTTTTAATAAAACTTTATTTTTCATCTTTTCATTCTTAAGATCATTATATAGTTCATGAAATGCATCTAAGAGTTCAGTATATTGTATCTCATCTTCTTCTTGAGCCATAAAGCAAACATTTGCATGTTCAGTGGCTTCTTCTTCATCTGAAGAAGATGAATCACTATTCTCCCATGATGCTTGATAATCTTTCTTCTTTTTGAAATTTTTGCTTTTGAATTTCTCTTTGTTTTTAAGCAATGGGCAATCCTTCTTCATATGACCTGTTTTATTATAATTAAAACATATATGATTAAACTTACCTTGCTTCAAGAACTTCCTGAATTTTCTTGAGAGCATTGCCATCTCCTCTTCATCGTCATCTGAATTGCCCGTATCTGAGGATCCATGAAAGGTAAGTACTTTCTTCTTGAATTGAAGTTGTTGTTCATCCTTCTTTCGTTCTTCAAGTTGTACTTCATATGCCATTAAATTACCAATAAGGTTTTTCTAATGACATTGTTGAGAGATCATTTGCTTCTTCTATTACAGTGATTTTCTTCTCCCAATCTAATGTAAGTGCACGAAGAATCTTTCTAACTTTTTCCGCTAGAGTGTATTCGTTTTCAAGGGCTACTAAGGAATTTGTTATGTCCGTGAATCTTGAAATTATTTCTGAAATGGTTTCGTTCTCCTTCATTTTGAAGAGTTCAAACCTGTGAACAAGAACAGAAATTTTAAATTCTTTAACCTTATTTGTACCTTCATGGGTTACCTGTAGAATCTACCATATTTGATTTGCAGATCTGGTCATTGACACGCGATTGAATTCTTCTTTGTTCAAGTCACAGAAAAGCGCGTTCATTGCTTTGTGATCGTATATATATTTTGTATTCTTTTCATTACACTCCTACATTTATCGTGTAATAAATCTGCTAATTTTCTTGTCTTAAATATCTATTTTGTAGAAGATAATAATGAAGAGAAAGAGAATTAAACCAAATAAATACCAGTTAAAATCAGATTTAACTGGATTTATTTGGTTAGCTGAGGATGATCCCAGATCTAGTTAGAACAAATCAAGGATTGGGGCAAATGTTCAGCTGAAGATCAGAGCAAATCAGAAAGATAACACCAAACAAAAACCGGTAAAATTCAGATTTCTATAAATCCATTTGGTTAGCTAAAGATCAACCGAGGATAATATCAAATACAGAGAGATAAATGGATAGAGAGAAGATCAACGGATGAGATGAAGCAAGTTTGACTCAGATTCTGACTGGATACATTTTAGTATTTGAATCATAACTTTCGTTACCGAATCTCAACTCTGATGATTCAAGATGATCCAAAAAGCACACTTACAGGGCTACAACTTTTATGTTGATCACTATTTCTAATTCTATCATGTGATAAGTGATATTCAGCAATCAACACGCCCAATAAACTGCAGATCAGAACTGAATATCCACATCAAATCAAGTTTGGAGATAAGTGGAGGACTCAAATTCAGAAATAGCCAGCTTTCCCTATCTTCATACTCCTCTAACCTCTGCATTTCTTCTATAAATACCTGCAATCTCAAAGGCAAAGGACGACGATGCAGAGATAGGATTTAGTCCACTTTTTCATTTTTTAGTATAGGTTTTTGTTTTTCTTTTCATGTAATTTTCAGTTTTAATTTATGTAAATCAGAGGAGATCAGAGTTTCATAGGAGAATGAGAACAAAGCTTGTGCTGAGAGTGACACCAGTGTAAGATTTTCTTCTTTTCTCTTATTGTTATAAAATCGAATCTGTAATTTTCCTTTTGTATGTACTTTATTTTGTTCTTCTTCTTCTTCTCTACTTTTCTTCTTTTGGTACCAAATTGCTATCCAAGTGAGTCTTAAAGCATCGAAAAAGCCTTGCCTTTGCGAGTGCCACCGATAGCTCATGACGATGGATTTTGAGTTTCATTCTGTATCACTTCATACTTGCAACATCTTGATGATATAATGTGGAGGAGACGGGAATCAACTCTTATGGGCTATACGTTGATCGCCTCACTTCAAGGTAACTCCATTGCAAAAGATTCAAGGTAAGCATTTGACCAAAGGAGGTAAGTAACTTTTAGATTCTTTTCTTTTTATTCTTTAGTTTAGAACACCACAATCTACCACTTCTTTCATCACTCCTTTTCCATTTCTTTGTACATATCATTTCTAATTTCTCCGTCTTCTTAATCTACCATCTTCTGCCAAATTCAACTTTAACTCAATTTTTTCTTTTTCTTTTAAAGAACTAAAGAAGAACTTTAACCATACTTTGTATTAAAAGAAGACTTACTAAAAAAGCTTCCATCGCTAGTCCCTCCTTGTGGATTACGACCCGCATAGCCACTTGCTATAGCGGTAAAATTGAGCACTTGCACTTTTTATTCTAAGTTCTGAAATTCTGTATTTGTGTGCAGGTCCAACCTCATCGTTAGTCCCTCCTTGTGAATTACGACCCGCATAGCCACTTGGTATAGCGGTAGAATTGAGCACTTGCACTTTTTATTCTAAGTTCTGAAATTCTGTATTTGTGTGCAGGTTCTCACTCAATCAAATTTTGGCGCCGTTGCCGGAGAGGGACGATAAGTAATTCTCATTAAAATTTACATTTTTGGTTAACCTTCTTCTTAGTTTTTGGTGTACAAATTTAACAACAAGGAACTTTTGCTGCATTGGACATATAAGTGGCTTTGGATTTTGCTCAAGAAAGCAGAGCCAAGAAGCCCTCAGATTTGCTACATTCTTGTGACAATCTGAGTGAACTACTAACCTGTATTTTCTGCAGGTTAACTGAATTGCAAAGTTTAATATTTGTAGCTATTAATTTCCTTATTTGTCTTATTGCACTTCCTTTCTAACCTCAACAGTAAAATGATGTTTTTTAAATGCTAAAAACGGTTTAGACTTTACATTTAGGCACGTGTCTAATTCGTTTACATTTTACATTACTGTTGAAGAGTGCTGGAGCAAAATGTACGTTTGCATGGCATATAGTTTAGGAAACATTCTTGAGTGATTATTTGCTTGTTGAATGTTACTTTTCTTTATCCTGCACACCTTGCACAATCAATCTTAAGGGATTGTCCTATAAACAAGATAAGGTGGGGAAGTCATTACCCTCCCTTAGCCCACAAACAATCTCCTCACTCACTAACCCAAGCCTAACTAAAACTGAGTAGATGTTGGCCCTGGGGATATCTCGGACTCAATTAGGAGATTATCCTAAGGGGAAGATGTTAGAATTTGACTCTTACCAAATCAGTGTCTAAGGAAAGGGATTGAGGGGCGAAACTCCGAAGGCTGGTGGTTTGGCTTAATTAGCCTGTCACTTTTGCGCGGATACCTCCCACCAATCTTGTCCTGACCTGGCTAATTAGCTTGTGGTCAAAATCTGCATTATACCTCCCGTGGACAGTCTAACCAGTTAGGAGTCGTCTAGGTCAAAGGTCTACCCTAACTTAGTTTAAAATTATTTTATTTATTTGCTTATTTGTTTGTTTTTCTTTTTTTTTTTTTTTTGTGTTTGACATTTCTTGTGTGATATGGCTTATAATAAAAATTTTTCCAATTTTAATGGTAATCCATATTACACACCAACCTCTTTTTCGGATATTACCAACCCAGCATATCATAACTTTAACCAACATAGTGTGCCAGATTGATCTTATCCGAATCAATATAACCCATGCCCCCAATCTTATGACTATAATTTCCAGAATAATTTCAACTCTCCAGAGAGTCAATGGGGATTCACCTCCCCTGAGTCTAATTTTCAACCAACTTGTCTTCCTTATCCACCTTGTCCACAATATTTTCAAGATTTATATTCAGTTCCACCAGTCTAAAATAGAAAACCATCAATTTTGAAAATGAGTATGCGTGAGTCCAAATAACAATCACAAAATCTGATGGACTCACAATTTCACCACCAATTCCAAAACAACACTTCATTTGTTCAAGACCAATTGCAACAAAACGATGAACCAATCAACTATGAAAAGATGCTTGAAGCCATGACTCAGGCCCAAAACGCTCGTAATCATGACATAGATATGATGGTCCAAACTCTACGTTCTCACCGTTTGGCCAGTTCTGATGTCGCTAACTATTCTGTTAGAGCCGAAGAGTCAGTTGTTTTGGAAAATAAGGTTCCATTTCAGCACAATCATTTGAACTTACCCAAACTCTAAATTTTGAAAGTGACATTGATAGTTTGGCAAGTTATCCCTTTCCTAAAATGAACTTGAGAATGAATATGATCATGAACCCCAACTTAGTGATTCAATTCTACTTCCTGATTCAATTATGACTCTGGTGTCTTCACCTGATTTCAATCTTTTTCCCGAGTCAACATTGGATCCTGTGCCAATTCATAATGAAATTGAATCGCCTATCTTTGATGATCATCATATTGAACTTGACCAATTTCATACTTTTGAAAGTCCCATTGACAAATTAGTAAGTTCTCATTTTTATGAAATTGAACTCAATGAGAAATGTGACCTAGATTCTCAATTTTGTGATCCAGTTCAAATTTCTGAATCAATGTTGACTCCTGTTTTGTTACCCGACTTGAGTAATATTTTAGAGTCAATTTTGATTTGCAATCCTGTCATTCTTGAACTTGAATCACCAATAATAAGTCACATTCCATTGTGGGAAAATGAATGTAGACTTGAGTTTCAACTTCTTGATTTGGACCCACTTCCTAAACCAATCTCGACTCCTGAACCTTTACTTGACTTAAGTCACTTTCCTGAGTCGGTATTAGTTCCCGTACTTCCTAAGTCCAAGTCAATCATTCTATCTTTTCACACTCCATTTCGGGACAAGGCGGCTGAAAAAATTGACTCCGAAATTGATTATGAAATTTGGAAATTAGATGGGATTAAATTTTTAATAAAAACCGTTCATATATACATCATTTTAGTGGGTTATATAAGAGAGATATATGGTGGGTTCCTTCGAACTCCACGAAAAGTCGATTGGGCCGCATTTCGTGGACTAATCAGACCACCACCGGAACCACCACCTTAAGGTAGTATTTTCCTTCCCTTTCTTCTTTTCATGCATCCATGCATTAATTCATACATTGAGGACAATGCATGAGATAGGTGTGGAGGAGGGTTCTAACATAACTTAGGTTTTCGTTTTATTAAAAACATAAAAAAAATTTAACATTTTCATTACTTTTAAAAAACTTTTTTAAAATAGAAACAATATTTTGACATATTTTTGTAAGAAATGAAGTCAATTTTAAGGAATAGGAAAATCAAAATTAAGATTTCTTATACTTGGTCAAAATATGATTATTTGTTTGATTTTTAGGGGTAAGAAGATAAGTTGTCAAAGTAATTTAGTCTTGATCTTTACCTTGATGAAATATGCACACTTCATACACTTCCACACTTAGGGTTCAAAAACAAAGATTCTTATGCCTTAAAAAATAAATAATAAATAAATAAATAAGAAAAAAATATAAAAGATAAACAAATCTAATTATTGATTAGCTAGGTGCTTTGGCCTAAGCAAGCCTTAATATTTATGCGAAAGATGATTAGATAAGTTTGAGAATATATATATATATATATATATATATATATATATATATATATATATATATATATATATATATCCTCTAATTAAGCTGGGTATTTGTGCCTAATAAATCATAAGTATTCACGCCTAAAAGTGGTTCATATAATAAAATCCTCAGTTTTGTGGCCTTGTTTGCTCGAGTTCTTAAGTTCTTGGGGTGTTTTCTCACCTGGTGCCCTAAGACCGTTTAGTTTGAGAGTCATTGATTAAAGGCTCGTTACATTGGCAGATTAGAAAGCCTAATAGAACTAAGGAATAATACCACCATATATATATATATATATATATATATATATATATATATATATATATATATATATATATATATATATATATATAAGCATAAGAGTTAGAGTTAAAGAACCCTTAGTCAAAATTTTCACGATCACAAGGTGTATATTACTTAGGGTAAAGTAATAGACTAGATGAGAAGTACAATTTGACTCCTTACTTTGATTGATAATAAATTTTTGAATAGAGACTAAGTTTAGGAATGAAAAATTCAGTTTTCCTATATCTTATAGATTACTTAAAACTTACAATAATATTCAAATATTTTTCTTTCAAAATGTGTTTTCAAAATACTAACATTTTTTTCTTTCTTTATGGATTTTGTAGGTGCAAGCCACTGAAAACCCTCACGAGACAAAACTCATCCTCTAGGGGAAACCTAGAGGTTTAATGGCTTGTTGCACATGCTCAGTACAATCGCGTAACCTGCAAAAGTGATCTAATAATCTTTGGTTTAGTTTTGTTGATTTGCTCAAGGACGAGCAAAAGATAGGTGTGGGGGTGTGATCGTACATATATTTTGTATTTTTCTCATTACACTCCTACATTTATTTTGTAATAAATCTGCTAATTTTCTTGTCTTAAATATCTATTTTGCAGAAGATAATAATGAAGAGAAAGAGGATTAAACCAAATAAATACCAATTAAAATCAGATTTAACTAGATCTATTTGGTTAGCTGAGGATGATCCCAGATCTAGTTAGAACAAATCAAGGATTGGGGTAAATGTTCAGCTGAAGATCAGAGCAAATCAGAAAGATAACACCAAATGAAAACCGGTAAAATTCAGATTTCTATAAATCCATTTTGGTTAGCTGAAAATCAACCGAGGGTAATATCAAATACAGAGAGATAAATTGATAGAGAGAAGATCAACGGATGAGATGAAGCAAGTTTGACTCAGATTCTGACTGGATATATTTTAGTATTTGAATCATAACTTTTGCTACTGAATCTCCAATCTGATGATTCAAGATGATCCAGAAAGTAGACTTACAGGGCTACACATTTATGTTGATCGCTATTTCTAATTCTGTCATTTGATAAGTGATATTCAGCAATCAACACGCCAACAAACTGCAGATCAGAACTGAATATTCACATCAAATAAAGTTTGGAGATAAGGGGAGGATTCAAATTAAGAAATAGCCAGCTTTTCCTATTTTCATACTCCTCTAACCTCTGCATTTCTTCTATAAATACCTGCAATCTCAAAGGCAAAGGACGACGATGCAGAGATAGGATTTAGTCCACTTTTTCATTTTTTAGTGTAGGTTTTTATTTTTCTTTTCATGTAATTTTTCAGTTTTAATTTATGTAAATCAGAGGAGATCAGAGTTTCATAGGAGATTAAGAACGAAGCTTGTGTTGAGAGTGACACCGGTGTAAGATTTTCTTCTTTTCTCTTATTGTTATAAAATTGAATCTGTAGTTTCCCTTTTGTATGTATTTTGTTTTTGTTCTTCTTCTTCTTTTCTACTTTTCTTCTTTTGGTACCAAATTGCTATCCAAGTGAGTCTTAAAGCATCGAAAGAGCCTTGCCTTTGCGAGTGCCACCGATAGCTCATGACAATGGATTTTGAGTTTCATTCTGTATCACTTCATACTTGCGACGTCTTGATGATATAATGTGGAGAAGACGGGAATCAACTCTTATGGGCTATACGTTGATCGCCTCACTTCAAGGTAACTCCATTGCAAAAGATTCAAGGTAAGCATTTGGCCAAAGAAAGTAAGTAACTTTTAGATTCTTTTCTTTTTATTCTTTAGTTTAGAACACCACAATCTACCACTCTTTTATCACTCCTTTTTTATTTCTTTGTACATATCATTTCTAATTTCTCCATCTTCTTAATCTACCATCTCCTGCCTAATTCAACTTTAACACAATTTTTTCTTTTTCTTTTAAAGAACTAAAGAAGAACTTTAACCATACTTTGTATCTTAAAAGAATACTTACTAACAAAGCTTCCATCGCTAGTCCCTCCTTGTGGATCACGACCCGCATAGCCACTTGCTATAGCGATAGAATTGAGCACTTGTACTTTTTTTCTAAGTTCTGAAATTCTGTATTTGTGTGCAGGTCTAACCTCATCGCTAGTCCCTCCTTGTGGATCACGACCCGCATAGCCACTTGCTATAGCGGTAGAATTGAGCACTTGCAATTTTTATTCTAAGTTCAGAAATCTGTATTTGTGTGCAGGTCTAACCTCAATCACTTTGGCATCATGCTTTGCAGATTTATTTTGTTCTTAACTCCATGTATTGTAATTGTTGCTCAGCTTAGTGTATGGTGCTTCTACTATATTCCAAAGTTCGTAGTTGAGCGATTGCAAGTAGATCTTCATTTTATACTTTCAGTAGTTGTAATTTGATCCATCAAACAATGGTGGACGTTGTGTAGAATGTTCTTCTTTGAATTGTGATGAAGGAAACTCCGTTGCCATCCTTGAAAGTTGTATGCAGGCAGACCTTGCTCTGATACCAATTGTAGGATCTAAAAATTATGTCAACACAACACTTAAACAAAGACAATTAGCGTTAAATGAAATAAACTTGCAAGGAAATAAATCTCAAAAAATGCAAACACAAACACTAGAGATTTTATCCTGGCTCGGTCCTCTTGACCTACATCCAGTCCGAAAGTAACCCGCTTGAGATTTTTCTTATCCTTGATTTTGTCACCCGAAACCATCACCTTCTACACCACTTGACAAACAACCTTTGCCAAATCCGTACAACTCTTCTCTACACCAAGAAGATAATTTCCTTGTACACATTTTCTCTACACCAAGAAGATAACCTTGTACAATACTTCTCTTTGAGTGATTACAAAATAACCTATAAGCCTTGAGAACTTTGTATGTGATCGTGAACCAGGACTCTTATAGGTGGACTCTCAGAATTCTTCACTAGAGGATTGAAATTTGCGTGAAGAACTAGTTTTCTGGAAAACAGAATATTTCAACAGAGTTTGGACAGAAAACTAATCATATGAATTGGTGTGTTTAGCCTATGATAACATCCCTATTTATAGTTGAAATCTATGGTCAGTTAGGGTAGTTATTAACTTGAATTTGAATATTAAAACGTTGAATAAAATACCAGAAATCAATAACTGTTCAACAGTCAGAAACTGTTATAAGTCGATAGGGTAGGGAGTAAGTCGACTAGTATAGGTATTTTTGACTGCTAGTCGACTAGTCAAAGAAGCAAATCGACTACATCAAGACTGATACAAATATGCAGGTTTCAGGAAACTTCTATTAGTCGACCAGCAGAAAACTATTAGTCGACTACAACATGTATAAGTCGACTATTGCTGCTAACAGTCAAACAACAGAAAGTTGATATCTTTACTGGAGAGGACTTAGTCGACTATAGGACTTTGATAAGTCGACTAGAATTGTATTAGTCAACTATAAGAAGTGTCAAGTCGACTAATAAGAAGGGTCAAGTTTACTAATAGGAAGGGTCAAGTCTACTAATAGGACTCTTTGTGTGTGATCAAGGCTTTTAACAATATCTAAAAAATATACAAAAATAGGACAAATTATATTTATTATCATCAAAATAAGTTCAACAATAATAATGCAGAACTGTAGACTAATCAGTTAATACTCGGTTGAATTCACACACACATAACATCTTAACATTCTAAAGAAGCCAATCTACACAAGAGAGGTCACTTTGGTGATATTTATTTCAATTAGTTTTATTAAATGTTAGACAATCTTAATAATTTACTGGATGTACCCAAGAATTCATTTAAAATATTGAAAAGTCCCAAAATAGCCCAAAAAAGGGCTCAAAATTTTTTTGATATCTGGGCGCAGCGCCTGGCCGCCGCCATAAGATCGGTGTTGCGCCCGCCGGGGGGGCGGGTGACTGAGCGCGACCGCGCCTGGCCGTGCATGGACATGCCGGCCATGGGCGGCCAGTCTGGCTGCTCCTGCCAGGGCGCGACCAGACTGGCCGCGCTTGCCATCTTAATTTTTTTAAGCCAAAAAACCAGATCTGAAAATCCCTTTTTTATTAACCTGAATTTAGATCTGAAAGCGACCTTGTGAGTGATAAAATAAAGGAAGCAGTAATATATATTATAATTTTAGTACAATCATGATACTATATAATACATGTTTAAATATCCATGATACTTTATAACTGCACTAACAATCGAACAGAGATAAAAACAAGTGTTACATTAACACCATAACATTATAAATGCCTAGCATGTTGCAATAGTATTAGTTCAACAATATTATCCAATTATATAACATTAATTCAATTAATATTATAGGGAAAACTCTTATATATCACCCACCTTATTTTATTATGTTCTTATAATCAATAGGAGTTATGCCATTTATATGATATGATCAATATGAATAATAAGATACAATATTTAATTATATATTAACAAAATCAAGTTGTTTAACGAACATGTATCAAGTCTTAATTATAGTTTATTTATTGTTTAAACTAATAGTAACATTAGCATGATGGTATTGTGATAA
This sequence comes from Agave tequilana, assembly GCA_038442645.1. Lineage (NCBI taxonomy): Eukaryota > Viridiplantae > Streptophyta > Magnoliopsida > Asparagales > Asparagaceae > Agave > Agave tequilana. The sequence continues at coordinate 114,853 of JAVJIF010007899.1, read as the reverse complement.
AAATATTTATACATGAATACATTAAACAGTGAATAGATAGAATATAGAGTATACGTGTACATGAATAATGTGTCTCCAAAATGAAGTGCACAGTATACATGTGATATGCTGGTGGATAAGATATCAGGAAGTGCAACAAGTATAAATGAATGGTAATATACATGTACCAAACAAGTCATTTAATTTATACAATAATAACAATTAGTATCACCTGTATGATATGCTGGTGGATAAGATATCAGGAAGTGCAACAAGTATAAATGAATGGTAATATACATGTACCAAACAAGTCATTAATTTATACAATAATAACAATCAGTATCACCTATATTTTAATCAATCTCTTTCCATGTCTTATACCACTGTCAGTTCATACCAGAACCCGTATTCCAGGCAAACCCATCTGAACATGGCATACGGGTGCCATTATTCGAACGAGAGGGTGATCAAATAACAAGCGTTCCCGGTGTCACTATTGTTTATATTATTTTATTATGTTAATTGGAAACCCAATGGTCAAGAAGCTCTAATCGGGTGGGTATATTCCATGCATACCCAAGATCACAGCCCTAAACAGACCCCTGACTGTTGAGACCAGGGCCCTCTGCTAAGAGTGGAACATGAAACAGGAGCTCATGGAGCTATATACAATTGGTAGCCAACACTACCATCCCCTGCTGTGGGATAAACATGGATTCAGGACATCCACCCGCTAAGATCTAGTCAACTGTCAAGTCTCCCAATCGCCATGTTATATTTATTATATTTAAACTACAAGTGTATTAGAAACAAGAACAGTTCGTGGTATATGTAATACAATAATAGGATATGAGCTTTATTGATATCATGAAATAAGATAATGAAAAATAGAAGACAAGAGATGTGGAATTCTAGAGGTGGCCCTATGGCTTAGATCCATATGGCACTTAATTTCACACACTGCATAAAATAGCACTCATATCCAGTAACAGGAGTATCATATTGATATCAGTAACAGGAAACAGTCATGTAAGAAGAATACAGGAATATTCATTTAACAGGAATAGTGATCCATGCAACAGGAATATAAAAACATCACGCATATATACAAGTGAATTTATGTAGCAGTGTTATAAGAATATGAAATAACTGTGTATAGAGTATTCGTATAGCGGTAATACCAATATATGAAATAATGGTATCAGTTTAATAGCGTATCCGTGTATCATTTTTACATGAACATGAAATAATAGTGTCCAATGTAAAAGAATCTGTGTAACGGTGATAGATGCACATGAAATGATAGTATCTGGTGTGTTAGTATATCGATGTCACGATACTGCAAGTACATGAAATAATAGTGTCCACTATAACAAGTGTTGTCATGAAATAACAGTATCCAGGATACTAGTGCCCGTGTAACGATGATATTAGCATGTGGAATAACAGTGTCTGTGTAACAGTGATACAAGTACATGACATAATAATGTCCTCAAACATGACATGACAATGTCTAGTATATCAGTGGTTATTCAGGTAACGGTGACAGGGTCAGGGACTTGAATATAATTCAATGTCTCTATAGATATTTCAGTATTTAGTATGCCAATTTATGTTGCTACTATGATCGATATCATAAAAGAATTATAAACAATTATTTATTTTTCAAACTCTTTACAACCATTTTAATAATTATTAATTTAGTTATTATTATGAAATTCTTTTATTCATTATTTTATAATTAGTCAACCAATATAAATGATTCATCTACATGTTTATCATAAAGCAAGAATTACCATAATATATTAGTAACCATTAACACATTTGTATTTATAGTAATTTACTATTTACATGATTTACTAATTGATAATTACAATTTTTTAAATAAATCAATAACTTAATTTAATTCCACATGATAAAATTTAAATTATAAAATAAAAACTCACATTGTCATTATTGAGATGTAGCTCGTCTTTTTACGATCGCAACGACTTGAGAATCATCCAAGTCGGACTCCGAATGGTCAAGATATCGCTCGAACACTAAAATGAATATAATAGGTTAAATATGTAATGATTAAGTCTAAATTATAAATATTCTAAATTTACAGTGGGTTTCTGTAAATTACCTTTCATAATTTTTGATGCGGGTTTAGATTGCTAGTGGGTCAGGTTTAGATCCAATAACCCGACCCAATCACTTAAGTTATTGGGCAAATAGGTTAATGGGGTTTGGATTTAGGTCAGGTTTAGAACCAATAGTAGGATGAGAGAGAGAGAGAGAATGAGAGAAAAAAATAGATTGAGAGGAGATGCGGCAGTGGCTATGAGGGCTGCACGACCGCGCGGCGGTGACCGCCGGCAGCACCAGGGGCGGTCTGGGCGGTGATCATGGGGAGGAGGAGGAGACCTAGAGGAGGGAGAAGAAAGAGAATAGAAGAAGAAGAAGAGAAGGAGAATAAAATAAGAAGAAGAAGAAGAGAAGGAGAATAGAAGAAGAAAAGAAAGAGAAGAAAGAGGAAGGTGGGCCACGGCATGTGGCGGCGACGGCCAGCGGGCCTACTAGTTGTGGTGAGGTGAGCAGGGAGGGTTAGAGAGAGTGAGGGTGAGACAGTGAGAGAAATAGAGAAGAGAAAGAGAAAGAAAAGAGAGAAGAAAGAAGAGAACGAGATAGAGAGAGAGAACAGGAAGGGGAAGAGAGAGGCTACTGCCGGTGGCTGAGCCTGGGTACTGGCAGAGGGAGGGAGAGAGATGTGAAGAGAGAGGATTGAGAGAAGTAAAGACGGGGAGAGGCGTTGGGAAAAAAAGGCAGTGGCTGGGGGGAGAAGGAAAAGAAAAAGATTGGGGGGAAATAAAAGAGAAGAAAAAATGAATTATTTAATATTATTTAAATCTGATAAAATTTGACTAGTTCAAAATGGTCCCCAAAAAGTTTGTAAAATATAAATATTTCACTGAGGAGTAATATGGAATCACATTCAAGAGATTTATTCTGGTTTGCAAATTAAAATTCATGGAATCAATCGATGATACCGGGCGACACCGGTTTGGCCGGATTTTTAATCTCCAAAAATATTCTAAAGTAGAAAAATATGATTTTAAAGAATAATTTAGAATTAAATTATAAAAATTAAAATCTATTCGTGAATTAAAAATCCTAGAGCAGATTATCGGTATCGGTCGACATCGAATTTGGAGATTTTTCTAATATAGAAAAATTCTAGAAAAATCTTAAAATTTTAAAATATTAGAAAATAATATCTAGAGTTTCAACCAGTTCAATCTAACAATCAAGAAAATCAAATCAAATTTGTATGATGTATTGAGTAGGGGGGCAATTCAGACCCGACCCGCCAGACCCGACCCAGAGTAAGTGGGTATGGGTTTGAGCTATACGGGTTTGGGTCGTAATCGGGTCGACCCACCAGACCCGATTAATAAATGGGTCGGGTCGACCCAACCCACCAAACCCGCTAAGACCCGCTAAGACCCATTTACCTTTTTATATTTTTGATCCAGAGATTTTTTTTTTTGGGAATCATTTATCATTTCCGCTCAGGGACTTCATAATTTAGCTCTCCATCCTTTCTTCATTAAAATCCAATACACCATACACATTGCACAATCTTCTATGAAAAACCTAAAGCCCCTTAATTTTAACTACATTCTCATAAATAAACAAAATTATATTGCATAAACAATCCCTGAGTTTGTCTCAATCCCACTAATACTTTCACCTTTATTTCAGAGAATAAGAAGCATTGCATTTGATATACATGATTTTATGATTTTTAACTTATTGAAACCAACATTATGCCACTGTCATCTACTTATAGAATGCAAGAACAAGGTTCCTACAAAACATTTACCGCTAACGGGTCGACCCAACCCGGCCGACCCATTTAGTTAAATGGGTCAAATGGGTCGGGTCGGGTCGACCCACATAATACTGGGTCGGGTTTGGGTTTGAATTTTTGACCCATATAAATAAATGGGTCGGGTCGACCCGACCCAATTATGGGTCGACCCATTTAAGACCCGACCCAATTAGACCCGACCCGACCCAATTGCCACCCCTAGTATTGAGTACTGATAAAGTGACACGTACGTCTAGGGCCGGGGGTTACATCCACTCCCCCCTCTCTGGCTGTGCAGCCAGCCTAGCCAAGGCCGAGCCCAGCTGCCCCTCCCCCTTCCTTCCTCCACGAGTGGACCGCCACAACCACCTGCACTTCTCCGCAGCCCAGGCCAGCTGGTCAGCCAGCCCATTTTGCCGCGCGCTAACCCCAGGCAGCCGTGAGCCCCGTTCTCCGCGCGTATTTGCAAGCTCCGCCGGAGCTCTTCCATCATCCATCGGTGCCCAGTCTTTGACTAGGCAAGTTCCTTTCCTTGCTTCATGAGTACTTCACTTTTAACCTCCATGCTTTACTGTAGCCTCCGTGCTTAGTCTCCGGGCTTTACTAGCTCCGCCGGATAGGCGACCTTAGCGCTTAGCGCTTTACAGCTAGCTCTGCTATGAGCGTAGCTTCACTGTGAGCATTGGCTAAGCGTTCATATGCTAGCTTTGTCTCGAGCATTAGCTTCACCGCGAGCATTATTAAGCATTTATACTCTATCTTCGACATGAGCGTTAGTTTCTTCGTGAGTGTGGCTTCGCCGCGAGCGTCGCTTAGCGCCTATGTGTTAGCTTCACTGCAAGTGATAGATCGGTTGTCGTGTTACCGTCTAGCACTGTGCTAGCTTTATCGGGAGTCTAGCTCCGTCGTGTGCCTAGCGCTAGGCGTTGCAAGTCTAGCCTATGGCTTAGCTTCACCGGGCACGATCTAGCTCCGCTCCAGCTTTGCTTTGGCTTAGCCCCGCCTGGCTATTTAATTAGGTAGTTGATAATTATTAACATGGTTTTGAAGAGTTTAAAATGTTTACTTGTACTATTTTTCTGTACCATGTCCATAACCTGTTACATGTTATAATCCTATACTTACTTGTACTATTATACTTCTTTTGGTATCATGACACCTGACCTGTTACTTACATGACTCATGATTATTATATTACGGGGACTTGACAACTATTATCATGTTAAATACCCAAAAATCCTATACTCTTATACCAAGCAAGTTCCTCCTCTTAGATATTCATGTTAATCCCTGTAACTGAATCATCATGTATCTTAATGCAATAATTAGACAACCTATGCCAGGATAGGGGAAACTGATGGGTACTGATATAGGTTTTGTGTTTAGGGTGGCCATGTTGGCCCAAAAGGTTACACTCTCCATTTGTTTAGAGTTTTGATGATAACAAAACAAATAAGAGCTATTTGGTACTAATTAGTTTGTTTAAGATAAGTTTCAGGTTAGTACCATATTTAGAGGCCATTGCTTAGCTATTGCAAGAACTTCTAGGTTCATGAAGTAAAGAAGGTGTTTTGCACATCAAGGAAGGAACATAGAAGAGACGGCTCTAGCAAGGCAGTGCATGGCTCAAGACTTCAAGATTGCTCAAGATAATTTATTAGATTTGTTTTTAGTTTAGAGTTTTGTTTAAGAATAGTGAATAGGTTTGAACCTCTATCACACACGTTTTTGCGCACATCTTGTTTCCAAATATATTCCCTATAATTGTACAAAAATAGTTTGTATACAATCTTCAGCCTACAAACTCATTTTTATCCATTATATATATCCCTATTCAAAACTATTTTGTTAAAAATAAATTTCTCCTCAAAATTCCGTTTTTGTTTTGGCTTTTGACCTGAGCCGGTCGACCGCCAGGGTCGACCGACCCTATGTTAGGTCAAGTCGGTCGACCGGCCCAGTCGACCGGTGTTCTAGCAGCAGTACGTATCAGTGTGCACGTTTCACGGTCGACCCGGACGGTCGACCGAGACTTGCCTGACTGACAGACTCTGCTCTCTGTATTTTTGGGTCGACCGGGCGGTCGACCGTCAGCCTGCAACGGCTCTTTTTTTTGAACTAGCGGTCGACCGGCCGGTCGACCGAGGTAGCCGTTTGAACAGTAACGACTATTTCCTAAGCTGGTTTATTTTTTGTCCTTTTCTCACTTAAGTGTGTTTAAATGACATGTTTTAGTTTTAATACTTTCTGATTAGCCTTAAATATGTTTTATCTCCTAACCCTAGCCCTCTCCTATAAATAGGGGTGTTTAGGGAGAGGTTGGTCACTAGAAAAAATTATCAAAATTTCCACAAGTTTAAGGCATTCAAAAAGACTTGGTTTCTTGGTTTTTATGCTGAAATTCTCTCTCATTTTCTGAAGTGTTTTCAAGAACACTCTGATTTCGTTTTCTTTTCTCCTTGCACACAAGAGCTTCATTCCTACTCATTATTCTCTAAGGACCTTTGTAAGGGAAGAGAATTTTGCAAGAGAGAGTTTGTGGTCTTTTGACTACTCAGAGATTGCTTGTACTTGAGATTGTGGAGTTGGGTACTCCGGTGAATTTGTAACATCTTTGTGATAGTGGAAGTGGTTGGAATCCTTCTGGGGAAGGCGGGGAAGTAGAGCTGGGTGCTCGAACCTCGATAACAATTCTCGGTGTTTGCGTTTGGTTTACTTGCTCTTATTTCTTGCTCTATTTTCATTGCTCTTGTTACTTGCTCTCTACATTCATTGCTATATTCACTTGCTTTGTAAGATTGTTGCATCATAAATTTTAAATTGTGCATTGATTAGCATTATCACCTATTCACCCCCCCTCTAGGTGATTTTCAATTGGTATCAGAGCTTGGACTCTAGGTTTTGGCTTAACATCCATAGAGAGATCCTTAAAATTTGCTAATCAACATTTACATTCCATTTGTCATTCACTAGTAAACATGGCCGATAACATCAAAACCCCTCCTAAATTTGATGGACTCAACTTCCCTATTTGGAAGGTTAGGATGACTATCTTTTTGCAATCTTTAGGTAGCTTAGTAGCTAAATCCTTGACCAAACCCTATGTAGTACCCGATAGTGATGAGAGCACTTGGACCGACTTCACCTTTAGAGAATATGAGGCTAACTCCAATTCCCAAAACTCCCTATTAACCGCCTTGAATGAGGATGACCTTACACGGGTAATTCATTGCCAATCCGCCTATGAGATTTGGCAACATTTATTGGTCACACACGAGGGGACTTCACAAGTTAAGAGAGCTAAGATAGATCTCTTAAGGTCCCAATATGAATCCTTTAAAATGATTGATGAAGAATCTATTGATTGTATGATTACTAGATTTACTAAAATCACCAATGCTCTTTCTTCTTTAGGTGATGACATCTCCAATGACCAAAAGGTGCGAAAAGTGATTCGGGCACTTCCTACATCATGGGACATCAAGGCCACCAACTTGAAAGAATTGAACGACAAGGATGAGATGGACCTCATTAGTCTCATTGGGAACCTAAAAACCCATGAGATGGAAAAGAAAGCAAGAGAAGAGGCCGCTCCACTAAAGAAGAAATCCATAGCCTTCAAGTCTTCATCCACTCTTGAAGACGATGAAGGAGATGAAGAAGAAGATGAGGAGCTATCACTACTTGTTCGCAATGTGAAGAGAATGTACCGGAGGAACAAGCTCAACTTCTGAAGGAAATTTGAAGGCAAAGAGGAGAGGAGAATTATATGCTACAATTGCCGAAAGCCCGGACACATCATGGCGGATTGCCCGGAGTTCAAGAAGAAGATGACCTCCTCCTTCAAGCCAAAGAAACCGGAAGAAAAGAAAGCGTACAAGGTAACTTGGGATTCAGAAAGCGAGTCCGAGGAAGAGGCGGATATAGCGAATATGTGTTTCATGGCAAACACACCAAAGGTAACCCCTCAACCTCTTGATGATGAAGATAATGAATTAAGCAAAGAAGTTCTTGTTCATGCCTTTGTTGAACTTTCAGAAACCTATGATAATAAAAAGATTGAATGCTCTAAATTGGAAAAGGAAGTTGCTTTTCTCAAAAATCAACTTGCTATTATTTCTAAAGAAGAAGATAAAATTTCTTCAAATCTCATTTCTACCCAAAATGAATTTTGTGCTTACAAAGTTGCTTGTAAAGCAAAATTTCCTAAGATTGATGAAAAAGAAATTTCTTCTTTGAAAACTAGAATTGTTGATTTTGAAAAGACTTTAAAGGATTGTACTTTTAACACTAAGAAACTTGAAGAAATATTTTCTAAAAAGCACACCTCTTATGCTAAAGATTCACATGTTAAGATTCCTCATGCTCACACTACACATAATACTTCTCATGCTAAATCTTTTCATGCTCACAATTCTCATGCTCGCAAATCACACACTCACTATGCTTTTAAATATGGTAGAGTGTATAGATGCACATATTGTGGTAAGAATGGACATTTGGCTAAATTTTGTTATGATCAAATAAATAGAACCAATAATCTTGTTTGGGTTAATGAAACTAACTCTTTAGGACCCAAGAAAATGTGGGTACCAAAATCAAGTCCTAAATTATTTGATGTAGGTACACACCAAGGCTCCAAGACGTAGGGAGCGGTGGTACCTTGATAGTGGTTGTTCAAGACACATGACGTGGGACATCAATAACTTTACAACCCTATCAAGGTACGAGGAAGGTGGCTCCGTCACCTTCGGGGATGACTCCAAAGGCACTATCATCGGTATAGGTAACATTCAAATTGGTGCATCTCCCATTATAGAAAATGTTGTACTTGTTGATGGTTTGAAGCATAATTTGCTTAGCATTAGTCAATTTTGTGACCGTGGACTTAAAGTTGTTTTTGATGATTCTTCTTGCAAATCTTTGATGTTAAAACCAATGATTGTATTCTCACCGGTTTTCGTGATGATAATGTTTATATCATTGACATGCTTAATTTAGATTGTTCTACTAAATGCTTAAATGCTTTTGATGAAAATTCTTGGCTTTGGTATAGAAGATTAGGACATGCATCTTTTGACCATCTTTCTAGGATTAATTCAAAGGAATTGGTGAAGGGTATTCCTTGCTTGAAGTTTAAGAAAGACCGCATTTGTGGTGCGTGCCAACTTGGGAAACAAACCAAGTCTTCCTTCAAACCAATCAAGGATATCATGTCAACTAGGCCTTTAGAATTAATTCATATGGATCTTTTTGGACCTACTAAAACTAAGAGCTTAAATGGTAGTAGATTTGCATTTGTTTTAGTTGATGATTTTTCCTGTTTCACTTGGGTTTTCTTCTTGGAACACAAAGATCAAACCTTTTCTCGTTTTAAGATTTTTCGAAAAAGAGTTAAAAAAGAAAAGGGTTTTTCGATTTTGAGAATAAGGAGTGATAGAGGTGGTGAGTTTGTTAATCAACTTTTCATGACTTATTGTGATAAAAAGGGAATTAAGCATGAAATGTCTTGTCCTAGAACTCCACAACAAAATGGAGTTGTAGAAAGGAAAAATAGAACACTTCAAGAGATGGCTAGGACAATGATAAGTGAGTACGACCTCCCTCAATATCTATGGGCCGAGGCTGTAAACATCGCATGCTATATTTCAAATCGTATTTATTTGTGTAAAAATTCTTCCAAAACATCTTTTGAAATGTATCATTCTAGAAAACCTAATGTTTCATATTTCAAAGTTTTTGGATGCAAGTGTTTTGTTTTGAACACTAAAGATAACTTGGGTAAATTTGATTCTAAGGCTTATGAAGCAATCTTTGTTGGATATTCTACAACTAGTATAGCTTATAGAGTATTCAATAGATCTTCACTTACCATTGAAGAATCCATGCATGTTAAATTTGAAGAATCTAATGTGTTTGTTGAGAATATTGTAGAGATTGAACCATTAGGTGATAACATGGAGAGACTATCCTTGAAGGACTCACCCGCTCAAGATGATAAGCAAGAACAAATTGGTGACGTTCAAGAGGATAAAGAGGAAAGCTCTCAACCGCTTCCTAAAGCTTGGAGATATGCCACAAATCATCCCAAGGAGCTAATCTTAGGTGATGCATCTAAAGGGGTAACAACTCGCTCCAAACTCCATGACCTATGTGGTAATTTTGCTTTCATTTCTCATTTTGAACCCAAAAGCATCCTCGAAGCCGAGGCGGACTCATATTGGTTGTTAGCCATGCAAGAGGAACTCAATCAATTTGAGCGCAACCAAGTTTGGCACCTTGTTCTTAGGCCCCACGATAGACCAATAATTGGTACTAAGTGGATCTTTAGGAATAAGATGGATGAGTCCGAAAATGTGATTAGGAATAAGGCTAGGTTAGTGGCCCAAGATTACACTCAAGTTGAGGGAATTGACTTTGAGGAGACCTTTGCATCCGTAGCATGGCTTGAAGCCATACGGATGACACTAGCTTTTGCATCTTTCAAAAATTTTAAACTTTTTCAAATGGATGTAAAAAGTGCATTTTTGAATGGTTTTATAAATGAAGAAGTTTATGTTGAACAACCTCCCGGTTTTATTGATCATGTTCATCCTAATTTTGTTTTTAAACTTGATAAAGCTTTGTATGGATTGAAACAAGCTCCAAGAGCTTGGTATAAAAGGCTTTCTAGTTTTCTCATTTCAAATGATTTTATTAAAGGAAAAGTAGATACAACACTATTCACTAAGCATGTTGATAATGACATTTTAATTGTGCAAATTATGTTGATGATATAATTTTTGGTTCTACTAATGAGTTTTTATGCAAGGAATTTGAAAAGGTTATGCAATGTGAGTTTGAAATGTCTTCAATGGGTGAGCTTAATTTCTTTCTTGGACTCCAAATCAAGAAATTGCTAGATGGGAACTTCATATGTCAAGCCAAATACGCAAAGGAACTCGTAAAGAGGTTTGGACTTGAAGACTCAAAGGTTTGCAACACTCCCATGGCAACTACCACCAAGCTTGATAAAGATGACCAAGGTAAAAATGTTGATATTAAATTGTATAGAAGTATGATAGAAAGTCTTTTATATTTGACGGCAAGTAGGCCGGACATCATGTTTAGTGTGTGTCTTTGTGCTAGATTTCAATCGTGTCCCAAAGAGTCCCATCTTATTGCGGTAAAACGCATTATTCGGTATATTAAGGGAACGATTGGAATGGGTCTATGGTATCCGAAAATCGGAGATTTCTCAATGACGAGTTATTCGGATGCCGACTATGCGGGTTGTAGAGTAGATAGAAAGAGTACTAGTGGGACATGTCAATTTCTTGATAATTGTCTTGTTTCATGGTCCTCTAGGAAACAAAATTCCGTAGCACTCTCAACCGCCGAGGCAGAGTATGTTGCCGCGGGGGCTTGTTGTGCACAAGTCCTTTGGATGAAACATACTCTCCTTGATTATGATTTGCATTATAACCATATAAAAATATTTTGTGATAATACTAGTACTATAGACATGACTAAGAATGCAAATCAACATAGTAAGACCAAGCACATTGAGATTAGATATCACTTTCTTAGAGATCATTTTGAGAAAGGAGATATAGATATTGATTATGTTTCTACGGATTTGCAACTTGCCGATATTTTCACTAAACCACTTGATTTTGCTAGATTTTCATTCATTTGTGGTGAACTTAATGTTTGTGTTATTGAATAAAAATGTTTTTTTAACCCTTTTTGATGTATGACAAAAAGGGGGAGAATGAGTTTATGTGAGTTCATATGGTATTGGTTCCATATGAGTTTATATATGTTTTTAGTTTTTGATGTGTTTTCATGAATTCTTGTAATTTGAGTTTAAGTGTTTTGCAAGTGTTTTAAATTCATGTTTTTAGTTTTTGATGTGTTTTCATGAATTCTTGTAATTTGAGTTTAAGTGTTTTGCAAGTGTTTTAAATTCTCATGGTTTTTGGTTTCATGATGTTTACTTGAAAATTACAAATTACATTGTTTTTCTTTGTTTAATATAGCATAATTTGAGGGGGAGCTTTCTCCTCCCCTATATTTTTGTTTATAGCCTATTTGTTTTGTCATCATCAAAAAGGGGGAGATTGTTGGCCCAAAAGGTTACACTCTCCATTTGTTTAGAGTTTTGATGATAACAAAACAAATAAGAGCTATTTGGTATTAATTAGTTTGTTTAAGATAAGTTTCAGGTTAGTACCATATTTGGAGGCCATTGCTTAGCTATTGCAAGAACTTCTGGGTTCATGAAGCAAAGAAGGCGTTTTGCACATCAAGGAAGGAACATAGAAGAGAAGGCTCTAGCAAGGCAGTGCATGGCTCAAGACTTCAAGATTGCTCAAGATAATTTATTAGATTTGTTTTTAGTTTAGAGTTTTGTTAAAGAATAGTGAATAGGTTTGAAGCTCTATCACACACGTTTTTGCGCACATCTTGTTTCCAAACATATTCCCTATAATATGTACAAAAATAGTTTGTATACAATCTTCAGCCTACAAACTCATTTTTATCCATGATATATATCCCTATTCAAAACTATTTTGTTAAAAATAGATTTCTCCTCAAAATTCCGTTTTTGTTTTGGCTTTTGACCTGAGCCGGTCGACCGCCAGGGTCGACCGACCCTATGTTAGGTCAAGCCGGTCGGCCGGCCCAGTCGACCGGTGTTCTGGCAGCAGTGCGTATCAGTGTGCACGTTTCACGGTCGACCCGGACGGTCGACCGAGACTTGCCTGACTGACAAACTCTGCTCTCTGTATTTTTGGGTCGACCGGGCGGTCGACCGTCAGCCTGCAATGGCTCTTTTTTTGAACTAGCGGTCGACCAGCCGGTCGACCGAGGTAGCCGTTTGAACAGTAACGGCTATTTCCTAAGCTGGTTTATTTTTTGTCCTTTTCTCACTTAAGTGTGTTTAAATGACATGTTTTGGTTTTAATACTTTCTGATTAGCCTTAAATATGTTTTATCTCCTAACCCTAGCCCTCTCCTATAAATAGGGGTGTTTAGAGAGAGGTTGGTCACTAGAAAAAATTATCAAAATTTTCACAAGTTTAAGGCATTCAAAAAGACTTGGTTTCTTGGTTTTTGTGCTGAATTCTCTATCATTTTCTGAAGTGTTTTCAAGAACTCTCTGATTTCTTTTTCTTTTCTCCTTGCACACAAGAGCTTCATTCCTACTCATTATTCTCTAAGGACCTTTGTAAGGGAAGAGAATTTTGCAAGAGAGAGTTTGTGGTCTTTTGACTACTCAGAGATTGCTTATACTTGAGATTGTAGAGTTGGGTACTCCGGTGAATTTGTAACATCTTTGTGATAGTGGAAGTGGTTGGAATCCTTCTGGGGAAGGCGGGGAAGTAGACTGGGTGCTCGAACCTCGATAACAATTCTCGGTGTTTGCGTTTGGTTTACTTGCTCTTATTTCTTACTCTATTTACATTGCTCTTATTACTTGCTCTCTGCATTCATTGCTATATTCACTTGCTTTGTAAGATTATTGCATCATAAATTTTAAATTGTGCATTGATTAGCATTATCACCTATTCACCCCCCTCTAGGTGATTTTCAGGCCATACAAATATTGTGCAACTGAAAATATGGTACTACCTGGGGGCCACCAAGTGTTCCTGTGGGGTGTACTAGCACCCTACTCCTCTTGAATTTCATTAGGGTGTACAACAAGCCTATGGGCCTATTCCTGTGGAAGCAATGACACCCTACTCTTGTTCAGACGTATAATAAGTCCCGGTGCTTAGCGACACGTTGTGGTTCAGTGCCAGATGCTCCTTGGTCATTGTCCCGGGCAAGCACGAGACCAGTTCTAAAAATGGTTCATCAAGCCCTATAAGTTTCCAATAACCAACCTTACCTGATTTGTATGTGGAGATATGTGGAATGGGACAAATACAATAACATACATATTAGATATCTTAATAACAATTAATAATCCCAGTGCATTCTTTGATTTATTTTATTTATATCGCTCTGTGTGACTAGCATGTGCTTGCATGGCTGAGCCCACGTCCCTTTGATCCTGTACATGTTTATTTGCCTGTGCACGCAATTTGGCTTCATTTTACACACTCGTTGGGTTGCTTTCTGATAACCCTAGACCTTCATGTCTAGATCTCAAAGCTTGGAAAGAGATGGAACCTTCTACTGAGGATCAGGCTTACTTCGAGGAGCAAGTGGATCAACAGTAGCTCATTCCCGATCTGTCTCCCTTTTGACCAGCTCACAAGAATTCACTTTTGTAGCTCGTGAGCACCTCCTAGTCTTTTTATATTGTAAATTATACTTTTGCGCCTCTTAGTATATAATACTCTTGTAATATTATGTCACAATCTGTGATAACTTAATACTTATATTATTTTAATAGAATGTATAATACCACGTACTTTTGTACTCTGACTCCTGTACTGTACTGTTACTTAGCGTATATATGTTAGGGTATTTTTGCCCGCGTATATATGTCACAGTAGCGTTCTCGTAGCCCATCTCAAGCTGGGCGTTGTAGGTTGGTATCAGAGCCTAGGTTCTTATCTTTAGTACATCTAGTCGGCAGATTAACGTGAGATTAATTTGCATTTGGAACACATTCTTATCATGGCTACAAATTGTTATCAACTGTATTGTGCATATCAAATTAATGTGAGTCATGGCTACATATTCTTATCAACTGCATTCTGCTTCCTTTTTTTTCATAACTTGCAATGAGATGTTTCACCCGATCATATACTAGTTCACCGTTCAATTTCTTTGGAGCTTTTCCTTCTTCTATAGTTTTCTTAAACGCTTTTCGTAGCCTCCGATAATGATGCAACATGGGCAAGAATCTCTGGGTATCAAGGTATACTGTCTTTCTCTCATGCTTTAATTGGAGAAAAGACGTGTCTTCTTCACATACAAGATATGTCATATGTTCTTTCATACTGTACCCTGACAAGTTATCGTATGCTAAAAAATCACTGATTGTCTAAAATAATATAGCTCGAAGCGTGAAAAATTCTTGATGATATGCATCAAATACTTTTACCCTTTCTTCCCACATTAACTTTAGGTCTTTAATGAGAATTGCCAAATAAACATCTATATCATTTTCAACCGCCTGGGACCCGAGATTAATAGTTTCATCATTATAATCTTGTGCTTCATGTACAATTAGAGAGGGAGATTATAAATAGTCAAAACAACTAGCCATGTATTGTGTCTACTATTCATGTTATCATGTAGGTTCATTCCATCAGTCAAAAGACCAAGCCAGATATTCTCCTATCACACCCAAATTCAGAAAACTTCAAATCAATCATTTTCCATTGTGGAGAATTAATCGGACGCTGAAGCATATTATCAATAATCCTCCTATTTGAGTGCCATGACAATTTCTTTGCATGTTTTGGATTTCTATACATATGTTAAAATCTAGGTATTATCAGAAAATACCATAACATCTTTGCCGGAGATTTCTTATTTATTTTGTACCGTGACCTTCCACACATTGGACCTCTAAACTTTCGTATTCATTTTGGTACAAAATATATTCATTACGGAAAGCATGTATCCTCTCATAATCCATACTCACATAGCACAAGATCTTTTTGTCCTTGTACGTACAATCAGGAAGTACATTACCTTTAGGAAATATATCTTTCAAGAGTTAAAGTAAGGCTATAAAATTTTGATCGCTTCACCCATTTCTCGCTTTCAAATTATACAATCTCAACACTGTAGATAGTCTAGTAAATTTAGAACAACCAACATATAGAGGTGTTTCTGCGTCATTCTTCAATCCATCCCATATTGGGCAATCCATAAAATTTTCTTTGACATCATGCACTATGTCTTCTAATTTATCGCCCTCATTAAAATCAGCTTCTCCTCTTTTATCACATCTGCTTTTATCAAACTTAATAGTACTATCTTGTCTCGCATTCTCACCATGCTATATCCATCTCGTATAACCTTGATCAATCTTATTGATGAACAATTTATCTTATAATGCTTGAATAGTAACTTTGTCAACACAAGTGCATCGTATGCACAGACACTTAATACGATTAAGATTGTCGGCATGCTCAAAAGTAAACTTAATAAACTCCTCTACACCATTCTAATATTCCGGACTTAACTTATTAGCAAACTTCCATTTTTGATCCATCTTTATCTACAATATTCATAACATGTAAAAAATCAAATTATTTATGATATACATAACATATAATTAAGAAGTAAATTAAGTTTGCCCACTATAATATACTTAGTCCATTAACATCAGTTCATAAATAACCGACGTGAAAACACATATACAAACTGACAAACTATACACATTTGCAATTTAGGACCACTAAACATTAGTTGATCTACCAAACCTTGGGACCACTCACATTTTTACACATATATAAAGCACAATATATACAACCCATTGAACAAATTTTTAAAAAAGCAAGAAGTGATTACGTCAAAGCCGCAGGGAAGGAGAGGTTGTTTGTTGGTGATGAAGCTCAAGGGATGGGGGAGATCAAGGTGGCAGAGCACCATTCATGGCCAAAGAGAGAGAAAGACGAGCGCTTGGAAGGGGGCGAAGGAGATAGAGGCGACCCAAGGAAGAGATCTAGGTGGCTAGGGAAAGAGGGCGGCGGGGGGTATGGGAGATCAAAATGGCTAGGGCCTTGAGGTTAGCATGGGTATCGATGTTGGCGACGATGAGGGTGACCAGGGGAGATCACGGCGGCAAAAGGCAGCGCGAGGTCGGAGAATAGGGAGGAGATAAGAGAAAGAGGGTTTGGGCTATACTAGACTCAGTTGCGGG
Organism: Agave tequilana; assembly: GCA_038442645.1. NCBI lineage: Eukaryota > Viridiplantae > Streptophyta > Magnoliopsida > Asparagales > Asparagaceae > Agave > Agave tequilana. The sequence continues at coordinate 98,198 of JAVJIF010007899.1, read as the reverse complement.
TAGCTAATTAGTTAGTGGAAGAATTTTAGTGTTGATTCTATAAAGAAACTGACACAAAAATTAGGTTAATGTTACTAATTAATTGTTGATCGACTTTTGGTGTCAGTTCCTTATAGAAATAACGCAAAAATCCAAACCTTTTTGCATCGGTTCCCTATAGGAACTGATGCAAAAAATTAGTTAACACAATGGTTGACCGAGAACCAACTTTTGCAGCGGTTCTTTAATTGAACCAACACAAAATCTTACATATATTTACTAAAATGGCATTGAGGACATAAATGTCATTTGTTTACTAAAACGACGTTGTATGTACCGTCATATTTTCCAATGTACTTGTGGATTAGCATCAAACTTCTTAACGACAATGTCAGACTAAGTGTCCTCATTACCTTAAACAAAAAGCTTGGTCACGGTCTTGGCTATATGGCTACCTAAGGATTGCAAGAAAACGGTCATCTTAACCTTCTATATGGAAAAGTTAAGTCTATCAAACCTTAGTGGACTTGCAATACTATTGGTCATGTGTGTGGGTGAGTGAAGCAAATAATGTACTTAGCAAATGAGGATCTCTCTAAGAAGGTTAAACCTCAAAAACTAGAGTAGCAAGTTCTGATACCAATTGAAATCACCTAAAGGGGGTGAATAAGTGATATGATCATCGAATACGGAAAATACAACAATTAAAAATTACAACTACATGGTCAACTCAAAAATAAAAAGTGAAGATAAATTCTCAATGAAGAGCTCTAGAACTTCTTCTCATAATTCTACTTAAATAACAGTTAAGGTGCATAATTTTTTTCTTACTTGAAAGAGTGACATCGATAAACAAAAACCAATAATAATGGAGCAAAAAACGTATAGCAAGCACAAGATACTAAGTATGAGCAATATATGACAAGTAGAGAGTAAGCTAGAGAGAGTAGAGTGAGAGAGATTAGCAACTGTAAACACAAAAAATTTATTTCACGGGTCGAGCAACTTGCTATACGTCCCCGCCTTTATCGCAATGAAGGATTTCCACTAGCTTCACTTAGAACTCAACAACTAGGATCCCACAATACTCGGAGGCTCAATTCCAACCTCAATTCTCAACACAAGAGGAAAGCACAAAGAAGAAGATTACAATCACTTAGTGACCACTAGATCACAAATTCTCTCAATAACAACTTCCTACAGTATAGAGTGGAGATTTGAGGCTCAAGAATTTTATCAGAGAAATATCAGCAAAAAGATTGAACTTTAAAGCTTAAAACTTGCATAAAATGATTGGAAATGAGAGCTCTTTGAAAACTTGAAACTTTAAATTTTTTTTCTTGAATTTTTCAAACAATTTTCAGGGATTTTTCTTGATTTCTCTTTGTTTTTTGGATAAAAACTCTCTACAAATGACTCTTATTTACAAAAGATGCAAAAATATCATTAGAGAGTTTTTTAGGACTTTAAACACCTGATAAAATACTAATAAAGTGAAAAATACCCGTTTGAAAAAACAAAATAGATTTGAATTCAAAAATACCTGTTTAAAAGCAAGTTGATGTTTCTGGTTACTCTGGCGGTCAACCGCACAGTCAACAGGCCACGGCTATTTTCAATGAAGCAATTGCCAACATCGACTAGTCGATCGATCGGCCTAGGGAAATAGAGAGCAACAGAAACCTCTAAAATGAGCCCAGCCTGGGCAGTCGACCGTTTGGTCGACCGGCCAGAACGACCACAAACTGTACCATGGATCGATCGATCGGGCGGTTGATCGTCCACTTAGCCCAGGGCATCTGTATGTTCTATGCATGCTCGATCGACCCAGAGGTCAATCGTGCAGAACACAAACATTCTGCACAAAGACCGGTCGATCGGGCAGTCGCCCGTCTCAGCCCAAAAATCCCAAAAAAATTATTTTGAAAATCTTTTTTGTTATGCGTGAAACTTTTTGAGCATCAATCTAGCATTTTAAAATTAAACATTCTAATATTCTTATTAGAGTTACACTATCTCCAAGTCTTCTTCAAGTGGGCTTCTCCCAAATTGATGTTTTGACTTTCCAAGCTTGAATCAACTTAACTACTTCAATACCTTATTTTTGAGGAAGAATGAAGCAAAATCGGCTTGAATCAACTTGAATACTTCAATATCTTCCTTTTGAGGAAGAATGAAGCAAAATCTTAACTCTTGAAGCCTATAAACTAAAAAATACTTAAACTTGATTAGTACCTCATAACCACATGAGCTTTGGAATCATCAAAACAAAATAATGATTATATCATTGGGCCAACAAAATAAAAATTATTGATTATGGCATAGAAGATTAGGTCATATTTCATTTGATTATCTATCTCGTATTGGTTTTAAGAAAGTTGTGAAGCGTATTTCAAAGTTAACATTTAAAAAAGATCACATTTGTGATACATGCCAACTTGGAAAAGAAACCAAGTCTTCTTTCAAATCAATTAGGGATATAATGATATCTCATCTATTGCAATTAATACATATGAATTTGTTTGGTCTGACTAAAAGTAGAAGCATATATGAAAATTGTTTTGTTTTTGTTCTTTTTGACAATTTTTGAGATTTAGTTGGGTCTTCTTATTAGAACACAAAGATGGAGCTTTCTCTTTTTTCAATATTTTTTGAAAAAATAGTTGATAAAAGTTTTCAATTTTACACATTCATAGTGATAGAGATGGTGAGTTTGTTAACCACTTTTTCATTACATATTGTGAAGAAAATAAAATTAAACATGAGATATGATGTCCTCAAACTCTACAACAAAATGGAGTCATTGAGAGAAGAATATAACTCTTCAAAAGATAACTAGGACAATGATAAATGAATACCGACTCCTTTAATATTTATGAGCTGAGTCCCTAAACACATCGTGTTATATTATTAATAGAATTCATTTTCACAAGAAGTTAAGCAAAAACCCTCTAGAGATTTATCATTTGAGAAAATCAAATGTTTCTTATTTTAGAGTTTTTGATTGTAAATGTTTTATTTCGAATACAAAGAATAATTTCAGCAAATTTGTTGCTAAATCTTTAGAAGCTATTTTTGTAAGATATCTTGTACTAGGAAGGCTTATAAAGTCTTCAATAGATCAATTTTGACTATTGAAGAATTTATAGATGTAAAATTTGAGGAATCTAACGATTTTATGAAGAGTGTTTATGATTGCCAAATCGATTCTATAGGTGAAGATATTGAGAAGACAACTATAAATGACTCAACTATTCAAGAAGAAAAGCAAAGAGAAGAACCAAGTGGTGAAGTAGAAGCAATGCAAGAAGAATCACAACCACCCCAAGATATGCTTCAAGTCATCCCAAAGAACTCATCATAGGTGATGTATCTCATGGAGTAACTATTAGATCCAACTTTAAGATATTTGTGGACACTATGCTTTTATTTCACACATTGAACCCAAAATATCCATTAGGTTGAAGTTGACTCCTATTGCTTGCTTGCCATGTAAGAAGAACCCAATCAATTTGAGCGTACCAAGTTTGAAAGCTTGTTCCTTGGCTTCGTGATAAACCAACCATCGGTCCTAAATAGGTCTTTAGAAACAAGTTTAATGACTCGGGTAATATAGTTAGAAACAAGGCTAGGCTAGTGGCCAAGATTATAATAAAATTGAGGGAACCGATTTTGCCCCTTGCACAGCTTGAAACCATATGCATGACTCTTGCTTTTGCCTCATTTAATAATTTCAAATTATTTCAGATAGAAGTGAAAAGTGCCCTTCGTAATGGATATATAGATGATGAAGTATATGTTGTACACCACCTGGGATTGTTGATCCTACACATTCCGACCATGTGTTTAAATTAGAGAAAGTTCTTTACGATTTGAAATAAGTTCCAAGAGTTTGGTACGAGAGACTTAGCAATTTTTCTTGTAAATAATGATTTTGTTAAGGAAAAAGTTAATATTACTTTATTTACCAAGCATGTTGGTAAAGATATTTTGATTATACAAATTTGTGTCAATGACATAATTTTTGGTTCTACTAATGAAAATTTTTCAAAGAATCTAAAATGTATGAAGGATGGATTTGAAATGAGCATGATGGGTGAGCTCAACTACTTCCTTGGATTCCAAATCAAGTAAAGAAGCGATGGGATCTTTTTGAATCAAGAAAAATATATCATGAAGTTGATCAAGATGTTTAGGCAAGAGAACACAAAGATTAGCAAAACTCCCATAGTAAAAATAATCAAGCCTGATAAAGACAAACAAGGTAAGTGTGTTGATATTAAATTATATCATAGTAGTTTGTTGCATTAGATGACAAGTATACCGGATATTATTTTTAATGTCCGTCTTTGTGCTAGATTTTAATTGTGTCCTAAAGACTCGCATTTAGGTGTAGTAAAAAGAATTATTAAATATCTTAAAGGTTCTTATTCGGTTATAACAGAGTACTTTCAAATTCACAAGTGAAGTAAATTAATGAAAGTGAAGAATCGTGTTTGGTGATTGGATTAAATTGTACTGTATATCCTAGAGCTAATGGGTTCCACGAGGAGGAATGAGATGCAAGCTTTTCGGTATTTTTGTTTCAAAAACAAGTTGTGTTTTCTATTTTAAAATAAAAAGAAAGAATGAAAGCATCGATTTGGCTGGAGAGTTGTTTTGAGGTTGTAAAAATGAAAATAAAAGAAAGCTTTTAGAGGAGATGAATTAGGATTTTGATGAAATAAATAAAAACTTGAGCGAAGGAAAATGAGTCTTTTTAGAAGGAGGAGAAATCTGGGCTCACTAATCTACTACTCAATTACGTACTCTTCTCTTGAAAGTTTAATGCCTCAACTTGATTATTGGCAAAAGTTAAGACTTGAGTATCACAAGCATTCAAACAAAGCAAATAAGATGAGTTTTGAGAAATCTAACTTCTTATTTTAACACAGTTTTAAAAACAAAATATTAAACCATCAAGCGAAATGAGAAAAAATGGAATAAACGATGTAAAACAATTGTGTTTTTAAAGCAAGAGTTAAAATCCAATACCTATTCTCATGTGCCTTCAAGAACACTCGCAGAATGCGAGGCTTGAACTAAGGCATTCATATGATTCAATTGGGCTTCTTTCATAAAATTCGATTTAGAAGAGTGGTAAAGGAGAAAGATTAGTGAGCCCCAGAAAAGTATTTAGCTACTCATGGTAAAACTTAAATAAAAAGAGAAGTAAATGAATAATGCAAACATACCAAATAGGATCGAGACAATAATTTGCAAGAGTTGAATTCTTCCTTTATGTCACTTCAATTACAGAATTACAACTCTCCTTCTCACTATCTCTTTTCTGGACTAAAGTGAACAGGAGAAAGAAAATAAAATAATGATTACAATTGACCAATAACTAACTGAAATCACCTAGAGGGGGGTGAATAGGTGATGGCTATACTAAATGGCAAATAATACGGAATTAAAATTAACTTGCAAGCAACCTAGCAAATACCAATCATAACTTAAGGAATACTTGCAAATAAGTAAATAAGATAAGTGTGCAAGTAAGTAAAGAGAGAGTAGAGTTAAGAGAGAAAGAGTAAGCAATCGCAAACATGATGATATGTTCCGAGGTTCGAGCCACTGCTTTACGTCCCAGCCTTCAACACTATGAAGGATTTTCACTATGACTGATCTTAGTAGATCGTCAACCATTACAAGTTCTCACTAGAACTCAATGGCCTCACAAGTCAACTCTCGCGGTGCCACAACGCCAACACGGAGCTCACTAGCTCACTTGAGACTTCACAATAAAAAAAATTGGTGATCTTCACTTGATCACAAAAGGCTCATAAGTACAATCCTATAACTAAGATGAGGAGGTAAAACTCTTTGGGATTGTGTAGTGAAAATATCTTGTAAAGATGTAGAGGGAAGGCTCAAGCTAAAAACAAGAATGTGGAATTTTGGCTCAAAAGAAAATCTTTTTGAGAAAAAAGCTAAATCTTATTGTGAACTTGCAAAAACTTAATCAAAACTTTATAAATCTTGAAGGAGGATTTTTTTACAGTCTCACTATTTATAAGGGATAAAAATATGAGGAGAAAACCCAAAAAAAGTCGTTGAAAAAAGACCCAGAAAAAGACAAAAATAGAATATAGCCATTGGAAAAAATCAGAAGGAAATCCATCTGTCGGTCGACCGGCTGGTCAACCACCAACGATCAGATTTTTAACCGTTAGGGATAGCGGTCGATCGGTCTGTCGACCGTTGTTCCCAACCAGAGAGAAAGCTCTCTGTCGGTTGACCGGGGCGGTCGATCGGACCCAATCGAGAGCAAAGCTCTTGATGATGATGAAGAGGAGATGGCAATGCTCTCAAGAAAATTCAGAAAGTTCTTGAAGCAAAAGTTTAATCCTACATGTTTTAATTGTAATAAAACAGGTCATATGAAGAAGGATTTCCTATTGCTAAAAAACAAAGGAAAATTCAAGAGCAAAATGTTCAAAAAGAAGAAAGATTAGCAAGTATCATGGAAAAATAGTGATTCATCTTCCTCAGATGAAGAAGAAACCACTGAACATGCCAATATTTGTTTTATGACTCAAGAAGAAGAAGAGATACAATATACTGATCTATTAGATGCATTTCATGAGTTATATGATGATCTTAAGAATGAAAAGATTAAAAACAAATCTTTATCAAAGAAAAATGAAAGACTCAATAAAGAAAATTCTGTTTATATTACTCAAATTTTTTCTGTAAATTATCAAAAGAATGACTTTGAAAAAGTTATCATCATTGAAAAAGGATAATGAGAATTTATTACAAGATGATGCTTTTTTGAAAAGAGAAACTATGTCTTTAAATGAAAGAATTTCTGTTTTAGATAAAGACATGACAAGTTTAAAGATAAATATGAAGAAATTTTGCATAAAGTGACAAAGTTTAATAAAAAAAGGATAATTTAAATGATATATTATAATATCAAAAGGTTTCATATAATCATTTTGGACTTAGATTTTCAAAAGATAAGCATATTGGTCTTGGTTGTTCAAAAAATAAAGTATACAAAAAGAATAATGATAATTCTTTTATTAAGAAAACTATGAAATCAAAGTTTAAATATATTTGGATTCCTAAAAATCTAAATAATATGGATAAAAATGCTTATATTGCATCATATATACATCATATACATAATTCATGTAATTATGTTTATACTAACAGATGGAAACAAAATTCAAATTAGGTTTGGAGTCCTAAATGTTAATATTTTGATCATGTTATGATTGGTGCCATTAACAATATTTTATTTTATAGGTACCATACAAAAAAACAGAATATATGATGATATAAGTTATTTCTAACATTTGAAAATATATCATATGTATGCTATGATGCAGGGGGAGAACACTTGTTATATATATATTTGTTATAACATGTTTTCTGTAGGGGGAGTTCTCTATAGGGGGAGCTTGTGCATACACACATTGTAATCATCAAAAAAGGGGAGAATGTTGGAACTTATTTTGATGATAACAATTGTATTTTGTACTATTTTTGTGTGTTTTTAGATATTTATTAAAAGCCTTGATCACACACAAAAATAGTCTTATTAGTCGACTTGACTTTTCCCGTAGTCGACTAATACAATGTCTAGTCGACTTATCAAAGTCCTATAGTCGACTAAAGTTCTTTCCAGAAAAGATATTCACTCTCTATTTGTTGACTGAAAGCATTATTAGTCTACTTATATACACGGCTAGTCGACTAATCCTTGATGTAGTCGACTTATTCTTTCTGCTGGTCGACTAATTGTAGTTTCTAAAGACTTTTATATCTGTATTAGTCTTGATATAGTTGACTTGCTTCTTGACTAGTCGACTAATCCAGGCAAATCTTGTTCCCCTATTCGACTACCTTCCATACCCTAGTCGACTTATAACAGATTCTGACTGTTAAATAGTTATTATTTTCTGGTGTTTATCTAACGTTTTAATATTCAAATTTGTCCTGATAACTGTCCTAACTGATCATAGATTTTACCTATAAATAGGGATGTTGTCCTAGGCTAAACACACCAATTCATATGATTAATTTTTTGTCCAAACCCTGTTGAAATATTCTGTTTTCCAGAAAACTAGTTCCCCTTATGTTCTTCACACAAATTTCAATCTTCTAGTGAAGAATTCTGAGAGTCCACCTATAAGAGTCCTTGTTCACGATCACATACAATTCTCAAGGCTTATAGGATTAATTATAATCACTCAAAGAGAAGAATTGGACAAGAGCATCTTCTTAGTGTAGAAGAGAAGTTGTACAAGGTGTTGTTATCTTCTTGGTGTAAGAAGAGTTGTACACATTTGGTAAAGGTTGTTTTGTCAAGTGGTGTATAAGGTGTTGATTTTGGGTGTACAAAATCAAGGATAAGAAAAATCTCAAGCGGGTTGCTTGGGGACTGGATGTAGGTCAAGATGACCGAACCAGGATAAAATCTCTTGTATTTGTGTTTGCATTATTTCTGAGTTTTTATTCTATTTCCTTTCCTGTAAGTTATTTGTGATTAAAATTTTATTAACACTACTCATTTCTATATTAGTGTTTGTGTTGCCTAGTTGTAGTGCATAGATCCTACATTTGGTATCCTGTTTGGAACCTACATTCAGTTCTTCTGATAAGATTGCATCTAGGTCTCTTAGGTCTTCAGAATATCCTCATTAATCTTCAGCTAGAGAATCTTTCTTTAAAAAATCTAGATTATTTAGGATACATTGTACTTTTTCCCTCTTTCTCCGTTATTTGCAACCTCTACACCATTAGACATTAAAACAAATAAATAGTAGAGTTTAAATAAAAATAAATATAGAAACGTGATACATAATATGCAATATATGTTAATAATCACACCCCACACCTATCTTTTGCACGACCTCGAGCAAAAATCAAAAGACTAAAGAGTTTGTTAAGTCATTTTCTCAGGTCACGCGACTGCATTAAGCATGTGCATTAAGCCTTTAAACATCTAGGTTTCTCATAGAGGAGGAGTCATTGTCTCCTGAGGGTTTTCTGTGGATTACACCCACAAAATCAAAATAAAATAGAACAATGTTAGTGTTTTTGAAAATTTTGATTTAAAAGAAAAAAATGTTGGAAAAACTTTTGCAAAAAATTAAGTGATCTATAAGTCATAAGCAAATTATTCATTTCTAAACTTAGTCTCGATGCAAGAACTTGTAATCATTAAAAGGAAGGATTCAAACTGTATTTCTCACTTAATCTATTATTTTACTCTAAATCATATGCATCTTGTGATCGTGAAATTTTGCTCTGTATTCTTTAACTCTAACTCTTATGTCTTATTATTTTGATTATAGTGATTTTTATCCTTTAGTTTTATTAGGCTTTTAAATTTACCCATGTAATGAGCATTTAGTCGGTGGCTTCCAAACTGGACAGTCTTAGGTAGGGGTGCCACCGGATACGGATTATCCGCGGATATCCGCATCCGAATCCGCCTCCAATCCGGATACGGATATCATTTTTTCACATCCGTCAATATTCGTATCCGTATCCGTATCCGAAAGGTAGGTGCGAATACGGATATGGTAAAAGTAATATCTTATTCGTATCCGATCCGATATCCGAATGTTGTGTGCTTCATAATGATATCGGTATGGAGAAGACTATTCTTCAATGGAATAAGATATTAAATTTTGATATTTTGAGTTGGTGAAAAAGTAATAGTGAAAAGTATTCGATTCTTGCAAGAGCACCACATGATATTTTGAGTATTTCGACATCAATCATGTCATCTGAATCGGCATTTAGCACCGGAGGACGTGTAATCTATTGTTATAGAAGTCAAATGATAATGAATACGATGAATGTATTGTTATGTACACAATAATATCATAGTATGTATCACATTTAATATTATAGTAGATGAGACAAAAAGTAATATAAGTATTTCTGTTTAATTTATCTTTAACCATATCTATTTTTAACATATCCGATTAGTATCCGCATCCGATCCGCTAATATCCGATTTATATCTGATATCCGATTTTGGCGGATACGGATATCATTTTTCTACATCCGCCAATATCCGTATCCGTATCCGTATCCGAAGGTTGGGTGCGGATATGGATATGGTAGAGGTAATATCCGATCCGTATCCGATCCGATGGCACCCCTAGTCTTAGGGCACCAGGTGAGAAAACACCCCTTTGACTCTCAAGCAAACAAGGCCACAAAACTAAGTATTTTATTGGTGATATAAACTACTTTTAGGCGTGAATACTTATACTTTATGAGGCACAACTACTCAGCGTAAACAGAGGCTTCCTGATATATATTTTTTTTCTTTTTCTTTTTTTTGTAAGGCACAAGAGTCTTTACTTTGAATCCTAAGTGTGTAAGTAAAATGTATATTTCATCAAAGTAAAAATCAAGACCAAATTACTTTTTTAATTTTTCTTACTAAACCAAGACATCAAGAAAGTAATCATATCTTGACAAAGTATTAAGAAATTATAATTATGATTCTCCTAATCCTTAATATTATCTTAATTTTTTCACAAAAAATAGATCAAAAATATTGTTTCTCACTTTAAAAATATTTTTTATCATGTTAAATGATAGTGCTTCTCCCCAACACCTATCTCATCCACTGTTCCACAATGTATGAAATTAAATGCATAAATACATGGCATAAAATATAAAAGAGGTGATGTTACCGATAAATTGGATCAAATAGACTGTTGTCGTCTCATTTTATGGCACCGATTGTAAGAACAATTTAAGGCGTTGACCATTAACCTTAAATTTATTCATGTTCTTACAGTCGCAGATCTCTAATGCATCGTGTGAAAATAAGGTTTTCATAATGAATGACCCTGTCCATCTCGATTTCAACTTTCTTGGAAAAAGATGAAGCTTAGAATTATAGAGTAAGACTTTTGTCCAGAAAAAAGTTTTTCTTATGATAAATTTATCATTAAAGACCTTAATCATATTTTTCGTTTTCTTCACATTTTCATAAGCTTCGTTTCTCAATTTCTCAAGTTCGAAAATTTGTAGTTTTCAAATTTCACCGGCCTAGATCAAAGTTCAATTTCTTAATTGTCCATAAGGCCCGGTGCTCAAGTTCAACAGGTAGGTGGCAAACCCTTTCCAAGAATAACCAATAAGGAGACATCCCTTAAATCATTTTGAAAGCGGTCCTGTAGGCCCATAAGGCATTGTTGATTGATTTTTCCTGCACACAAAAATTAGAATATTAGATTAAGAATAGATCGTGCGAGGAATCAGTTCTAATCCGCGGTAGCAGGGCTATGCGGGTCGTGATCCTCAGGGAGGGACTAGCGATGGAAGCGTTTGTAAGATTCTCTAAAGTTTTTATCTTTTTAGTTAATTGTCACAATGGTATTTACAAAGAAACGTGGTATTTACAATGAGTTGTGGGAAAGAATATTGGAGAGATGTGGATTTAATCTACGAAAAGAAAATAAAAGAAAAGAAAGAAAAACTTATCTCTTTATTTGCTTGTCGTTTGAACCGTTGCGATGATTTCCCTTTTCTTGGAAGGCGTACAAGCACGGCTTATGGGATCGTCCGCCTTCTTAATCTACTCTACGAAATAAAACAACAAGCTATGAAGACTTGTTCATCGCCATGGGCCGTCAAGGTTCCTTCTTCGGCTAGGTAGTCTCAAAGCGTCAAGTTCTCACGGTTTGCAAGACATCAGAGAAGGAAACAATATAGAAAACAAGATCAAAGAGAACAAGAACACAACATAAAATAGAAGAGATGAACAAATAAACATAACAAAAACAAACCTTTGAATGGATTTCATTAACAATTGAAGAAGAGTTGGCTTACACCGCTGTCACCTCAGTACAAGCATGGACTCTTTCCTCCATGAAAGCTTCCTCCACTCTCAGAATTTACAAAAGATAAACAAAAAGAAAACCTAACCTAGAAGAAAGAGGAAAAACCCTAAAAATCTGAACTTTGGCCCTTTGCTGGACGCTGGACGCTCTTTACGTTGCACTGCAGGAGATATTTATAGATGCAGAAGGCTACAGAGTCCCGGACGAATCTGCCCACGAAATTTGGGATCAGGATCTTATCAAAGTGCCGCGGATTTGCGGCGGTTCCGCGGCACTTTTGTGGCTTCTGGCCACGCGCTTTGGCGCGTGGCCTCTCCTGGTCCGTCCATGTGGGCGCCTGCTTCTAGAATTGTAATCCTGGCCTTTTAAATCTGGATTTTCGAGGTAACTTGGTAATCAAGTTACCCTTAATCCAGATTTCTTCAAATCTTCCTCCCACGAATTTTCTTCTTATTTTGGCCTTTTATCCTCATCTTGCAGGTGTTTAGGGTTGGATAGAAGTCTATCCTTCCCTAATTTCTGATTTTTGCAACTTTTAGCCTTGCATTTGTATTTTGACTCTTTGTATTTGCGCTTTTTCACCTGGGCTTCAAACATGGGCTTGGATCTTGGGCTTTTGGGCTCTTTAAGCTTTATTTCTTATAAAAATAAGAACTCGAGGCCTGCACACAATAAATCACAAAATATTAATAAATGTGCAGAATTAAATGAATAAATATGAAAATGTGATGGTAAATATGATGATAAAAATGCACTTTTGACTACCAATCACACCCCTACACTTATCTTTTTGCTCGTCCTCGAGTAAAAACAAAGAAAAAGAAAAAGAAATGAAAAGTTAATCTAACCTAACTCACTTTCGTAGGAATCACGGTTGCACTTAGCACGTGCAACAAGCCGTTAAACCTCTAGGTTACCCTAGAGGACGAGTGTTGTCTCGTGAGGGTTTTCAGCGGATTACACCCACAAAATCCATAAAAAGGAAAATATTTGAATTATATTTGAAGAGACTAAGTAGTCTATAAGTTTTAGGATCTCATTTTTATTCATTCCTCAAACCTAGTCTTAATAAAGTCAATTGTTGTCCATTTTAGGTAAGAATTAAAATTGAATTTCTAATATAGTCTTTTTCGTTACCAAAAATCATATGCATCCTTATGTTTTTACTAGGAACTCCTTAACTTGGACTCTCATGCCTCTTTATTATTTTTATAACATCATCTAATTTTCTTTCGTGTAAGTATCAAGGCTTCTTGAGGCCCTCATACCTAACTAATTGACTATTTAGATGTGTTAATATCTATTTTTTTCCTTTTTTTTTTTTTTGCATGTATAACTCATCTAATTTTCTTTCGTATAAGTATCAAGGCTTCTTGAGGCCCTCATACCTAACTAATAGATTATTAGATGTGTTAATACATATATTATATTTCTTAGTTCTATTAGGCTTTCTAATCCACCCATGTAGCGAACTTAAAGTCGGTGGCTCCCAAACCAGTCGGCTTTAGGGCACCAAGTGAGAAAACACCCCGCGGACTCAAATTCGAGTGAACTAGGCCCCAAAACTAAAGACTTTATTTTATTTACTCACCTTTAGGCATGCGTACTTATGCTTCTTGAGGCACATGTATCAGCTTAATTGGTGATTTTTTTCTTCTTCTCTTTTTTTTTTTTTTTTTATTTTATAAGAGGCACAAGGTCTTTGTCTTAGAATCCTAGATATGCATTTGGTATGCACATTTCATTAAGGTAAAAATCAAGACTAATTATTTATTCAATTTCTCTCCTATACCTAAAATTTAAACAATTTATTTATTTTGACCAAGTTTTTAGAAATCCTAATCATGATTTTCCTAATCCTTAAAACTAACTTAGATTTCTTTCAAAAAATAAGTCAAAATACTGTCCTTTTTATAACATTTTTTTTTTTAAATTTTTTTTTTATTAGCAATTTTTTTTTTTTTTTTTTAGTTTTTACCTATGTTAGTATGTTAGTAAAACCCACCCCCACACTTATCTCATGCATTGTGCTCAATGTATGAATGAATGCATATATGCATGAAACAGAACAAGGGAAGGCAGAAAATTACCTTAGGGGGTGGTTCCGGTGGTGGTCTAATTGGTCCACGAAATGCGGCCCAATCAAGATAACATAATAATTGGTGGAACCTACCAGAAATCTTCCTTACATAACCCACTAAAATATATGTATAATCATTTTTTAGTATTTCCACCCCATCAAATTTCCAAATTTCATAATAAATTTCAGAGTTAATTGTCTCAATCTCCTTGGCCCAAAATAGAGTATGAAAGGATGGAATTATTGACTTGGACATTATAGGTGCGGGAACGAATACCGACTCAGGGAAGATGCTCAAATCAAGTAAGGGCTCAGGAGTCGGGCTAAGTTCGAGAAGTGGGTCCAAGTCAAAAAATTGAAACTCAAGTCCACAATCATCTTCCCACAATGGAATGTGACTCAATGGTGGTGATTCAAGTTCAGGAATGATAGATGTGGGAATCAAAACTGACTCTAAAATATTACCTAAGTCGGGTAACAAAACAGGAGTCAATAATGATTCAGGAATTTGAACTTGATCATAGATTTGAGAATCTAGGTCACATTCGAGTTCTAATTCGGGAAAGGAAAAACTTGCCAAATTATCAGAATTTGAAGTTTCGGCAAGTTCACAAGATGGTACTGAATTAGAAACTTGTTGTCCCAAGCAACTTGGTTCGTCGGCTCTAATCGAGTGGTCATCGATATCAGAATCAGCCGGCCGGTGTAAGCATTCCACCATCAAATCTATGTCATGATCATGGGCTAATTTAGCCTCAGTCATGGCAGCTAGCATCTCTTCATAGTCGATAGGAGGATCATATTCTGATTGGACTTGAAAATAGGACGGGTAATCGTGATAAATTTGTGAGTCGGTGGACTCACGCATCATCATGTCTAAAATTGATGGTGATTGTTGCTTGGACTTATGCATACTTATCATTTCCCCAATAGATGGTAGTCTATTCTGAATTGGTGGATCTAAGTATGAATCATTGAAAGAATGTGGACTAGATGGATATGGAGGACAATTTGGTTGAGAATTAGACTCGGGGGACTCGAAACCCCATGAACTCTGTGAAGAGTTGAAATTATTATGTAAATTATAGTTGTAAGATGGGGGGTGTGGGTTATAGTCATTCGGATAAAACCATTCCGGCACACTAGATTGGTCAAAGTTAGGGTATGCCGGGTTGGTAATATCCGAATAAAAGTTAGGGGTGTAATATGGATTAAAATTGGAATTATTCTTATATGCCATATCACACCAACACAAACACAACAAACAAAAAGAAAAATTCTAACCTAAGTTAGGGTAGACCTATGACCTAGACGACTCCTAACTGGTTAGACTTTCCACGGGAGGTCGGGTGCAGACTTTGACCACAAGTTAATCAGCCAGGTCAGGGCAAGAGTGGTGGGAGGTTTTCCGTCAAAGACGTTCCTTAATTAAATAACCACCAATCTTCGGGCTTTCGGCCCTCAATCCCTTTCCTAGACACTGATTTGACAAGAGTCAACTTCCAGCACTGTTCCCCCTTAGGATAATCTCCTATTGAGTCCGAGATGTCCCTAGGGCCAACGTCTACTAATTTTTAAGTTAGGCTTGGGTTAGTGAGTGCTCGGGATATGATTTTTGGGCTAAGGAAGGGTGATGAAATCCCCACCTTATCTTGTTAATGGGTTATGCCCTTAAGATGAATTAGTGCAAGTGTACAAGATAAATAGATAAGAATCACTCAAAGCAGAAAATCAACCAAGAGATGAATCCTATTCTACATGCAATGCGTACGTACCTTGCGTCTCCAGCACTCTTCAACAGTAAATAAAAATAATTGAAAAGACACGTGCCTAATATGCAAACGTCTAATCAAATTTTATTTTTAACAATCAATATTTTACTGTTGAATTATTAGCAATTTACGGGTGTATCACAGAACAAAACAGAATATATCAGTAAGCAGTATTTTAATTTACAGAGACCTGCAAAAAAATTCAGTGAGTAGTTCACTGCAATTGCCGCGGATCCGCGGCTCTGGCCGCGTTTCCGCGGCAAAGTTGCAGGTCCTCGTGCTCTGCCTTCGAGGGCAGAGGCACAGGATAGCTATATGTCCACTGCTGCGATATGTTTCTGTTTACTGTTCTCCAAACCTGTAAACAAAAAAGAATAAAGAATTAGTTAAAAATTAAAATTTTTTGTTTTAGAGATAACTTACCGTCCCTCCCGGCAACGGCGCCAATTTGTTGATTGATTTTTCCTGCACACAAAAATTAGAATATTAGATTAAGAATAGATCGTGCGAGGAATCAGTTCTAATCCGCGGTAGCAGGGCTATGCGGGTCGTGATCCTCAGGGAGGGACTAGCGATGGAAGCGTTTGTAAGATTCTCTAAAGTTTTTATCTTTTTAGTTAATTGTCACAATGGTATTTACAAAGAAACGTGGTATTTACAATGAGTTGTGGGAAAGAATATTGGAGAGATGTGGATTTAATCTACGAAAAGAAAATAAAAGAAAAGAAAGGAAAACTTATCTCTTTATTTGCTTGTCGTTTGAACCGTTGCGATGATTTCCCTTTTCTTGGAAGGCGTACAAGCACGGCTTATGGGATCGTCCGCCTTCTTAATCTACTCTACGAAATAAAACAACAAGCTATGAAGACTTGTTCATCGCCATGGGCCGTCAAGGTTCCTTCTTCGGCTAGGTAGTCTCAAAGCGTCAAGTTCTCACGGTTTGCAAGACATCAGAGAAGGAAACAATATAGAAAACAAGATCAAAGAGAACAAGAACACAACATAAAATAGAAGAGATGAACAAATAAACATAACAAAAACAAACCTTTGAATGGATTTCATTAACAATTGAAGAAGAGTTGGCTTACACCGCTGTCACCTCAGTACAAGCATGGACTCTTTCCTCCATGAAAGCTTCCTCCACTCTCAGAATTTACAAAAGATAAACAAAAAGAAAACCTAACCTAGAAGAAAGAGGAAAAACCCTAAAAATCTGAACTTTGGCCCTTTGCTGGACGCTGGACGCTCTTTACGTTGCACTGCAGGAGATATTTATAGATGCAGAAGGCTACAGAGTCCCGGACGAATCTGCCCACGAAATTTGGGATCAGGATCTTATCAAAGTGCCGCGGATTTGCGGCGGTTCCGCGGCACTTTTGTGGCTTCTGGCCACGCGCTTTGGCGCGTGGCCTCTCCTGGTCCGTCCATGTGGGCGCCTGCTTCTAGAATTGTAATCCTGGCCTTTTAAATCTGGATTTTCGAGGTAACTTGGTAATCAAGTTACCCTTAATCCAGATTTCTTCAAATCTTCCTCCCACGAATTTTCTTCTTATTTTGGCCTTTTATCCTCATCTTGCAGGTGTTTAGGGTTGGATAGAAGTCTATCCTTCCCTAATTTCTGATTTTTGCAACTTTTAGCCCTTGCATTTGTATTTTGACTCTTTGTATTTGCGCTTTTTCACCTGGGCTTCAAACATGGGCTTGGATCTTGGGCTTTTGGGCTCTTTAAGCTTTATTTCTTATAAAAATAAGAACTCGAGGCCTGCACACAATAAATCACAAAATATTAATAAATGTGCAGAATTAAATGAATAAATATGAAAATGTGATGGTAAATATGATGATAAAAATGCACTTTTGACTACCAATCAGGCATCTACCAATTTAGTGGACCAATCTATTCAGTTTTGACGCACAGTCTTCTCCAAGATAAGTTTGATTTGTCTATTAGAGACCTTTACATGCCCACTAGTTTAAGGATGATATTGTGTGAACAACTTGTGCGTGATGGCATATTTTCGCATAAGAGTTTTAAAAGATCTATTGCAGAAATGAGTGTTATTATCGCTGATTATAGCACGAGGGGTTTCGAAGCACGAGAAAATGTTTTCTTTTAAGAACTTGATAGAAACCTTGTTGTCATTCGTTCTACTAGGAATGGCTTCAACCCACTTAGACACATAATCCACAACAACCAAAATGTATTGGTTCCCAAATGAACTAGGAAAAGGTCCCCCTAAAGTCAATGCCCCAAAAGTCAAAAAATTCTATTTTTAGAATTAGGTTGAGACGCATCATGCTACATTTTGAGATCCTACCTATCATTTGACATCTTTGGCACATCTTGTAGAACTCAAAAGAATCGTTGAACAAAGTGAATCAATAGAACCCACTCTGTAACACTTTTTCAGTAGTCTTACGGGGACCAAAGTGCCCATCACGTGCAAGCTCATGACAGAAGAAAAGAACACTCTTGACTTTCTCGTCGGGAATACATCTCCTAATGATTTGGTCAAAACAATACATAAAAAGATATGGTTCCTCCCAAAAGAAATACAGACTTGAGATAAGAACTGGTAGAGACATCTTGTTTTGTCGAGTGATGATTGGTAGTCAAAAGTGCATTTTTATCATCATATTTACCATCACATTTTCATATTTATTCATTTAATTCTGCACATTTATTAATAATTAGTAATTTATTGTGTGCAGGCCTCGAATTGTTATTTTAGCAATAAATAAAGCCTAAAGAGCCCAAAAGCCCAGATCTAAGCCCATGTTTGAAGCCCAGGTGAAAAAGCGCAATTACAAGAAGTCAAAATGCAGATACAAGGGCTAAAAGTTGCAAATATCAGAGATTAGGGAAGGATAGACTTCTATCCAACCCTAAACACCTGCAGGATGAGAATAAAAGGCCAAGATAAGAAGAAAATTCGTGGGAGGAAGATTTGAAGAAATCTGGATTAAGGGTAACTTGATTACCAAGTTACCTCGAAAATCCAGATTTAAAAGGCCAGGATTACAATTCTAGAAGCAGGCGCCCACATGGACGGACCAGGAGAGGCCACGCGCCAAAGCGCGTGGCCAGAAGCCACAAAAGTGCCGCGGAACCGCCGCAAATCCGCGGCACTTTGATAAGATCCTGATCCCAAATTTCGTGGGCAGATTCGTCCGGGACTCTGTAGCCTTCTGCATCTATAAATATCTCCTGCAGTGCAACGTAAAGAGCGTCCAGCAAAGGGCCAAAGTTCAGATTTTTAGGGTTTTTCCTCTTTCTTCTAGGTTAGGTTTTCTTTTTGTTTATCTTTTGTAAATTCTGAGAGTGGAGGAAGCTTTCATGGAGGAAAGAGTCCATGCTTGTACTGAGGTGACAGCGGTGTAAGCCAACTCTTCTTCAATTGTTAATGAAATCCATTCAAAGGTTTGTTTTTGTTATGTTTATTTGTTCATCTCTTCTATTTTATGTTGTGTTCTTGTTCTCTTTGATCTTGTTTTCTATATTGTTTCCTTCTCTGATGTCTTGCAAACCGTGAGAACTTGACGCTTTGAGACTACCTAGCCGAAGAAGGAACCTTGACGGCCCATGGCGATGAACAAGTCTTCATAGCTTGTTGTTTTATTTCGTAGAGTAGATTAAGAAGGCAGACGATCCCATAAGCCGTGCTTGTACGCCTTCCAAGAAAAGGGAAATCATCGCAACGGTTCAAACGGCAAGCAAATAAAGAGATAAGTTTTCCTTTTGTTTCTTTTATTTTCTTTTTCGTAGATTAAATCAACATCTCTCCAATATTCTTTTCCACAACTCATTGTAAATACCACGTTTCTTTGTAAATACCATCGTGACAATTAACTAAAAAAGATAAATTTTAGAGATTAACTTGCTTAATGCTTCTATCGCAGTCCCTCCTTGAGGATCACGACCCGCATAGCCCTGCTACCGCGGATTAGAACTGAACCTCACACTACTATTTCTAAATTTAATATCCTTATTTTTGTGTGCAGGAAAAATCAGTCAACAAATTGGCACCGTTGCCGGGGAGGGACGGTAAGTTATCTCTAAAACAAAAAAATTTAATTTTTAACTAATTCTTTATTCTTTTCTGTTTGCAGGTTTGGAGAACAGTAAACAGAAACTTATCGCAGCAGTGGACATATAGCTATCCTGTGTCTCTGCCCTCGAAGGCAGAGCACGAGGACCTGCAACTTTGCAACGGAAACGCGGCCAGAGCCGCGGATCCGCGGCAATTGCAGTGAACTACTCACTGAATTTTTTTGCAGGTCTCTGTAAATTAAAATACTGCTTACTGATATATTCTGTTTTGTTCTGTGATACACCTGTAAATTGCTAATAATTCAACAGTAAATCATTGGTTGTTAAAAATAAAAATTGATTAGACGTTTGCATATTAGGCACGTGTCTTTTCAATTATTTTTATTTACTGTTGAAGAGTGCTGGAGAAGCAAGGTACGTACGCATTGCATGTAGAATAGGAATCATCTCTTGGTTGATTATCTGCTTTGAGTGAATTCTATTTATTTATCTTGTACACTTGCACGAATTCATCTTAAGGGCATAACCCATTAACAAGATAAGGTGGGGATTTCATCACCCTTCCTTAGCCCAAAAATCATATCCCAAGCACTCACTAACCCAAGCCTAACTTAAAAATTAGTAGACGTTGGCCCTAGGGACATCTCGGACTCAATTAGGAGATTATCCTAAGGGGGAACGGTGTTGGAAGTTGACTCTTGCCAAATCAGTGTCTAGGAAGGGGATTGAGGGCCGAAAGCCCGAAGTGTGGTGGTTATTTAATTAAGGAACGTCTTTGACGGAAAACCTCCCACCACTCTTGCCCTGACCTGGCTGATTAACTTGTGGTCAAAGTCTGCACCCAACCTCCTGTGGACGGTCTAACCAGTTAGGAGTCGTCTAGGTCATAGGTCTACCCTAACTTAGGTTAGAATTTTTCTTTTTTTTTGTTTGTTTATTTGTTTGTTGTGTTGGTGTGATATGGCATATAAGAATAATTCCAATTTTAATCCATATTACACCCCTAACTATTATTCGGATATTACCAACCCGGCATACTCTAACTTTGACCAATCTAGTGTGCCGGAATGGTCTTATCCGAATGAATATAACCCACACCCCCCATCTTATGACTATAATTTCATTAATAATTTCAACTCGTCACAGAGTTCATGGGGTTTCGAGTCCCCCGAGTCTAATTCTCAACCAAATTGTCCTCCATATCCATCTAGTCCACATTCTTCCTAAGATTCATACTCAGATCCACCCATTCAGAATAGAAATCCATCTATCTTGGAAATGATGAGTATAAATAAGTCCAAGAAAAATTCACCATCAATTTTAGACATGATGATACGTGAGTCCACCGACTCACAACTTTATCAAGATTACCCTTCCTATTTTCAACAAGAAGCACCTATCGACTATGAAGGGATGCTAGCTGCCATGACCGAGGCTAAATTAGCCCGTGATCATGATATTGATTTGATGGTTCAATGCTTACGTTCTAACCGTCCGGCTGATTCTGATATCGCTGACCACTCTTTTAAAGCAGACGAACTAAGTTGCTTTGGACAACAAGATTCTAATTCAGTACCATCATGTGAACTTGCCGAAACTTCAAATTCTGATAACTTGGCAAGTTTTCCCTTTCCCGAATTAGAACTTGAACATGACCTTGATTCTCACAATCTCTTTACTTCTGAAACTGATTGTACAATTCTGACGGAAGATGTTGACCTTAGTTTTGAAGAATTGTATGGCGATGAGCTAGAATTCCTTAATATTGGAAGTAAAGAGATATCATCCATATTAGGTCACATTCCATTGTGGGAAGAAGATTGTGGACTTGAGTTTCAATTTCTTGACTTGAACCCAATTCTTGAACCTAGCCCGACTCCTGAGCCCTTACTTGATTTGAGCATTTTCCCTGAGTCGGTATTCGTTCCCGCACCTATAATGTCCAAGTCAATAATTCTATCCTTTCATACTCCATTTTGGGACAAGGAGGTTGAGACAATTAACTCTGAAATATATTATGAAATTTGGAAATTTGATGGGGTGAAAATACTAAAAATTGATTATACATATATTTTAGTGGGTTATGTAAGGAAAGTTTCTGGTGGGTTCCACCAAATTATTTGTTATCTTGATTGGGCCGCATTTCGTGGACCAATTAGACCACCTCCGGAACCACCACCCTAAGGTAACTTCCGCCTTCCCTTGTTCTGTTTCATGCATATATGCATTCATTCATACATTGAGGACAATGCATGAGATAAGTGTGGGGGTGGGCTTTACTAACATACTAACATAAGTAGACACTAACAAAATTTGCTAATAAAAAAAAATGTTATAAAAAGGAAATATTTTGACTTATTTTTTGAAAGAAATCTAAGTTAGTTTTAAGGATTAGGAAAATCATGATTAGGATTTCTAAAAACTTGGTCAAAATAAATAAATTGTTTAAATTTTTAGGTATAGGAGAAGAAATTGAATAAATAATTAGTCTTGATTTTTACCTTAATGAAATGTGCATACCAAATGCATATCTAGGATTCTAAGACAAAGACCTTGTGCCTCATAAAAAAAAAAAAAAAAAGAAAAAAAAAATCACCAATTAAGCTGATACATGTGCCTCAAGAAGCATAAGTATTCATGCCTAAAGGTGAGTAAATAAAATAAAGTCCTTAGTTTTGGGGCCTAGTTCACTCGAATTTGAGTCCGCGGGGTGTTTTCTCACTTGGTGCCCTAAAGCCAACCGGTTTGGGAGCCACCGACTTTAAGTTCGCTACATGGGTGGATTAGAAAGCCTAAGAAAACTAAGAAATATAATATATGTATTAACACATCTAATAATCAATTAGTTAGGTATGAGGGCCTCAAGAAGCCTTGATACTTATACGAAAGAAAATTAGATGAGTTATACATGCCAAAAAAAAAATATATATATATATATATATATATATATATATTAACACATCTAATAGTCAATTAGTTAGGTATGAGGGCCTCAAGAAGCCTTGATACTTACACGAAAGAAAATTAGATGATGTTATAAAAATAATAATGAGGCATGAGAGTCCAAGTTAAGGAATTCCTAGATTCACAAGGGTGCGTATGACTTTTGGTAACGAAAAAGACTATATTAGAAATTCAATTTTAATCCTTACCTAAAATGAATAACAATTGACTTTATAAAGACTAGGTTTGAAGGATGAATAAAAATGAGGATCCTAAAACTTATAGACTACTTAGTCTCTTCAATAATAATTCAAATATTTTCCTTTTTATGGATTTTGTGGGTGCAATCCGCTGAAAACCCTCACGAGACAACACTCGTCCTCTAGGGTAACCTAGGGGTTTAACGGCTTGTTGCACGTGCTAAGTGCAATCGTGATTCCTACGAAAGTGAGTTAGGTTAGATTAACTTTTCATTTCTTTTTCTTTTTCTTTGTTTTTACTCGAGGACGAGCAAAAAGATAAGTGTGGGGGTGTGATTGGTAGTCAAAAGTGCATTTTTATCATCATATTTACCATCACATTTTCATATTTATTCATTTAATTCTGCACATTTATTAATAATTAGTAATTTATTGTGTGCAGGCCTCGAATTGTTATTTTAGCAATAAATAAAGCCTAAAGAGCCCAAAAGCCCAGATCTAAGCCCATGTTTGAAGCCCAGGTGAAAAAGCGCAATTACAAGAAGTCAAAATGCAGATACAAGGGCTAAAAGTTGCAAATATCAGAGATTAGGGAAGGATAGACTTCTATCCAACCCTAAACACCTGCAGGATGAGAATAAAAGGCCAAGATAAGAAGAAAATTCGTGGGAGGAAGATTTGAAGAAATCTGGATTAAGGGTAACTTGATTACCAAGTTACCTCGAAAATCCAGATTTAAAAGGCCAGGATTACAATTCTAGAAGCAGGCGCCCACATGGACGGACCAGGAGAGGCCACGCGCCAAAGCGCGTGGCCAGAAGCCACAAAAGTGCCGCGGAACCGCCGCAAATCCGCGGCACTTTGATAAGATCCTGATCCCAAATTTCGTGGGCAGATTCGTCCGGGACTCTGTAGCCTTCTGCATCTATAAATATCTCCTGCAGTGCAACGTAAAGAGCGTCCAGCGTCCAGCAAAGGGCCAAAGTTCAGATTTTAGGGTTTTTCCTCTTTCTTCTAGGTTAGGTTTTCTTTTTGTTTATCTTTTGTAAATTCTGAGAGTGGAGGAAGCTTTCATGGAGGAAAGAGTCCATGCTTGTACTGAGGTGACAGCGGTGTAAGCCAACTCTTCTTCAATTGTTAATGAAATCCATTCAAAGGTTTGTTTTTGTTATGTTTATTTGTTCATCTCTTCTATTTTATGTTGTGTTCTTGTTCTCTTTGATCTTGTTTTCTATATTGTTTCCTTCTCTGATGTCTTGCAAACCGTGAGAACTTGACGCTTTGAGACTACCTAGCCGAAGAAGGAACCTTGACGGCCCATGGCGATGAACAAGTCTTCATAGCTTGTTGTTTTATTTCGTAGAGTAGATTAAGAAGGCAGACGATCCCATAAGCCGTGCTTGTACGCCTTCCAAGAAAAGGGAAATCATCGCAACGGTTCAAACAGCAAGCAAATAAAGAGATAAGTTTTCCTTTTGTTTCTTTTATTTTCTTTTTCGTAGATTAAATCCACATCTCTCCAATATTCTTTTCCACAACTCATTGTAAATACCACGTTTCTTTGTAAATACCATCGTGACAATTAACTAAAAAAGATAAATTTTAGAGATTAACTTGCTTAATGCTTCTATCGCAGTCCCTCCTTGAGGATCACGACCCGCATAGCCCTGCTACCGCGGATTAGAACTGAACCTCACACTACTATTTCTAAATTTAATATCCTTATTTTTGTGTGCAGGAAAAATCAGTCAACAAGTGAGATGGTGTTTGATTTGTGACTAAGTAGTTGACTATGTCAGCAAACCATGATTCCCTAAAGGTAACTAAGAGTTGTTCATTGGAAAAATTATCATTGATCAGTAATTCATTGCTAAGAGCATTGGGGATTCTAGAGATATGGTTGGCGATAACATTTTCTACGCCCTTTTTATCTCAAATCTCAAGATCAAACTCTTGAAGAAGAAGGATCCAATGAATCATTCAGGATTTGGGATCCTTCTTAAGCATGAGGTATCTAAGGGCAAATGATCAGTGAAGATGTGGTTTTCGACCCGACTAGATATGGTTGGAATTTCTCTAAGGTAAACACTACAGCTAAGAATTCTTTCTCAATTGTAGTGTACTTCAATTAGGTGTCATTGAGAGTACTACTTGAACGTGCTGCTTGTTATCAATGCGTTCTCCTAAGACAGCGCCAATGAAAAAATTTGAAGCATCGCACATGATCTCGAACAACTTTGATCAATCCGAGGCAGAAATAATTGGTGCAAAAATGAGTTCTTTTTTAAGCTTCTCCCAAACAATAACACATCCATTATCGAAAGTGAAGGGCACATCCTTAACTAAGAGATTGGTCAAGAGTAGCAATCTTACTAAAGTCCTTAATAAACTTACGATAAAACCCAGCGTGTCCTAAGAACAATCGGATATCTTTCACGCATTTAAGCATAGGAAACTTAGCTATGACATCTATCTTCACCTTATCCACTTCAATCTCTTTTCTAGAGATTTCATATCCCAAGATAATTTCATATTTTATCATGAAGTGGTATTTCTCCCAATTTAGTGTTAACCTCTTTTCAGCACATCGTTGGAGGATAAGTTCATGATGGTGAAGACATTATTGAATAAATCTCCATAAATGGTGAAATCATTCATGAAGATTTTAAGGAACTATTCTATTATGTCAGAAATAGACTCAGAAATAGACTTAACATGAAATATTGAAACATTGTGGGGGCATTACACAAGACAAAAGGCATTCGGCGGTACGCAAATATCCCAAATGAACAGGTGAACATGGTCTTCTCTTTGTCTTTCGGAGGTATTAGAATCTGATTGTACCTCAATTAACTATCCAAGAAACAGCAGTACTCGGGGCCAGCTAATTGTTCAAGCATTTGACCAATGAATGGAAGAGAAAAATGGTCCTTACAAGTGGCACCATTCAACTTGGGGTAGTCAATGCAAACCCAAATCTTGATGGGGAGTCGTGTTAGTACTAACTCTTTGTTCGCGTTCTCAACCACGGTGAAACTTGATTTTTTTTGAAATTGCATTGATTTGGTTGACCCATTGTGTAACGCCCCGATCCCAAAGATACGGGGACGTCACTGCAACGCATATACGTAGGCCAGATGGTGCCCCCACGTATATACGCTAAGCATAAGTACAACAAGTATCAGAGTACAACACACACAGCGTGATATAATCATATGCCAACTTACAAAATATAAGTACAAAGTTACACAAGTTATGATAAGCAAAAATCACTTTACAAGTGTCCTTTATCACAACCCAAGTCCAAAAAGAACGATATACAACCAAAAATACAAAATGCTCACGTAAGGATGGAGATCCGTGAACCAAAAAGAAGTGTCGGGCAGGATAGATCTAGGGCTGGTCAGCCTGCTCTCCTAGGTAAGCCAAGTCCTCTGTGGAAGGCTCCACTTCGTTCCAAGTCTCAGAATCTGAATATGCAAATCCAAAGGGTCAAGACATAATACAACAAATAAAAGATAGCCAAGTGGCAAGGATCATGAATAGAGATAATGAAATAGTACTAAGTAACAATGCATGACAAGAGATGTAAACTAAGAAAGATAAAGTCATATGCAATAAATCTACAATTAATGTCTTATTATTACTACTTGTCTTACTGTGATATCTAGCTATGTGACCCAGCGTCCCAGAGCACATAGATCCATATCCTAGTGAAACAAGGTTGTTATTGGAAACAGCGGTTGTATCGACGAACTATGTTTACAGTGTGTCCCGTGCATGCCCGGGACCACGGCCCAGTATTGTTCCGTTGCTTGAAGACGGAACCTGCCGCTAGGCTAAACAGGAGGGTCTTATGTATGCCCTTGTCATGACAGTAAACAGGAAAGGGAGGAAGCACTCCCCTCGGTCCCCTGGAGTACCACAGGTAAGACCGGAAACATGGTGCACATCCTAATACCACTGTAAACACGAACACATATCGATATCCGCATATTTCCCCCTGACCCATGTGTAAGTTGGTGCATTTTATGTAAAAGTCCGGTGTATCATGCTTTGTTTTAAGAGATGGCATGATAGGTGGTGATGTTGCTATTTAACATGCCATGAAACGAATATATACAATAACAAGTCATGAGGCAATAGGAGATGCATCCATTCAGTTATATGTCATGTAGTGCTAGTATTGAAGCATGAACAAGCAGGAAATAATACACATGTAACAAGTATAGGTACTAAATTTAGAACAGAAATTAACTATGACACACAGCCAGGATTAGTCGACTAGGGGTAATGGTTAGTCGACTAATAGGGTTTCTAGTCGACTAGGAGTTTGGATTGATCGACTAAAACTGGGATACAGAGTGTTGGAATTCTGTTTCAGTGCATGCTAGTCGACTAGGGTAAGAGGGTTAGTCGACTAATAGGAAGTACTAGTCGACTAACAGATATTTCGGTCGTCTAGATCTGTGATACAGAAAGTTGGGTTTTCTGGTCCAGGATGGATTAGTCGACTAGGTGGATTCAGGAGTCGACTAATATGGGTTTCCAGAGAGTTTATTAGTCGACTGATATTTTTGGGCAAGTCGACTAATGCTGTGTCTTCCAGAAAAACTAAATTTCAGCTAAGTGTTCTAGTCGACTAGGTCTTAGGGTAAGTCGACTAATAGTGGGGAAAATCAGTGTACAGGACAGAAATTCTGGAAACGTGTTTGATGGCTAAATTCCTGGTTTTAGGTGACCTATGTGTACAAGAAGTGTAAACACAGTGTTCTAAGGCTAATACAAGTCTTGGTGTGTGAATTACTCCCTTGGAATGGTTGGATTTGAGCTTAGATGACCTAAAAATAGGATTTTTAGTGTGCAAGTGAACAAAGATTTCTACTTCAAGTATGTGATGTGTGAACTAGGTCTTGGTGAGTAAGAACTCACCTGGAGGGGTCAAATCTGAAGCTTGATCCAAGGATGGAGGTGTTGGCTCCAATCCACAACTTGTAGTTGAAGCTAGGTTGAAGGATTCTCCCTTGGAGTTGCCTTGATGAAGCCTTGGGTGAATCTCTTGTGATCTTGAGGTGGAAGTGAAGGGATTGGGTGCTGGAGTTAGGGTTTAGTTGTGGAAGGAGGAGATCTTGGAGCTTCTCTTCTCTTGTTGAAGTGAAAGAGAGAAAAAAGAGTAATTTGCAAATGAATAGGAATTTATAGTTTGGGATTTTTGTAAAGGGGTTGGGATTTTGATGGATGAGAGGGACTTTTGTGTAAAAAGGGGGGTGAGGTGAGTGTCCTCTCCTTGGCCACTTGGCCGGCTGTGGGAGAGGGAGAGAGTGAGTGGGGTTAGGTGAAGTGTGAGTGGGAAATGAGGTGGAAATGAAGTGGAAAAGGAATTTTGCAAATTTTTGAAAAAAGGTCCGAATTTCAAGTATCTCGGATTGGTCTGAAAATTTTACCAAAAAATCAAGAATAAGATTTTAAGACTCATGGTGAAATTCGTTTGAAGAAATAATTTGTAGTTTTAAAATTAAAAATCCCGGAATCAGTCACCTGCCGACTCAGTTGGGATTTTCATAAATTCGTAAAATCTCCAGAAAAAGAGTGTAGGTTGAAAACATGATTCTAAGGAATAATGCCTAAAGGACCATCTAGAAATTCCTAACTGTTTGTGAGTTAAAAATCCTGGAATCGGTCAGCGGCACTGGCCGACACCGGTTTCGGAGAAATTCATTTTAATTCCAGAAAATTCCAGAAAATCACATAAAATCTAAAATATTGAAAAATGATATTTGAAATTAAAATCGGTCAAATACGGAAGGTACATCGGAAAATACGGTCAAAGGACTGAATACGTAACTAGGCACGTATTCCGGGAGAGGGGTATTACAATCTACCCACCTTACAAAAATTTCGTCCTCGAAATTTCATAAGGTGAAAGATAACAGGAAAAGCAACGGATAGATATGGATATAAGGAAAGATAACGGCAAGGAAGAGTAGAAGAAAAGAGTCTTACCCAATCAAGATGTGAAAAGATGAGGATAACGATCCCGGATAACGTCCTCACTCTCCCAAGTGGCCTCTCCTGGCGCATGCCTGTTCCATGACACCAATACCAATGGAATAGCTCTGTTCTTCAGCGTCTTGACACTCCTATCCAGAATGGCCAACGGCTGCTCTTGGTATGATAAATCCGGTTGTAGCTCCAGCTCGGAATGATCCAGAATATGGCTGTCATCCCTGACATACTTCCTCAACTGAGACACGTGGAAGACATTATGCACCCCGTCCAAAGAAGGCGGTAATGCCAACCTATAGGACACATCTCCCACACGATCCAGGATTTCGAATGGGCCAATATACCTTGGACTCAGCTTCCCACGAGCACCGAACCGGATCACTCCCTTGGTAGGTGATATCCTCAAGAATACATGATCTCCAACCTGGAACTCCAATGGCCTTCTCCGAGTGTCTGCCCAACTCTTCTGCCTACTCTGAGCAGCCCTGAGATGATTTCTGATAACCCTGACTTTCTCTGTAGTCTGCATCAGAATCTCTGGTCCCAAAAGACTCCTCTCACCGACTTCATCCCAACAAATCGGTGATCGGCACTTCCTACCATACAATGCCTCAAAAGGTGCCATCTTAATACTTGCCTGGTAGCTGTTGTTATATGAAAACTCAGCCAAGTGAAGATGGTCTTCCCAAGATCCCCCAAAGTCAATCATGCAAGCCCTCAACATATCTTCAAGGATCTGGATAGTCCTCTCAGATTGTCCGTCTGTCTGAGGATGATAAGAAGTACTGAATTTCAGACGAGTTCCCAGACTTTCTTGGAGACTCTCCCAGAAATGAGATCTGAATCTGGTGTCTCTATCTGACACAATACTAACTGGAACTCCATGCAGACGAACCACCTCCTTCATATACTTATCTGCCAGAACCTCTGTTGACTGGCCTACCCTGAATGGTATGAAGTGAGCTGACTTGGTGAGGCGATCAACTATCACCCACACCGCATTATTACCCCTGGGACTCCGAGGCAATGCCGTCACGAAGTCCATGGTGATGTGCTCCCATTTCCACTCGGGTATCGGCAAAGGTTGAAGAAGTCCAGCTGGTCTCTGATGCTCGATCTTTATCTGCTGGCAAACCAAGCACTTAGCAACAAACTGGGCTATCTCCCTCTTCATGGCATTCCACCAAAAGTGCTTCTTCAGGTCCTGGTACATCTTGTTTCCCCAGGGTGTATAGAATAAGCTGAACTGTGAGCTTCCTCCAAAATCTTCTGTCTGACTTCTCCTCGGGGAACACAAAGTCTATCTCCAAAATACAATGCACCATCTGGGTGAATGCAGATATCCGACCTCAATCCAGCCTCCACCTGAGCTCTGAATGTCTGCAATCTGGGGTCCTCCATCTGAGCTCCCTTGATCTCCTCAATCAATGATGACTGGATCTGTAAAGCCATGAACTGCCCGGCCTTATCACCCCCTTGCACTAACATCAAATCCAATCTGATGAACTCCTGAATCAGCTCCCTCTGCTGCGTGAGGTGGACTAGCACTCTGTTCTCTGGCATCCTGCTCAGTGCATCAGGAACGGTATTGACTTTGCCTGGGTGATACTGCAAGTCAATGTCATAGTCTGCCATCAGCTCCAGCCACCGCCTCTGCCTCATGTTCAACTCCTCCTGTGAGAAAATATACTTGAGGCTCTTGTGATCTGTGTATATCAACACTTTGTCTCCCAGAAGGTAGTGTCTCCAGATCTTCAAAGCAAATATCACAGCTGCCAACTCCAAGTCATGAGTTGGGTAATTCCTCTCATGAGGCTTCAACTGCCTAGATGCATATGCTATAACATGATCCTGTTGCATAAGCACACACCCCAGGCCTTTACCTGATGCATCACAGAAAATGACCATCCCTCCTCTACCTGAAGGGGTCCTCAAGATTGGAGCTGTGATAAGCCTCTGCTTCAACTGCTCAAATGCTGCATCACATTCTTCTGTCCATAAGTATCTCTCCCCTTTTCTGGTGAGCCTGGTCAACGGAGCTGCAAGTCTAGAGAAATCCTGGACAAAGCGCCTGTAATATCCGGCTAGTCCAAGAAAGCTCTTTATCTCAGTCACCGTCTTCGGAACTGGCCAATCCTTCACTGCCTGGACTTTACTAGGATCAACTGAAATTCCTTCTGCTGAAACTATGTGTCCAAGGAAAGCTATGCTGTCCAACCAGAATTCACACTTGCTCCTCTTGGCATGAAGCTGCTCCTGCTGGAGGGTCTGCAACACAATCCTCAAGTGCTCTGCATGCTCCTTCTCATTCCTTGAATAGATCAGGATGTCATCTATGAATACAACTACAAACTGATCTAGGTAAGGGGAGAACACTCGATTCATCAAATCCATGAAAACCGCAGGGGCATTGGTGACTCCGAAAGGCATAACTAGAAATTCATAGTGGCCATAACGGGTCCTGAATGCCGTCTTCGGAACATCCTCCTTCTTCACCCTCAGCTGATGGTAACCCGACTGCAAATCTAACTTAGAAAATACACGGGCTCCATGGAGCTGATCAAACAAATCATCAATCCGGGGCAAGGGATACTTGTTCTTGATGGTGACCTTGTTCAACTCTCTATAATCAATACAAAGCCTCATACCACCATCCTTCTTATTCGCCAAGAGCACTGGAGCTCCCCATGGTGAAGTGCTTGGCCGAATCAATCCCTTGTCCGAATACTCCTGCAGCTGCTTCTTCAGGATCTCCAACTCCGTCGGTGCCATCCTGTACGGAGCCTTGGATATAGGAGCTGTCCCTGGAACTGTATCAATGGAGAACTCCACTATCCTCTCCGGTGGAAGTCCTGAAATCTCAGCAAAGACTCCTGGAAATTCATCCCACACTGGCACTCCCTTCAGAACCTCCGAAGTGGTCATCTGAATCTCCTTCTTAGCAGGCTTCACCTCCCCACTAAACTGGAACTCCGGCTGATGCGGGATTCTGAAATTGATCCTCCTTCCTCTACAGTCAATCACTGCATAGTACTGACTGAGCCAAGTCATGCCTAAGATTACGTCGTACCCTTGGTGTCTAGTACGAGCATATCTATGGCCAAGGTCTTCCCACAAAGTTCCACTGGACAGTCAGCACAAACTCTAGAAGATACAACTACCCCATTCCCAGTACTTATCTCCCACTTGTGGTCTAAAGCCTTAACAGGTATGGAATGAACAGCCACAAAATAGTCGGAGATATAACAGTGGGATGCACCCGAATCGAAGAGAGCGAGAACAGGTATAGAATGAACTCTGATGTTACCTGTAATCACCTCCTCTGAAGCCTCAGCCTCCTCTGCTGTCAGGTTGTAGGCCTGACCTCTGCCACGCCCTGCTGCTGTCCGGGCTCCTCTCTGTACTGGGCGAGCAACATGCGGTGGAGGAAGGGGAAGAGCTCTCCTCATCACTGGTCCCTGGTGCCTCTGCCCAACTGGCCCTGGTAGTGCCCTCTGTCCATTCTGCCCTTGAGGTGCCGGCAAGGTTTGATTAGCAAACCCCATTCTCCTGTGAGGACAGGTCTCCACGGCATGGTCTCGTGCTCCACACACCAAACACCATCCGTTCGCCCTCCGGCAATCCTGCTGAGAGTGTCCTGGTTTCTGGCAGAAATTGCAGATAAGACCTGGTCGAGCCACCTGGTAAGGAACTGCCCTGAATGGTTGCCTGGCCTGGACCTTCGCTGCTCTGGATGGTCCTCCTCTGCCCAACGGCACAAACGGCCTCTTCATGGCCTGGCTCTCTTGCTTCTTCTGAAACCCACGCTCCACCTCTCGAGCGATGGTGAGAACCTCAGCATAGGTCTTCAGCTGCTGGGGCATCAGAAACATCTGGATCTCCATCTGTAAACCCTGCTGAAACCTGCTTGCCCTCTTCTCTTCATCTGACACCATGTAAGGGGCAAAGCGACTCAGCCTGAGGAATTCTGCAGCATACCCATCTACGGATCTATCCCCCTGTTGAAGCCTGATGAATTGCTCCTCCATGTCCTTCTGAGCAGTGGCGGGAAAGAACCTGCTATAAAAGCTCTTGGAGAACGTATCCCAAGAGATAGGCTCCTTCAAGCGAGCCTCCTCTGCAAGCCACCAAGTCCTGGCTATGTCCTTCAGCTGTATCTTTGCAACCTCCACTTGGTTCTCCTTAGGCACCCTGGCGGCGTTCAGCAGATCGGTGGTGTCTGTCAACCACTGTTCAGCCTCTAATGGTCTCTCGACTCCCGTGAATACGGCCGGTTGCAGCCGTCGAAAGTCTGACACGTTCCCAGGCCTTTGCTCCTTCGGAGCTGCCAACTCCTGCCTGAGGAGCTCAGTCTGCTGCTGCTGATTCTCCATCTGCTGTTGCTGGTTTCCCAGCATAGTCTGAATGATCCTCAGGACGTCAGCACCCTCTCCTCCTACGGGTCCATTCGGTACTTGCCCGACATTGTTGCGACCCGAACGTCTCTCCATACCGAAAGGGATAAGATCTGGAATTGGAAACAAAGGGAAGGAGTTTAGGATACGAGGAATGAATCAAGGACGAAGTCGAGGAGGACTATATAACTTTGTACATTGTAGTTGGCATTAGCAAATCACTAGAATTTGCCACTTGGTTGTACTTTTAGGTTTGAGAGCCTTGGCTCTGATACCAACCTGTAACGCCCGATCCCAAAGATACGGGGACGTCACTGCAACGCATATACGTAGGCCAGATGGTGCCCCCACGTATATACGCTAAGCATAAGTACAACAAGTATCAGAGTACAACACACACAGCGTGATATAATCATATGCCAACTTACAAAATATAAGTACAAAGTTACACAAGTTATGATAAGCAAAAATCACTTTACAAGTGTCCTTTATCACAACCCAAGTCCAAAAAGAACGATATACAACCAAAAATACAAAATGCTCACGTAAGGATGGAGATCCGTGAACCAAAAAGAAGTGTCGGGCAGGATAGATCTAGGGCTGGTCAGCCTGCTCTCCTAGGTAAGCCAAGTCCTCTGTGGAAGGCTCCACTTCGTTCCAAGTCTCAGAATCTGAATATGCAAATCCAAAGGGTCAAGACATAATACAACAAATAAAAGATAGCCAAGTGGCAAGGATCATGAATAGAGATAATGAAATAGTACTAAGTAACAATGCATGACAAGAGATGTAAACTAAGAAAGATAAAGTCATATGCAATAAATCTACAATTAATGTCTTATTATTACTACTTGTCTTACTGTGATATCTAGCTATGTGACCCAGCGTCCCAGAGCACATAGATCCATATCCTAGTGAAACAAGGTTGTTATTGGAAACAGCGGTTGTATCGACGAACTATGTTTACAGTGTGTCCCGTGCATGCCCGGGACCACGGCCCAGTATTGTTCCGTTGCTTGAAGACGGAACCTGCCGCTAGGCTAAACAGGAGGGTCTTATGTATGCCCTTATCATGACAGTAAACAGGAAAGGGAGGAAGCACTCCCCTCGGTCCCCTGGAGTACCACAGGTAAGACCGGAAACATGGTGCACATCCTAATACCACTGTAAACACGAACACATATCGATATCCGCATATTTCCCCCTGACCCATGTGTAAGTTGGTGCATTTTATGTAAAAGTCCGGTGTATCATGCTTTGTTTTAAGAGATGGCATGATAGGTGGTGATGTTGCTATTTAACATGCCATGAAACGAATATATACAATAACAAGTCATGAGGCAATAGGAGATGCATCCATTCAGTTATATGTCATGTAGTGCTAGTATTGAAGCATGAACAAGCAGGAAATAATACACATGTAACAAGTATAGGTACTAAATTTAGAACAGAAATTAACTATGACACACAGCCAGGATTAGTCGACTAGGGGTAATGGTTAGTCGACTAATAGGGTTTCTAGTCGACTAGGAGTTTGGATTGATCGACTAAAACTGGGATACAGAGTGTTGGAATTCTGTTTCAGTGCATGCTAGTCGACTAGGGTAAGAGGGTTAGTCGACTAATAGGAAGTACTAGTCGACTAACAGATATTTCGGTCGTCTAGATCTGTGATACAGAAAGTTGGGTTTTCTGGTCCAGGATGGATTAGTCGACTAGGTGGATTCAGGAGTCGACTAATATGGGTTTCCAGAGAGTTTATTAGTCGACTGATATTTTTGGGCAAGTCGACTAATGCTGTGTCTTCCAGAAAAACTAAATTTCAGCTAAGTGTTCTAGTCGACTAGGTCTTAGGGTAAGTCGACTAATAGTGGGGAAAATCAGTGTACAGGACAGAAATTCTGGAAACGTGTTTGATGGCTAAATTCCTGGTTTTAGGTGACCTATGTGTACAAGAAGTGTAAACACAGTGTTCTAAGGCTAATACAAGTCTTGGTGTGTGAATTACTCCCTTGGAATGGTTGGATTTGAGCTTAGATGACCTAAAAATAGGATTTTTAGTGTGCAAGTGAACAAAGATTTCTACTTCAAGTATGTGATGTGTGAACTAGGTCTTGGTGAGTAAGAACTCACCTGGAGGGGTCAAATCTGAAGCTTGATCCAAGGATGGAGGTGTTGGCTCCAATCCACAACTTGTAGTTGAAGCTAGGTTGAAGGATTCTCCCTTGGAGTTGCCTTGATGAAGCCTTGGGTGAATCTCTTGTGATCTTGAGGTGGAAGTGAAGGGATTGGGTGCTTGGAGTTAGGGTTTAGTTGTGGAAGGAGGAGATCTTGGAGCTTCTCTTCTCTTGTTGAAGTGAAAGAGAGAAAAAAGAGTAATTTGCAAATGAATAGGAATTTATAGTTTGGGATTTTTGTAAAGGGGTTGGGATTTTGATGGATGAGAGGGACTTTTGTGTAAAAAGGGGGGTGAGGTGAGTGTCCTCTCCTTGGCCACTTGGCCGGCTGTGGGAGAGGGAGAGAGTGAGTGGGGTTAGGTGAAGTGTGAGTGGGAAATGAGGTGGAAATGAAGTGGAAAAGGAATTTTGCAAATTTTTGAAAAAAGGTCAGAATTTCAAGTATCTCGGATTGGTCTGAAAATTTTACCAAAAAATCAAGAATAAGATTTTAAGACTCATGGTGAAATTCGTTTGAAGAAATAATTTGTAGTTTTAAAATTAAAAATCCCGGAATCAGTCACCTGCCGACTCAGTTGGGATTTTCATAAATTCGTAAAATCTCCAGAAAAAGAGTGTAGGTTGAAAACATGATTCTAAGGAATAATGCCTAAAGGACCATCTAGAAATTCCTAACTGTTTGTGAGTTAAAAATCCTGGAATCGGTCAGCGGCACTGGCCGACACCGGTTTCGGAGAAATTCATTTTAATTCCAGAAAATTCCAGAAAATCACATAAAATCTAAAATATTGAAAAATGATATTTGAAATTAAAATCGGTCAAATACGGAAGGTACATCGGAAAATACGGTCAAAGGACTGAATACGTAACTAGGCACGTATTCCGGGAGAGGGGTATTACACATTGGCTATCAGAAATAAAATAAATGATCTAATTATTTAAGAGTTTCAAATTTTTGACACAGACTACCTCTTGCATATCGGGTTTAACCTACGTTGAGGGACCCTCTTTGGTGTCGCTTTTTTATTGAGATGAATATGATGTTGAACTATAGCTGGACTCGATCCCTTGATGTAGGTCATAATCCAACCAATAGCTTCCCCATATTTTCTAAGAACTGACATAAGGCTTTCTTCTTCCCTACAATTAGATGTGATGCCATGATGACTGGAAGAGTCTCTTGTTCGCCTAGGTAGACGTACTTAAGATGCTTGGGTAAGACTTTCAATTTTAGCAAAGGGGATGGCTCAGTAAAAGGAGGTGTCAAGTATGTTGGCTCTTGATTCAATGAAATTGGGTTTGAGGCCCAATTCATAGCAGAAACGTTGATCTAATCAAGGTTGAAAATTTTCAGATTCTAACTCGAACTCACAGTCGGTTTCTAGTTCTAATTCCTCACTGTGCACTTGTTAAGTTCTCAATGAGGTTCATCTCAAAAGTTTGATCATTCACATCATGGGGTTATTTTTCTAGATTGAAGATATTGACTTCTTTAGTCTTGTCTTCAAAGATTAATCTCATGGATCTTTTTCTACAGTTGATGATTGCATTAGCAGTTGTAAGGAACGGATGCCCTAAGGTG
The DNA here is from genome assembly GCA_038442645.1 of Agave tequilana. Classification (NCBI taxonomy): domain Eukaryota; kingdom Viridiplantae; phylum Streptophyta; class Magnoliopsida; order Asparagales; family Asparagaceae; genus Agave; species Agave tequilana. Next base: position 61,147 of record JAVJIF010007899.1, on the reverse strand, counting down.
ACAAGAGTTTGAGATCTAAGATTTGACACTGGTTGGATCTCAAGAACGATGATGAAATAAACTCTCCAACCTGGATAAGGACATTAGTTACTTCCCCTTGAGAACTTTCACCAGACATTCAGCCAATTAGATGGTAACTCAGGTCAGACTAAGCTTGCCTAACCTGAGTTGCTGGTATACTGAGAAGGGAAGGAAATTGATACTTGCTCCCATATCAAGAAGTGCTTGACTGATTTCAGTTTTTCCTATTATGCCAGCAAAGGTAGGACAACCTGAGTCCTTGTACTTGATAAGGATAGGGTCAGACATTAACTCACTAATGTTAGTGGTTAAGAAGATTTTCTTTGACATATCAGTCTTTCTCTTCTTGGTGCACATGTCCTTAAGGAATTTAGCAAAGGATAAGACTTGTTGGATTGCATCAAGAAGGGGCATATTAATCTTTACTTGATTGAATATCTCAAGTATTTTCTCCATTTGTGCAGCAGCCTATTTGGAAATGAGACTATAGGCATGTGCAACTAATCGGTTGACTTATCTTTTCAGACTTGTCAGAATTAGAGGGAGTGAAGCTAGAAAAAGTGGATACTTGTGTTAGATTGTGCCAGATTAAAGTTGATGATATCGACACTTGGTTATCAACTTGTTTCTCTGATCTCAATGTATGAACAATATTACACAGATTTTTCTGCTAATGTTGAGCCAAATAGGCTTGACTAGATTTCTAGGATTTGTCGATGGCTAACTAGGCAAAGTCTCTTTGAGCCTTTCACTTAGTGAACTAGTTAGCTGACTCATCTAAACCTCTAAATTAAATACGGCTTGAGTGTGGTTGCTCAACAGTTATCCCATATTTTACATGAAGATGTTTAGGACTTAATCAAAGTTTTCATACTTTTCTCCAAATCAGTTAGTTTCTTTTCAGCTGGAGGACTTTTGAAGGAAGGATGTGGAACTTCGTTAGGAATATTCTATTGATAATTGTGAGGTTGGAGATGATTGGAAAGGTCATGGTTGTTTTGGCTTCATGAGAATTTAGGTGACTTCTCCATCCAGGATTGTATGTTTGCGAGTAAAGATTATTGTGGGCCTTGAGAAGGTTGTATTCATATGCTTTAGAAACATTTGCTGAGCACGAAAAATTAGACACTCTTTAAACACATGATTCATAACTTGAGAGTATGTGCAGCTCAGAGTTGAAACTTGTGTTGGCTTGACTTGGTTCATTGGAGCCAGATTTTTGATTTCTAAGCCTTTCAGTCTTCTCAATAGGCTAGCAAGTCTATCCTCGACAGCGATTAATGACTCGATAGAATGGAGACCTCCTTTTAGAGAGATGGGGTGACTATTCCTAGATTCGTCTGGAGTGGGTTCCCATTGGATGGTCTTCTCCGCTAAATCCTTAAATAATTCCTACCCTTGATTTTTGTCCTTTTGCAACAATCTGCCTTGGCACATGGTTTTTAAGAGATTTTTAGTTTGATAGTCTAAACCATCATAGAAAATTTGACACTGCCGCCATTACTCTATAATGTGATGAGGACATTGGGCAAAGAGATTTTTGAAACGTTCAAAGTACCTCCAAAAAGGTTCACTCGAGTCTTACTTAAATTGCATTATATTCTTCCTAATGAGGGAAATTTTGTAGATTGGGTAGAATTTCTTCAAAAAGACCTTAACAAAATCATCCCATGATGTAACAGAATCTACCGCCAAACTGTAAAGCCATTTATTGGCTAGCTCCTTAAAGAAAAAAGGAATGAAATATAACCTAACAACATCATCTCCAATCGAGGTGTTCTATGTGGCCACATCAATGTACAATTAAACAACTTTTGACTTCATCTTACTCCCTCTTCTCCATAACCCCCACAATTTGATTAGATCGAACAAGTTTACGCCTGACCTAAACTGGATCACCCAATGATCTCTTTGATTCATGCAGGATTTATAGAATTTTCTCCAATACAGGAGTAATAATTTGGACTTACTTATTATGCGCCAACATCGTCTAGTCTCATTCTGTCTTCGAGGTAAAACTGAATATCCGAACTCAAAATCATTATAATTTCTGATTTTTCCACAACCTCAGATCTTGAAGCCAGGGATAATTGTATTCCACCAACTGTGACCTCTGAATTTTGCAACATGTAAACGCTTCTGACACGCTCGGTCTGAAACTTGACATGGACATCTTTGAAAACTTCCATAAGATCATCTTCAGAACCGAAATTGAACTCTTTTTCGTGTAAGGCTCTAAGAGATATGAGATTGTACCTTGATTTAAGAACATGACGAACACCTTGTAAAGTAGTGATGTATCCATCATGAGAACGAAATTGGATTGTTCCTTCGCTGATCACAGCAGAATTTTCCATGAAGAGCCCTCTCCCTTGAACCAAAGTATATGAGGAGAATATATTCTTATTAGAACTGATATGTTGTAAGCATTCAGAGTCAATGATCCATCTATCTTTGTTTCTTACTGAATTGTCTGTAACAAAAGTAACGTCACACTTATCTTCGTCCTCTTCAGCCAGTTCAATGGTATTAGCTTCTTGTTATTTTTTTCTGAGTCTAACAATCAGCACTAACATGCCCCTTCTTGTGACACTAGTTTTACACCAAATTCTTGTGTTTTGGGTTACCCGTGAAACTTTTATTATTACTCTTCTCTTTATAAAAAAAACTTGTCTGAAATCATTGCGATAAGACTCTTCCCTCAACTCTTGTCAATTTTGTCCTTATTGAGTAGATGCTCTTTGACTTCATTGACCTTGATACTTGATTTACCTCCATAGATGATAGCTTTCCTAAAGCACTTGTATGAAGAAGGTAAAGAACACAGTAATAGAAGTGTTTGATCTTCATCTTCTATCTTAACATCTATATTATCTAACTCATTGATAATAGAGATAAACTCTGCGATGTGAGACTTGATAGGTGTATCTTCATGCATATAAGGAAGAAAGAGATGTTGCTTCAGAATCAACTGATTCGCCAACGACTTCTTCAAATAATGATCTTGAAGTCGCTCCCACAGCGAGAACTTTGTTTTCTCTGAAGAAAACTTATCCAACACTTCGTCCGCCAAGCAAAACAAAATAGCCATCAAGGCTTTCTCATCCAACTCCTGCCAAGTTTTTCCTTCATGTTTTCTGGCCTTTTCTCCTTTCGAGTAGTGTTTTCTTCAACCCTCTCTGGGTCAGGATAGAGTTCATTCTAATCTGCTACCTGCTGAAATTGATGACACGATCGAACTTCTGAATATCGACTTGATTGCAGATATCTTCACGTTGACCTTTCTCAGATACTAATTGTTGCAACAAACTAATATATTCTGATACCAATTGTTGAAATCGGCGCAGCGCTAAAAGAAAATTTAGATTGTCATGCAAAGTGAAGAAAAAAAGAAGAAAAGATAAGATATTTTGAAATAGAGAAAGCCAACACACAATTTAACATTTTTCACCGATCAAATAGATAGTGTGTACGTCTACGAGAGAAGGAGGAACTTTATTAAAACTTTAGAGTATAATGAGAAACACTCACAACTCTCGCTAAGAAGATTACAAACTTTTTGATAGCCTCCTAGAACAGCGAACCCTCGTGGCTAAAATTTCTCTCATGAATATCTTTCTTTTCTTAATTATTAAATAATACATTAAAAGTCACCTCCAAGGAGTTAGACCATAGGATCATTCTAGTCTTACATAAACTTTAGCAATACGAACAACACTGCCTCAGAAGAGAAAGAAACTCGAGTTGAATTCAAACTACAATCAGAACTACAAAAAAAACTACCAGCGGCGTCATCAGTCGACTAATTCAAATTAATAGTCGACTAATCATGCTCATTAGTTGACTATACAGTCGACTAGTGAGATGTACCCGCTCTTTGTTTGTGCCATTAGTTGACTATTGATATATCATTAATTTGTGCACCGACTGTGCACGCCTGTCCGGATCTTGACCTCTGAAGTTTTCATCGACCGTCATGATGTATTTGAGTCAAAATCCTTACACCTATCTCCCATCTAAGCTGAGGTCACATGGAAATGGAATAGCTCATCCCATAATGAATTCCATGCCTCAACTCAAGCAGGCGCATGCAGAAAAGCGATAGAAAAGAGAGAGGAACATGCAGTTGCCTCCGATATTTGTATCGACATGCCAGTAGCATCGCCACCTTTGGCTTGTGAGTTGCATTACATTGCTCTGCTGCCTGCGCAACTCCCAAACTCAGTTTGTTACTGCAACCTGAGTTTCTAGTGTTTTAGCACGTCTAATGCCTCAGGTCTCATGTCAGACTCATGCCTTCTCATTTACTTGGTACATCTTGAATTTGTATTTATTTTTTCATTTCGATAGATTGTGCCAAAGCAGAAGTAGATAGATACATGATATAAAATAACACTATCAACTTAATTCACTAACAAGTACATTGTTTATTAGAAGTTTGAAATAACAACTTCATCATAGCAAGTTCAACTGCTGCAGTGTGAGTGCAGGTAAAATACAAGTAGAATCTTCTTCTTGTTTGTATTGGGATCTAGCATACAAATGGCATATGCGCTGCCTGGAAGGGCTTTTTCCTTGTAAAGTGGGCAGCTAGCAAACCTTGTAGTTGTATTGATTCAACAAGAATCTCAGGAGGAGCCTTTGGCTAACTAACAAAGAAGAAGGTGTAGCAGATCTATCACTGTCTTAATTGAAAAGGAAGGAGACCCCACTGTGATTAGTATAGCCAAACTCTTCCGCTAACTGTGCCGCTCATGCTGGAACTGGACTGATACTCGAAATTTTAGTCTTTTCTTTTCATCCAGAGCGATTGGTTTGACTCACCTGTAATGTAACGTAATGAGAACATGTAGTTGGAAAATAAGTAGGGAAATGGGAAAATCAAAGTCAATAGGCGAAATCAAGTCATTAACAAAGAGTAGTTGGTTATGTAGTCCCTGTCAAATAAAGAGCAGTGAAGAGAGAAGAGGTACATAAAAATAGACAAATAAAGGAAACTTGGTAGAAGGTGGAGACGAGAGGAGAAGTTGAGAAAGCAATTGAATTGTTATGATTAATAATTGATGCTTTAATTAGAGGAACAAATTACAAAAGCTTCACGTGTTTTTGTCAATGATATTTATATTTCATTTCATACACTCACCAACTTCTAAATTCTGCGGGTTATTGATGATTAGTGTATCACAAGCATAAACCATCATTTGATGTGAGAGCCGGGTATAGGATTTTTGGAGCCCACAAACCGACAGCATGCCCAGCCCATAGAAAAAAGAGAAGGAAAAAACTATATAATGTACTTGATTCTTAATAAAAATAAATAAAAGAAGGATACAATTGAAGAAGAATATCTATAATAAAAATATTAATGTAGTCTGTTTGTCATGTCATGAACACACTCTATCTATCACCAACGCCAAACTCTTCCGCTATTTTTTATAGAGTTGAGGAAATATAACAAAAGTGTTTAAGAAAATATTTTTATACTCGAAGCCCTATCGAGCATTTTTTTTGTCGGTCAACACGTGCAACAATCTTTTCCTATGGTTTTTCATTTTTTAAGAAGGTATTTTTTTATTCTCTATTTATTCCCTCATTGTTTTTCCTTTTGCTTTTTGCGCCCCACACCGACCGCAAGGAAAAAAAATGAAATAAAATATCAAGCTGCTTAAAATTAAAATTCAACTGCCTTTATTATTGGTGTTAACTTATTTCATGCGGATTAGCTTTTATTTCAACCACCTAGTCAAATTGTAATTAAAAAAACTCTCACAAAATTTAATTCACTTCTCAAGAAGTAGTGGTTGGGAGAATCAATTATATATATATATATATATATATATATATATATATATATATATATATATATATATATGGGGTTACTGTATCTCAGCCGGCAGGCTGAGAGAGTTTCTCAGCCGGCGGGATATGGCTGAATATATGCCACATATCGGCCGCAGAGTGTAGGCGCCAAAAAAATCAAAAAAGATCCCGCCCAAACAATCGTGAAACAAATTGACAAAAATACCCCTGTTTTAATTCTAAACTGGAATAAAGTCATCAACAAACAAAATTTCAGTTGAATATATCTACAATTATAAAATTCGTAATTTTACTATATCGAAAAATATAATTAAAAAAAATTTTGGATCAACATAATGTAAAATAAGCAGAAACATTGAAAATTTAAAAAACATGCCATTATCGCAGACTTAATACAATATAACTTTCAATTTTATATGACAACTGCGACACAGTCGCAGTCACTAGTCGCAGTCATAGTATAACAAAACTTTTTTATATAACGTCTGCGACCCTAGTCGCATTCTATCGTACAGCAATGCGACCTCCTTCAGTACTATGACCAAAGTCGCAATCTTCTTTCGCATGCCTTATGTATTAAATGAAAGTAATTAATATTCTTTCTACCATGATACAACAACAGTCTAGAAAAAAAGAGATGCAATAATGTTAATATCAATAAAGGAAAGATGTGCACCATACGTAATCTAAAGATATAGGCAAACAATTCTATAAAAAGTTAATTTGTACTTCAAGTATTAAACCTCTAGCAAAAAGAAACTCTTCGGATTCTCCCGCAATAAATCTTCAATTAAATATTTAATTTTTTTTTACCACTTCCTACCATACTCAACCCTCACCTGTAACAATTATTATTACTATTCATGTTCTTCCACAATATTGACCTTTATATAGTGCTTGTAATTAATATATTATCTCATACCTAAAAACTATTTTTGCTCTTCCTTTCAATTTGATTTCAAAAACTTCAAAAAATAATTCGTTCTTGAATCATGTCTTCCCCATCTTCTTCTTCTGAACACTTAGATTTCAACTTCAATCGTTCCCCCACCGGTCCTTTTTCTTCAGGATATTCTAGTGAATCTGACACCAGTCTGGACTTCACTCCTTTTGACTATCTCACTGCATCAAATAATGTATTAACTAATCCTCCTATTCATGAGGATAATGAAGATTTCATGTGGGTTAGTGAGAAAGACATTATTCCTCTACCACTTGACGGAGACATGCTTGATGAAAGCATGCCCTCTGATACTGTAGGCTCGCTTTCCCGCAACGGGTCAGACGAAGAGCTTGATAAAGACGATCCATTCTGGGAGTTTATCGGTGAAAAAAAAAACCTCAAAACAGGAAGATAATGAGGAAATAAGTGATGAACAAGAAGAGCAGAAGGATGAAGACGACGAATCTACTTATGATGGTGATAATGACGAGGATTAGGATTTCCTGATCTTCTGATATTCAACCTTATTTTGTCTTCTTTTAAAAGCTTTAATTCTCTTTTTTGTAAGGTCTCTTTCTCACTATATTAACTTATAAGGTCTTTTAATTACATATCAAACTGCGTCTGCTGTTATTAAACACTGCGACCATAGTCGCAGTGCTACTACGCATGCAATAGGTAAAAATAATTCATACTTTATAAGCAAAACATATAAAAACATACGTAAACTGTGACTATAGAATCAGTACTTATTCACCGTTATTACATTTAACTTCGCAAAAAATTTCATCAAGAAAAATGCAGTCGAGGGTACTGCGACCATAGTCGCAGTCTATGATCGCATACTATATGTAAAAACCAATTTAATAGTTCATAGGAGGATCAGACAACAGTCAGAAATGAAGAACAAAAAATATAAAATAATACGTAAACTACGATTATACTACGCTCTCGTTAAGTACTGCGACCATAGTCACGGTAGTGCGACCATAGTCGCAGTCTATGATCGCATACTATATGTAAAAACCAATTTAATAGTTCATAGGAGGATCAGACAACAGCCAGAAATAAAGAACAAAAAATATAAAATAATACGTAAATTGCGATTATACTATCGCTCTCGTTAAGTACTGCGACCATAGTCGCGATAGTGCGACCATAGTCGCAGTCTATGATCGCATACTATATGTAAAAACCAATTTAATAGTTAATAGGAGGATCAGACAACAGTCAGAAATGAAGAACAAAAATTATAAAATAATACGTAAACTGCGATTATACTATCGGTCTTGTTAAGTACTGCGACCATAGTCGCGGTAGTGCGACCATAGTCGCAGTCTATGATCGCATACTATATGTAAAAACCAATTTAATAGTTCATAGGAGGATCAGACAACAGTCAGAAATGAAGAACAAAAAATATAAAATAATACGTAAACTGCGATTATACTATCGCTCTCGTTAAGTACTGCGACTATAGTCGGGTCCTTTATCGCATTATACATTACATGCGAAAAAAAGTAAACTGCGACTATATTAAAAATCATTAAATATCAAATCAGATAAAAAATTAAAGAAGCATTCAAATTAGTTTCGTGATTTAATAAAAAAAATGTTGGCAGTTTGGCCGCAGTTATAAAAGATAATTGTCACAAAAATTGAATAACATCATAAAATATAAAAATATAATAAACTATACATATCCACTGTCTTTTACCGACAGAGTAGCTTTTCATAAGGGGTATCTAGTAATTTAACTTCTTCCTATAAGCGGGCCTCAAGTTAGTGGCGTGACAAATATTGAGCCACGTTACCGCAAGCTGACAGAGTTCTCTCAGCTGCAGGCTGATATACATTTCTCTCTCTCTCTCTCTCTCTCTCTCTCTCTCTCTCTCTTATATATATATATATATATAATATATATATATATATATATATATATAATATATATATATATATATATATATATATATAGCGAAAGAGAGAGGATGTTCCTCAGCTGCAGCTGAGAGAGACTCTCTCAGCTGTCACTTTAATATGGTTGCAACTTACTGCAACATGGTCGCAGTTTACTGTGCATGGTCGCAGTCCTAAAAAATCATATTTTTTAGTGCAATTAGGACTGGAATCATCGTAACAGTCCTCAGAAAAAGACTACGACTAAGGTCGCAGTCTTCAGAAAAAGACTGTGATCTTAGTCGCAGTCCTTAGAAAAGACTGTGACTATGGTAGCAGTCCTCATATAAACACTGCGACTTAATGACAGTCCTCATAAAAAACTGCGACCATAGTACCAGCACCCAAAATTGTGGTTGAAATTCAGCCACGTTGCACTATCTGAGAGAGTCTCTCTCAGCTGCCGGCTGAGGTACATATTCCTCATATATATGTGTATATGTGTGTGTGTGTGTGTGTGTGTGTGTGTCTATGTGTGTGTGCTGTGTGCGTGTATGTGTGTGTGTATATGAAAAATTCGCTACAACTACCTACTTTACTTCATAATTAGAAAAAAAAAAACACTCACTCTTTTATTTTTATTCGTTATAGCCTCATTCACGTTAGCGTAAATTGATTCCTCCTAATAGCCATTTTCATTTCCTCTTTTACCTTTCTCCATTGCTCCCGACGTTGCTTACCCCTCTACATCACCTCTGATCTTCGTCGACATAGTGAAAATTCTGTTAGCCCAAAGGCCCATCACTCTAGTTTTGATGATGATTAACTCATGTAGTTATGTACTAATGATCTTGTATTTATTTAGTCTCAGATATTTGATCAAGATCTTAGCTGGTATTTAGCTTCAACAAAGAATTCGAAGTCAAGTTTTGGAGCTAGCTGAAATCACCTAGAGGGGGGTGAATAAGTTACTAGCTAATCTAATGGTGATTAATGCGGAATTAAAACTATTTATGCAAACTAAAAAATCTTAAGCTAAACACACAAAGTATAACACAAGAGTGTAGTCGAATTCCCTGTGAAGGCTCTGGACTATCTCCTCAAGATTCCTCTAGATAAGAGTTGAGGTGCCGCTATGGCTCTCTTGGTTGAATACAAGTGTGAACAAATAATTCCCAAGCATATAACAATATAAGCACAAGTATATCAAGCAAGTAAAGATAAAGGCAAAATAAGCATGCAAGATATAAACACAAGTGAGAGATAGAGAGCAATCGCAAATACGGGAGATTTGTTTCGAGGTTCGAGCACCTTTGCTCACGTCCCCGCCCTCAACACTATGAAGAATTTTCACTATAAATTAATCCCACCGGATCACTCGGTGCCGCAACACCTACAAGAAGTTCACACTAGAACTCTTGGACTCACTAGTCCCCTTACTTGTTCCCACAAGAACTACACACCGCAAGCACACTAGCTTGTCGAGGTCGCACCTCTACACCGAGCTCTTATTAGAACCCGAAACAATGCGAACCCGCAAGTCCGCCTCCTCAAAACAACAATGAACACTTTGGTGATCTAAACACTTTGATCACCTAAGATCACTCTCACAACAACTCTCCTATAGGATTAATATAGCAATGAAAAGCTCAAGTATGTGTGAGAAAAACTATGATTGAATTGGTGGTGAAAAACTCAAGAAATCACTTTTTGAACAACTCTTAATAAACTCTCCTTTTGATTTGGAAATATTGGCTCTAAACATGTGGAGAAAACCACTAATATAGGTAGGAAAAATTAGACCAAAAACTCTCTTGAAATCTTGTAAAAACAGTTTAAGGGAACCCCAATATATAGGCCTCCAAAAACTAGCCGTTGGGTCCAATCAGCAGTCTGGAATGCTGGCGGTCGACCGCCCGGTCGACCGGCCCAGATTTCTGACCATTGTGCCAGCGGTCGACCAGCCGGTCGACCGTTGCCTGGCAAATAACCCAGCAGTCGACCACCTGGCCGACCGAGCCATTTCCAGAAAACAGAGGCTCTCTGGCGGTCGACCGTGCGGTCAACCGGCCTTTGGCTGTGCACGTATGTGCACATCGGTCGACCGCCCGGTCGACCGGCAGAAGGCCAGTCCAACAATTGACAGGGATTAAAAACTTGTCATTTTACCTTCAATAAAATCTCATAAATTCTCTAAAAATCTGCAAAAATAAGTTAGTAATATATTTTGATATACAAACATGTCTGAGTAAAAATAAAAATATATTACAAATATTTGAACTATTTTTATAATATAGAAGCTTTGCCTTAAACAAAAATCTGTATTTTTCAAAATGATTTTCCAAATTGAAAACCGATTTTTTCAAAACTCCTCCAAATATAAAAATAAGATATTTTAAACACTTTTGAAGCTTAGTGTGTATGGATATGATCCACTACACATACATGATGAAATATCTATGTTTTTGACATTAAGCTCTAATTAAGTTTTTGATAAAACACATGTATATTTGGAATCTTTAAAAACTAAATCGGTATTTTTCAAAACAAAACTCTATTATGAAAACATATATAATCTTGTGTGCGAGTGCATATGAACTTGAGCAATCCACCAACTAATTTATCCTTTATATTTTATCTAAAAAATAAAATTTTGACACTTACAAACATGACACAAGTTTTCTCTTGAAAAATCTTCACTTGAGAAACTTCTTCTCCTTCTTGACTTGATCCAAAATATGATCCATGAGCTAGACTCCTCTTGAGTACTTGATGTAGTATTGATGTACAAGCTCTTGAATCAATACGTGCTAGCTCCAAATATTGACTTGAAATCCTTTGTTAAAGCTAAATACCAGCTAAGATCTTGATCAAATATCTGACATTAATTTAAACACACGATCATTAGTATTATAACTACATGAGTTAATCATCATCAAAAGTAGAGTGATGAGTTTTTAGGCCAACAATCTCCCCCTTTTGATTATGACAAAACTCATGGAGTTATATATGCATGGATTAAAGTCAATCTTCATAGAAGCTCCCCCTTAACTCATGTATAACAATAAACAAATAGATATTGCAATGAAGTGCATAAAACTAAATAAATATATATGCATAAAAAAGGTAAGAGAAACATGCATGAATCAAAAATACTTCTCCCAAACCTTCTCCCCCCTTTTGTTTAAACTTTCAAAATCATTCTCCCCATTTTGTATAAACATAACATCATATAGGACATTCATAAAACTCAATATATAAAAAAATTCAAATATGCATATATGAACTCAAAATCATTCTCCCTCTTTTTGTCAATCATCAACAAATGGGTAAAAAATAAATCAACAATAAGAATATATATGTGATATATATTTATGAAGAGGAAGACGCTAGATTAGCTTCCCTGCATACATGCATTACATGAAGAAGGGATGACAAAATTCTAACTCACATAAAGCATAATATACAATGCATAAGTGAAAATGTGAAGCTCCCCCTATACACGTATATCACATAAAGAAGAGGTGTCAAGCTCCTCAATATATGCTAGTTTTTTCCATCTCTTGTAGAGGTTTTTTCACTTGTTTTAGAGCAAATACTTCCATATTAAAAGGAGAGTTTTTCAAGAGTGTTTTCTAAAGTGATTTCTTGAGTTTTTCACCATATCTCTATCCTAGTTTTTCTCACACATACTTGAGATTTTTATTGCTAAATCCATCCTATAGGAGTTTTGTTGTGAAAGTTATTTTTGTGATCAAGAGAAGTGATCACAAGTTTACATCCTTGTATTGTGAAGTGTTGTAGAGGTGGTAGCCTTGGTGAGAAGTGTTTGTGATGATCAATTGAAGTGATCACCAAGTGTTCCGACGTGTGGTTGGAGGAGTTATAAGAGGTGCAGCCTCGGCAAGCTAGTGTGCTTGTGTATGTTAGTTCTTGTGGAAACAAGTGAGGGACTTGCAGGTCCAGAGTTTTAATGTGAACTCGTTGTAGGTGTTACGGCACCGAGTGATCTTGCGAGATCAGTTTTAATGGAAATCTTTCAAGTGTTGAAGACGGGGACGTAGAACAAGGGTGCTCGAAGAAATCTCTCGTGTTTGTGATTGCTCACTCTCCCACTTGTGTTTATATATATCTTGCATGCTTATCTTGTTTATCTCTTTCTATGCTTGATATATCTTGTGCTCTATTGTTATATGCTTGGGATTGTATGTTCACACTTGTATTCAACCAAGAAGCCATAATGACACCTCAACTCTTAATCTAGAGGAATCTTGAGGAGATAGTCCAGAGCCCTTCACTGGGAATTCGGTTACACTTTTGTGTTATACTTTGTGTGTTTAGCTTAATGCTTTTAATTTACATAAAAATGGTTTATAATTTTGCATCATTATCATTAGATTAGCTAGTACACCTATTTAACCCCCCCTCTAGGTGTATTTTCAATTGGTATCAGAGCCGGTGCTCTTGATTTGGGTCTAACAATCTTGAGTTAAAGATCCTCATTTTAGCTAATCACAATATTTTTTATTCACACATGGATTTCATGACATCTCCTATGTTTGATATTCTTAACATCTAAACTTGAAAAGTTAAGATGTCAATGTACCTCAAAGCCCTAGGAATTCATGTTTATCTTGTTACTGTTAAAAATTTATATTATTTAAATGGCTAACATCTAGAGGCTAATGCAAAAGCCATCTATACTTTAAAGAGTACCCTTAATGATGACAATTTATGTAGGGTTGCTCACTTTGATTCAGATTTTATAGTATAGAACACAGTAGTCTCCCTTGGTAAACAAAAGCAATATTATACGGGGAGTAACTCGAATGATAGAAGTGAGGCTTCCAACATAACATGGTCCAAGGGGATGACCCCTTTGAGGTAAATTCCGAATTCGAAATAGAAGAAGATATTGACATGCCCTATGATGAGCTTGCAACTTTTTGTCAAAAACTTCTTGAAAAATATGATTTATTGAAAATTGAAAACAATAAATTGAAAAAGGAAAACACTTTTTTATTAAAAGAAAATGACTCTTTTGAAAATAATTTGCATGTGTTTCAAAAGAATGAAGTTTTGAAAAAGGAGAATATTTTCTTATCTTCAAAATTAAATGATATTTGTGAAGGAAATAATTCATGGAAAAACAAAATTATATTGGTTGAAAAAGAAAAGGAAATTGCTTTGGAAGAAAATAACTTTTTAAAGAGGAAATTATTTTAAAAGAAAAAGAAAACATTTTTAAAAATAAAAGATTGTTGATTCTCATTCTTGCCATACTACTAATGATCATTGTCATATTTTTCATGTTACCATTGATAAAAATGAGATTCAGGTCTTGAAAAATAGGATTGATTGTTTGAGCTCAACTTTGAGCAATTGTGCATTTAACTGTTCTAAATTGAAAACCTTATTTTAAAAGAAACAAGCTTCACATGTTCATGCACATAACCTTCGGCATACATATGCACACTATGCACATTATGATCACACTTATTCTTATGTGCATGCTAGAATGTACAATATACATATTGTGGCCGTAAAGGCCATTTAGCCAAGTTTTATTTTGATAAGGTAAATTCTATAAATTTTGCCAATAAAAATGTTTAGGTTCCTTATGATGCTAGCCCCCGTGGACTCAAAAGAAAATGGGTACCAAAATTCTCACCTCTTGTGTTTGATGTAGGTGTGGGCTCTCACATGATGTGAGAGGATTGGTGCCCTGGTGGTGGATGCATGATGAGCTAGATGGACATACTCTATTGATGCATCGCTATCAAGGAAGTTTGTGAGAGGACCACCATGGTTTGGAGGCTTAGAGATTAGTACATATAATTTGGTAACTATCTCAAACTCCTATTTAGTTTACATGCTTTCATATAATATTTTCAGCATGTTTTGGCTTTATGCTTATTATGTTAATTGATCGTGTTTTTTACTTCATGTGGTGAACACTTGTTTAGATGTATTTTTCATTAAAACTTGTGTATATACTTATACAAGTAGTGAGCTACACTTGATTATTATATGTTTATACTTCAATGCTCATTTGTACTCATTACATGTACATGTATAAGCTAGTTTTGATGATTATTTCATTTATACTTATTTTCCCTATTTCGATACATGTTTTGCTTCATGTATATGTTATTTTTGTATAAAACTAATAAATATACATATATACCCTTGAACCTCTTACCTTCATGCAAATTCTATGATAGACTCGTTTGTGTTTGGGATATGTATAGTTTTGATAAGAACATACATATACCTTGAAGTTTGTTTAATTGAAAATTAAAATGATTTTCATACGTTTTGATATTTTGAACCTCATTGCCTATTTCCATGATTGCGTTGATTATATGATTTTTACACTCACATTATTCTTATTTACTCATGATTTTATTTTCATGAGCTTTCTATGTGCTTTATAGATTTTGAGTATCAATTATTGTGTAATTTTTATATTTTCATGGGATACATATTGTTTTATTCCTTACTTGAAGGATTTCGCACTAGTTTTCAAAATTCTCATTAAACTAGTTTTTATTTTTTAATTGGTAGTGATTTTCAAGCATGATAAAATATTTTCAAATCATAATTTTAAAAACCCTACCCTTAAGGGCGGATGGTTGGGAGACCATGCCTTATATGCTCAAATTGAAAATCTATTAAAACATGCATGAAATGGAGGTAGCTATGAGATATACATGATTTTAATAAAAATTCTTTTTTTTTTGTATACTCAGATGTGTTTCCTAGTTATGCATGCTTCAAATTTCAATTAATATCAATTTCAATTGGTATTTTTATTTCATACATACATATATATGATTTGATTGTGCTTATTTTATAATATCTTTACACGTTTAAAGCACAAATTATGTTAATGCTAAGCTTGACCTAAATTTAAATGTTAATTGGTATTTTATGAGCTTATGCATTATTTTCAATTGGTATTTCAATTGCTAATCATTTCAATTGGTATCAAAATATACTTCATATTTTGCCATTCAATTCGTATCAAAATTTTATAAAATATTTCATTGGTATCAAAAACTTACAATGTTTCATTTTCAATTGGTATCAAAATTTACTATTGGTATCTAATTTATTTTTCAATTGGTATAAACTATTGGTACTTTAAAATATTTTTTCAAGTGGTACCAACTTTTATTTTGTCAACTACAATTTGATTTCATTTATATCAAAATTTATTTTGTTGACTTCAAGAAAATTCAAAATTTGTCTTAAAAGTGATTTCAAAATGTTTTGATATGCATTGCCTATATGTAAGGGGAGCTTAACATCTCCTCTATATATAAATTCATGTTGAGTGTATCTCACATTAAGAAGTTTGACATCTCTTCTTTATGTGGTACACGCGGGAGCTTAACATCTCTACTTATACGTTGTATATTTTGCTTTATGTGGGTCAGGGTCTTGTCATCCCTTCCTCATGTAATGCATATATGCACGGGGAGCTAACTTTACGCTCTCCTCTTCATGAATGTATATCGCATATACATATTTATCGTTTGTTTGTCTTCGCCCCTTTGTTGATGAATTGATAAAAGGGGGAGAAGAATTTTGAGAGTTTATATATGCCTGTTTATATATGTTGTTTATGCATATATGTTTTGTTTAGTTTATGCATTTCATTGAATATATTTATTGTTTATTGCTATGCATAAGTTAAGGGGGAGCTTCTATGAAACTTAACTTTAATCATTTGTATATAACTCCATGAGTTTTGTCATCATCAAAAAGGGGGAGATTATTGGCTCAAAGGCCCATTACTCTAGTTTTGATGATGATTAACTCATGTAATAATAATACTAATGATATTGTGTTTATTAGTCTCAGATATTTGATCAAGATCTTAGTTGGTGTTTAGCTTCAACAAAGATTCGAAGTCAAGTTTTAGAGTTAGAATGTGTTGATTCAAGAGCTCGCGTATCAAGATCGCATCAAGTACTTAAGAGGAGTCTAGCTCATTGGATCAAGATTTAAATCAAGTCAAAAAGAAGAAGAAGATTTTCAAGAGAAGATTTTCGTGAAGACTTGTGTCAAGTTTGTAAGTGTTAAGACTTATTTTTAGACAAAATATAAAGGATAGATTAGCTGTGGATTGCTCAAGTTCATACTTACACCGACACAAAATTTATATGTGTTTTCATAAAATAGTTTTAGTTTTTTAAATACCGTTTTGGGTTTTGAGCTTCAACGTATATATCTTTATGTTTCATGAATAGAGTTCATCAAAAATGAGGTTATATGATTATATGTGTTCTGAATTTCATCCATGCACGTTGTTGATTCAAATATTTAGAAAACTTATTTGGTGTTTTTATAACATGTGTTTGAGTTTTAAATTTATCAAAACCTATTTTAGAGCTTATTGTTAAAAACATAGATATTTCATCTTATATGTATATTGGATCATATCCATACACACCAAGCTTCACAAGTGTTTAATATATCTTGTTTTGTATTTGGAGAAGTTTTAAAAAAATCGTTTTTCAAATTGGAGATTGTTTTTGAAAAATACAGATTTTTGTTTAAGGCAAAATTTATATATCACAAAAGTAGTTCAAAATATTTGTAATATATGTTGATTTTTGATCAAACATGATTGTACATCAAAGTATTTCAATGAACCTATTTTTTTAGATTTTATGTGATTTTATGAGAATTTATAAGGATTTATAAAACCAAGTTTTTATCCTATAGATTTGCTGACCAGGCCTTCTACTGGTCGACCGAGACAGAAGTTGGTCCATCGGGCGGTCGACCGAAGTGCACAGACATGTACAACATTTTTGGCTGGAGGGCCGGTCGACCGACCCGGTTGACCATCCAGAGAGCTTTGCTCTCTGGATCAGGCCCGGTCGACCGGCGGTCAACCGGTAGGTCAAGCCAGTGCACGGTCGACCGGGCGGTCGACTGGCAGGCTGCAACGATTAAAAATTTGACCGTTGGCTGGTCGACCGGCCCGTCGACTGATAGCAAGATTTCCTGCTGAGTTGGCCTCCAACGGCTAGTTTTTTTAGCCATTTACATGGGGTCATTTTGGGCTGTTTTCATCAAGATTTGAAGTGAGTTTTCAAACTAGTTTTTCTCATCTCTTGTAGAGGTTTTATCCACTTATTTTAGAGCAAATACTTTCATATTAAAAGGAGAGTTTTTCAAGAGTATTTTCTAAAGTGATTTTTTGAGTTTTTCACCGCATCTTTATCCTAGTTTTTTCTCACACAAACTTGAGCTTTTCATTGCTAAATCCATCCTATAGGAGCTTTGTTGTGAGAGTTATTTTTGTGATCAAGAGAAGTGATCACAAGTTTACATCCTTGTATTGTGAAGTGTTATAGAGGTGGTGTTCTCGGTGAGAAGTGTTTGTGGTGATCAAGTGAAGTGATCACCAAGTGTTCCGACGTATGGTTGGAGGAGTTGTAAGAGGTGTGGCCTCGGCAAGCTAGTGTGCTTGCGTGTGTTTGTTCTTGCAGGAACAAGTAAGGAACTTGCAGGTCCGGAGTTCTAGTATGAACTAGTTGTAGGTGTTGCGGCACCGAGTGATCTTACGGGATCAGTTTTAGTGAAAATCCTTCATAGTGTTGAAGGCGGGGACGTAGAGTAAGGGTGCTCGAATCTCAAAACAAATCTCCTATGTTTGCGATTACTCTCTCTCTCTCTCTCACTTGTGTTTATATATATATCTTGCATGCTTATTTTGTCTATCTCTTTCTATGCTTGATATATGTTGTGCTTTTTTTTAAATGCTTGAGATTGTGTGCTCACACTTGTATTCAACCAAGAAAGCCATAGTGGCACCTCAACTCTTAATCTAGAGGAATCTTGAGGAGATAATTCAGAGCCCTTCACCGAAATTCGGCTACACTCTTGTGTTATACTTTGTGTGTTTAGCTTAATTTGCATAAATAGTTTATAATTCTGCATCATTATCATTAGATTAGCTAGTACACCTATTTAACCCCCTCTAGATGTATTTTCAAATCTTTGTGCTTTTCTTATTTGGCGAGCTCTAGATTGTTATTCTTTTTCATTTTTTAAAATTTTTTCTCTTTTCATGGTTTGTTGTGGAGATCTGTGATTTCTTTGCAATTTTCATCATTTCTTATTAAATCACTTATATAGATCTACTATGAGGTTAATTTTTTTTTGTTTAGCTCAGTTGATTTTTGTTGATTTAACAGCAACAAGCGACTGATCATGTCCATTTGAGATCCGAAATTTGATCATATTTTTTAAAAAAAACACACAAGTTGTGTTACTAATGACTGCGATCAGATTCACAATCCTAAAAAAAGACACAATTTTGTATTTTATTGAGGACTACAATCAGTGGTAGTCCTCAATAAACACAGACTGTGTTTATGAGGACTACGATCAGTCACAGATAAACACACATTTGTGTGAGGACTGCGACTATAATCATAATTGCAGTCCTAATAAAAACTCAAAAATAAGACATTTTTGTGAGGACTGTGATCATAATCGCAGTCCTAATAAAAAAGACAATGATCATGATCGCAGTCATATAAAGACATAGAAGCATGGCATTTTTATAAGAATTATGATCATGATCACAGTCCTAATAAAAAAAAACTCAGAAATAGAGTATTTTGTGAAAAACTGCAGTCACGGTTGCAGTCCTAATAAAGACTCAGAAATAAGGCATTTTGTGAGGACTGTGATTACGACCTGATCGCAGTTCTCAGCTTAATACTGCGAGGGCATTTAAGTTTTTTTACCACTCTAAAGCGTGCTAAATAACGCTTCAACACGACATTTTGGCACATGACTCTCAGTAGTGCTTCTGCGCTTGGCACATTGGCGTGCACCCTTTTTATACAAAAAAGAGGTGGCTGCGAATTAAATTTTGTGAGTGACTTTGTTTGCTAATTATAGTTTGATATAGGTGGCTGAAATGAACCCCCTCCCCCCCCCCCCACACACACACATAAGTCCTCAAGGGGGCGCTCGACTGGTTAGATCGTGGGTTTGTTCCCAACAGGTCATCGGTTCGAATCTCTTGTTGAGCATTTTTTTCCAGTAATTTATTCTCGCGATTTACCTAATCTTGTGTAGAGGAACTTCTCGAAATAGGGTGCACAGGCCTCAGGGGATTAGTCAGAGTGCGTTAAGTGGCTTCGGATACCTGGATGGATCCCCGTACACATACAATTATATATAGGATTTCTGTACCTCAGCCGCTAGCTGAGAGAGACTCTCAGCTGGGAGCAACATGTCACCATCTAAGCCCACATCAGGGCCGAGATCATATCTCTCCCTGTCAAAAAAGAAGGGATTTTTTGCAAAAACCTCTAACTTTATATTTCTCTCTCCTTCTCTATCCTTCTCACAAACTCCCGATCTCTTCCTGCCCCTCTCGATCTCGACCTCCCTCCCTCTCTCTCAGGATCTCGGCCTCTCTTTCATAATCTCGGGTGGAGCTTGTCATCACCCTCACGAAATCTTCTCCACTCCCTTCTCAAATCTCACCCTGAGCTCTCTCCCCCTTTCTTTCTCATATTGGCATTCTAGAAAAGAGCATCAAGCCCAATGGTAGGGTGACGATCATATCTGTTCGTAATGAGATACGTCATCTATCGTCAGAGACGGTGCTCTCTCTCCTCTCCTCTCTTGATCCTCGGCAAGCATCGACGGTGGGGAGCAGCAGCAATGACAATAGCAACGAGCTACAGCGGGAGCTCTGCTCTGAGAAGAGCAACAGCTCGTCGTTGCTGAGACCTGGGATTTCTCTAATGTGAATTGAGATTCTCCATTTGAGATGATGATTTTGCATAACAATTTGGTTGCGAGTCCATTTCAGCCTTTTGAGACCCAAGTTCTTTTATTCTTTGAGATTTGAGTAGGCTATATTGCAACCTCTAAATCATTGTATACTTTGAAGTTCTAAGAGTAATGTGATGTTTGATTTTGGGTTGTGGTTGGGATTTTGTTTCAATGTAAGAGTATTTGGTGTGCAGTGACATCAATTGTTGAATTTCTTAAGTTGTCGTGAATTTTTCTTCTCAATTTCTCAGTTAAAATAGGACTGCGACCATGATCATGAAGTTTTGCAAGTAATGAGATGTTTGATTTTGGGTGTGGTTGGGATTTTGTTTCAATGTGAGAGTATTTGATGTGCAATGGCATCAATTACTGAATTTACAAGCTTGTATCAATTTTTTTGCTCAATTTCTCAGCTAAAAGAAGACTGCGACCATGGTCGCGAAGTTCTACAAGTAATCAAATGTTTGATTTTGGGTTGTAGTTGGAATTCTGTTTTCAATGTGCGAGTATTTGGTGTGCAATGCCATAAAATGCTGAATTTGCAAGCTTATATCAATTACTCTGCTCAATTTCTCAGCTAAAAGAGGACTGCGATCATGATCGCGAACCGCGGATCTAAGGGATCCAAATCAACATCACCAGCGAGGTTCATAAGGTGAAGATAGAGAGCTCGAGAGAGGGGGGGGCAAGATGGAGAGCTCGAGATAGAGGGGGTAGGTCTTTGCTGCCGTCGGCGTCGAGATAGAGGGGGCTCGAGTGGGATAGAAGGGGAGAATCGGAGGCATTGAGATTTGAGAAGGGGAGGGTGGCGTCACGATCTGAGAGGGAAAGAATCAAGGGCAAATCTGAGAAGGGAAGAATCGAGAGTAGACCTGAGAGAGAGAGGGGGGGAGGGTGGGAGGGAGAGGGAGAGATTTAATGTATTAAGTTTTTTTTTTTTTTTTTTTTTTGCAAAAGAGGTCTACATCAGTCTAGAAGTATTAAGTGTGACGGTTATACAAAACAAAGCCCAAATCTCATCCAGCCCTGATTTGGGGCTGAGATCGCGCCACATCACCGCCAGTTGAAAGAGCCCCTCAGCTGGCGGCTGAGATACATTTCTCTCTCTCTCTCTCTCGATATATACATATATATATATATATATATATACATATATATATATATATATATATATATATATATATATATATATATATATATGTATGTATATATATATATGTGTGTATATATTATATATATATATGTGTGTGTGTGTGTATACATACATATATATATATATATATATATATATATATATTATATATATATATATATATATATATATATATATATATATATATATATATATATATATATATAGAGAGAGAGAGAGAGAGAGATGGGAATCAGCTGACGCAGGAGGCAACTTCGTTCTATATCGCACTCAAAAATTAAGTTTTTGATTGAATTTTCAAAGTCCAATCGCACATTATCATCTTCACGTTCTAAGATATATACATATAAAATCACCTAATTTGGAGTTTGTTTACAATATTTTCTTTGGGTTCAAACATTAACAATTTCTTAACAGTAGAATAAAATAGAACGATTAGATCAATGAGTAAACGAACTACAAATCCCTTGATTTTTCATATGTGTATATCTTATAATATGAAGATGATAATGTGGGGTTGGATCATGGAAAAATATTCGAGAGATATGATTTTTGGGCGCGAAATAGAATGGAGTTGTCTCCCGTGTCAGCTGATTTACATATTTCTAATATATATATATATATATATATATATATATATATATATATATATATATATATATATATTAGAAATATGTAAATCAGCTGACACGGGAGACAACTCCATCCTATGTCGCACTCAAAAATCATATTTTCCACGTGAATTTTCAAGATCCGATCGCACATTATCATATTCATATTCTAAAATATACACATATAAAAAATCAAGTGATTTGAAATACGTTTACTCATTGATCTAATCGTTCAATTTTGTTTTATTGTTAAAAAACCGTTAATGTTTGAACTCAAAGAAAATGGAGTAAACAAACTTCAAATCACTTGATTTTTTATATGTGTATATCTTAGAATATGAAGATGATAATGTGCAGTCGGATCTTGAAAATTTACTCGGGAAAATTGATTTTTGAGTGCGACATAGGAGGGAGTTGCCTCCTGTGTCAGCTGATTTACATTTCTCTCTCTCTCTCTCTCTCTCTCTATATATATATATATATATAATATATATATATATATATATATATATATATATATATATATATAGAGAGAGAGAGAGAGAGAGAATATTTCTAATATATATATATATATATATATAATATTTTCAAATGAGAAACTTTCTCAAAATAAGCTTCGTGAGAAAACCATATAAGAGAGACTTTATGGATGATCTGAACCGTTCATCTTGATCTACATACTCTAATTAGACTACCAATAAAAAATCACGCGATTCCAAACCTTTTTACCTATGCGTCAAGTGACATCTTTATTCTACGGCGAATATAACGTATGTTTTGTAACCACTTGTTGAATGGGTAAAAAGACCTGAACTCACATGATTTTTATTCGCAGCCTAAATAAAGTATATAGATAAGGTGAACGGTTCGGATCATCCACATGATATATGGTTTTCTCACGGCCTTTATGTGTAACACCCCGCTCCCCGAATACGTACTTAGTTGCGTATTCATATTTTTTTGATCGTATTTTTGATTTACTTCCTGTATTTGTTTTGTATTATGAGTTATTTATATGATCATTTTGCCTTGGATCTGGATTCGTGAACTCGGAGTCAGCCCTACTCTGAACCGGGGGACCGATCCTAAAGTACTGCTCGATTTGGACTTTCTGGTATTCTGATTTGATCGATTTTAGTTTCAAATATCGTTTTCCAATATTTTGGATTTTCTATGATTTTTTTGAATTTTCCTGAATTAAATCGGAATTCTTCAAAACCGGTGTCGGCTAGTACCACTGACCGATTCTCAGATTTTTAATTTACAAACGGAGTTGAAATTCTAAAAATGGCTTTCTTGTAACTTCTTAAAATCACATTTTCTATCTAAATACTTTTTCTGAGAATTTTCTGATTTATCAAAATTTCACTGGATTTGGTGTCGGCCAGTACCACTGGTTGATTCTAGGAATTTTAATTTATAATTGGAATCAAATTTCTAGATTCCGCTTTCATATTACTTCTTAGAATTATATTTTTTCTTCTTTCAGACATTTTTTGAGATTTTTCGGATTTTATCAAAATCTGGCCGACCCGGTGTAGACCGGTATTGACCGTTGACTTCAGGATTTTTATTTTGAAAATGAGATTGAATTTCTGAAAACCGATTTCATCAAAAATCTTTATATAATATTTATTATTTTTGAGAATTTTTGGAAGCTTTCCAAGCTACTTTATTTTTTGGACTTTTTCGGAGTTTTCGGTGTTTTCCCAGATACCGGAATCTTATCCAGATATTTTACTCTTCTCTTTTTCTCTCTCCTCGCTAGATGCGAGTTTCACCAACCTGGATTCCGCATTTAATGCAGGCAAGCTCTCCATACTGTATTTAATGCTTGTCTTGTGAAATCAACTCTAAGTCTTATCACCATGCCTTTTTGTCTTATTCAAATGCAAAAACCCGCGTTTCCTCCTGGACGCGGCTTTCATCCCCGCGTCCAGTTCTTTTGGCCTGGACGCAGCCATTGCCTTGTTGGGGATGCAGCAAACTTTGGCTAGAGACGCAGGTTTCATCATATAAGGAATCCCAAGTCAACTTATAATAATTATTTCCCTTATATATATATATATATATATATATATATATTATATATATATATATATATATATATATATATATATATATATATATATATATATATATACACCCACTCCTTCTCTCTCCTCTCCCTTCATTCTTTTTCTCTCTTCTTCTTTGTTTCCAGAGAGCACAGCAGCAAATGACAGCCACCAAGCTCCCTTGGCCGGCCAATCCTCCATTCTCCATCTCCTCCACCACCAACTTCTCCACATCTTCCTCCTCCATCTCCCCCTCCATTCCAACAACACAACCACCATAACACCATCTTTTCCACCTTCTTCTTCCTCATTTCTCCACCATGAACCCATTAAGCTCCAAAGTTTCACCACCCTCTCCACCACCATATACACCACCTTGGCCGCCAACGACTATGTCATCTTCCTCTCCTCATCGTGCTCTTTCCGATGACCTATAACTTCGCTCTTCGAAACCCCTTTTTGCAAAATCTTATTTTTACAATTTAAACTACACTTGCACCACCATCTATGGCTTGGATATTGGAACCTTGGCCACCTTCTCCGGCCACTTCCGGCCAACTCCGGCCGCCGCCGGTGACCGCCGGCCATCGCCGGCTACCACCCCTTCCCTTCTCTTCTTTCATTTCCTTCCTTCTTTCTTTCCATTCTTTCTTCCTTTTCTTTTCTCTTTTCCTTTCCTTCTTCTTTCCTTCACTGATTTCTCCCAAAACTTGGGGAGACCAAAAAAACTTGCGTCTCACTTCCTCCTAGCGTCTCCCAAAACCTGCGTCCCACTTTCCCTCTTTCCCTGTCTCTCTCTTTCTCTCTGTTGAATTGCTAGACGCGGAGTTTGCCCCCGCGTCTAGGTAATTCCTTAACGCGAATCTTCGCGTTCTTGATATTTGTATAACGCGCCCTTCGCGTTTCTGTATCGACGCAACGCGAAGCTCATGCCCGCGTCTGTGTTCTTCTCGTGTTAACGCTACGCGGAACCCACGTCCGCGTCCGCGTTCTCCTCGTGTCCTGACTTGACCGCGGGTCTCGAACCTCGCGGTTGTGACATCTACGCGACGCGACTCCCGCGTCTGCGACCCCCGCGTCTCACTCTCAAGCCCGCGTCTTCCTGTTCAATCTCTCTCCCCATACTCTCTTTCCCTGTACACTCTCTCTCCATGGACTTCTTTCTCTAGCTCTCACTTTCTCTCTCCTCTCTCTCATTCTCTTTCTCTCTCTTGATCTCCCCTCTCTCTATCACTTTCTCTTTAACGCGTTGACGTGTTGATTTCCTGGATTCCGGTGATCGGAGATTTCACTATGTTTTCTGAAAACTTAGGCGAGTGTTCTCGCTTTCCTCTTGGCTTTCCCATTTCATCTGGTCGACTTGTATTATTCATGATTTATGCTGTTTGGAACTAACACTTTCTTTGATTGTGTTCAACTATTATTCTATCACTTGACAAAGTACACACTTGATATATTAATACTGGACATGCTTTTAATTGGCACTTATCATCTTCATGCTAATACCTGACACCGTCTATATCACTTGTCAACTGGTGTGTCATCACCTGACACCCGACTTGTTACTTGACACTTGCATCTGATTATAACATGACTTATCACTTGCCTCTTGACATATTAATACTTGACCTGTGATTATCACATTTACGGGAATACTATACTTGTTATCCTGCATTACATGCAGTGACTTGAATCTTGTACTTGTTATCCTGTATTATATATATACAGTGACCTGGATTTACAGTACTCATGTACTCCTGAACTCCTGATCATGTCTTGCACCTGCTATTCCCGTAAGTTGACAATTACATAACAAATCATAAAAAGGAACAACTTGCATCGGGTCGGGGGAAACTTGCGGCTATCAATATATGTTCGTGTTTACAGTGGTACTAGGCATGTTGTGCAACTAAAACTTCCGGTCTGACCTGTGGGCCTCCAGGCGACCGAGGGGAGTGCTGGCTCCCTCCTTCTTGGTACCATCTTGATAAGGGCATTCTATAAGACCCTCCTGATCGCCTTGCGGCAGGTTCCATCCACCTAGCAACGGAACAATCCTGGGCCGTGGTCCCGGGTATGTACGGGACCCACTGTAAATATTGTTCGTTGATACCCCCGTTGGTTTCCAATAACAACCTTGCTTTACTCAGATGTAGATATATGTGTGCTGGGACGCTAGTTCACATATCTAGACATCAGGGTAAGACGAGTAATAATCATAATAAAAGAAGCCAACCATGGATCTGTTGTATGCTCGGATTTTATTTCGGATTTTCGGTTTTATGATTATTACACTATATCTGCTCATATCCTGCCTTTCCACTTGTATTCTATTCTACTAGTCTCCTGCTCTTATCTTATCATATCATGAGTTTTCCCTACTTGATATCAACTGCTGTATATCTACTTGCTCCTGCATGCTTGTGCCCACGACACGGTTTTCATGTTTATGGTTCAGACTTATCGATACTCATGTGCTTATCCATGCTCGCCATCTGGCTTTTGCATCACCACTCGCCGGGGAGTTCTCACTCCTCTGGATCCTCATGTCCAGGTCTTGGAGCTTGGAGCGTGTGGATTCTCCCAGTTGCTGATCAGAGTGGCGCAGTGGTAGCGTGGATCTCCAGCAGACCGTCCAGAGCCCCATCCTTCCAGGCCCTCTGTTCGGCTCTAGAGTTTTCCTGTTATGACTCTGAGCTCCATTTGTACTATTCATACTTGTACATCTCCTTATATTCTCGCATTTGCGCCTTATTGGTGATGTAATATTCATGTAATATTGTGTCACTTCCTGTGATAACTTTGTAACTGTACTCATATGTTGGAATGTATAATGCACCACGTGCTTCCGTACTCTGATTCTTGCCTGTACTGATGCTTAGCGTATATACGTGAGGGTTTTTCTGACTTGCGTATATACGTCGCAGTAACGTCTCCGTACCCGCAGGATCGGGGCGTTACAGGGTGGTATCAGAGCCTAGGCTCTCACATCCTCAGTACAACCAGTCGGCAAATTAATGGTAAAGAAATTTGCAACTGGAATGCATGAGTCTTGGTTATACAATTCAACTACAAGTACAAAGTTATCCATTCTCTCTTGATAATCTTGCCTTTGAATCCTGAAGTTCTCCCATCCTTTCATACTTCAGTTTCTCATTATTCTTAGACCAACTCGGACATGAAAAGACGGGAAAATCATAACGGTTCTGGTTCTTCTTAGAATGGCCCTAATGGAGGAAGTGTTGATAATTCCTACAAAATATGATGAAAAACTAACAAGAACAGACGAAGGTCCCGCACCAAGAATTGTTGGTTGCACTCCGAGAACAGAAACCAGGCAACATATCAAATTTCAGGGAATTTTATTCTTTTCGAACATGGAGAAGCCCTGGATGCATAGAAGTGGCCGGTAAACACTACAAATCTTCTGAAGGCAACTCGGGTCCCTGACGAGAACCAAGTGGAAGTGACCAAAATTTAGTTGAAAGATGTAGCCAAGACGTGGTGATTGGTAGGAGCAACGAGGCTGGAAAAGCTCATCACCTGGGACCAGTTCTCGAAGGATTTCTATGAGACGATTCTTCTCTGTAATAGCTCGGAAAGAAATGAAAGGATGATTTATCAAATTGCAGTAAGAAGATTGAATTGTAAATAAGTACACTGCAAGATTCCTAAGGCATAGTCGGTCGGTATTTTACATGGTGGCTGACAAGGAGAGCCGAGCAAGTAATATTTTAGTGAGAAATGAAGATGAGGATCAAGATGTCTCTTATTCCCAAGCAGCCCAAGAAGTATTCTCAAATTTTTTTGCCATTACTCGGGGAGTAGAACGGACCCAGAGAAGAAAGATCAGGATGAGATGCAGATGAAGTTGGCAAAGAGACCCACTCATTTGATGGAAGTAAAGGTTCAGACAGGCCTATGGGTGTCCCACTAGCTAAGTCATCCCTCCAACCTTACCCTCAGCATAAGGCATGTGAGTTTTGTCTGAAGTCGGGCACCTACAACGTAACCGCCAGAAAGGTTATGAATTATGTCGTATATGGGTCCGGAGATTAGTTGAAAAGTGACTGTCTGTTCAAGGAGACAGAGAACGTCGCACAGATCAGATCAACTCATCCAGTATCACCATTGTGAGGGAATCAGGGACCTATTGGCGGAATGATCTCGCTTCATCCTCCAACATCAAGCATAAGCCAGGTACAAAAGAGACCAAGAGCTAGGGCACATGGTAGAAGGAGGCAAACATATAATCTGACTGAAGAGGAAGTCAAGATACTGATGGAGTGAGAACAGAAAAGGATGCTCAATATCTTAAAAGGAACCCTGAAAGTACTGACCGTAACCATTGTCCCTATTTTAGCATGTCCGGGAGTTCGTAAATTCTCTATATCATATCATTCTCATTGCACTATTATCACCAATCTTAGTCTGTCCGTGTCTACCTCCCTATTACATGATTTCTATCTCTTCTATTTTTACTATTCTGATTTTCGTAATCTTTATGCCAACTTAAGATATGCGTAGACTAGTGAGGTAACAGCAGAACAGATATGGTTCGTTCTCATTATGTTCTGGCATTCCTCGACTCTGGTACATCACATTGTCTTATATTGGACAAATCTTCGGCCTCGCATTATATTCTTGTATTTATGAATACATCACGGGAGACCAGTACATCAAGTGGACTAGTCATCACTTATATACTCAGGTAGACTGTATCATTACATGAGGAGTGTCAGTGTAAAACAGTATCCCAGAGTCAGGACTTCCGGCAGACAGAGTTATGGTATTTTTCATTTAGAATACTCCAATAGAGATCATGATTTCTTCAACTATTTTTATAGGACTCAGGTATTCTCAGAGCTGATTTGCAGTCAGGTTATTATTCAGAAGATAGCATTCGGGACACGTTTAGATTATTATGATTCTTGACCGTGTTCTCAGAGCCACTAACTTCTGGCAGTCTTTACTGATTTGGTGGACCATAGGCTCCGCTAGCCTCGCCAGGCGAGGGTCGTGCTCTAGTCACCCATGGACCTAACCGGGTGTGGACTTCGCTACACCCTGGTGCTTGGCATTTAGCGTTGTGTTACGCGCTGGCTTCGCCATGTGCGAGCCTCGCAGAGCGTTAGCTTCGCCGCACCCTAATGCTTAACACCTGAGTTGTGCTACGCGATGGCCTCACCTAGGCTTGGCCTTGTCCGTGGCTAGTTCCTTCAGTGCTTAGCACTCTAGCCGTTCCTCGGATTTCTTTCGCCTAGCGTGTTTTCATGGATCCGCAGAACATGGTTTTATCGCTGTATCTGAGCTATCGCCATGATCCTTGTCAATGATCCATTCGACCAATCTTGCAGGACTCAGATATCTTCTACATGTTTCATCTGCAGTCGGGTTATCATTCAGAAGTCAGTATTCAGAATTCTTCACAGTTATTCTATATTCTTGACTACGTCTTTCAGAATTAGCAACGCCCAGTATGCAGAAATTCTTAATTATTGGTCTTCTTGATTTATACTCAGCATTATCAAGGTTTTCTTTATCTTGGGTATTCTGGGTTATTCCCGGGGAATTAATATGTATGTGGCACATTAGTAATTCTACTGCAAACTCTTTATCAAGGACAACATCATGCCATGCAGGATTTTATATTTATGGATTTCAGCACTATGGATTTCTATGGATTTCATCAGTTTTGGTTCACAGTCTGATTAAGTATTATTGATTTTCTCACCAAGATTCTCACTTTATATTATTCAGAATGGGTTAATCTTTTGAAGTTCTGACAGTGTTCTTTTATAAGCAGGCAGCAGATCAGTGTTAATATGGCACCGTCAGAGGATGTATTTATACGGCAGAAGTGCAGAGATGCCTTAGCCCTGAGTTAGCCGTTTAGTCGATTTGGGAGAATGGCCCACAGTTATTCATATCTTGATTGGCATAATCCTCATTCCTATCCTTTCTGTGTTCATCTTCCCATTATCGAAATTGCGAGGACGCAATTTTTTTATAAGGTGGATAGAGTGTAACACCCCGCTCCCCGAATACGTACTTAGTTGCGTATTCATATTTTTTGATCGTATTTTTGATTTACTTCCTGTATTTGTTTTGTATTATGAGTTATTTATATGATCATTTTGCCTTGGATCTGGATTCGTGAACTCGGAGTCAGCCCTACTCTGAACCGGGGGACCGATCCTAAAGTACTGCTCGATTTGGACTTTCTGGTATTCTGATTTGACCGATTTCAGTTTCAAATATCGTTTTCCAATATTTTGGATTTTCTATGATTTTTTGGAATTTTTTTGAATTAAATCGGAATTCTTCAAAACCGGTGTCGGCTAGTACCGCTGACCGATTCTCGAATTTTTAATTTACAAACGGAGTTGAAATTCTAAAAACGGCTTTCTTGTAACTTCTTAAAATCACATTTTCTATCTAAATACTTTTTCTGAGAATTTTCTGAATTTATCAAAATTCCACTGGATTTGGTGTCGGCCAGTATCACTGGTTGATGCTAGGAATTTTAATTTACAATTGGAATCAAATTTTTGGATTCCGCTTTCATGTTACTTCTTAGAATTATATTTTCTTCTTTCAGACATTTTTTGAGATTTTTCAGATTTTATCAAAATCTGGCCGCCCGGTGTAGACCGGTATTGACCGTTGACTTCAGGATTTTTATTTTGAAAATGAGATTGAATTTCTGAAAACCGATTTCACCAAAAATCTTTATATAATATTTATTATTTTTGAGAATTTTTGGAAAGCTTTCCAAGCTACTTTATTTTTTGGACTTTTCCGGAGTTTTCGGTGTTTTCCCAGATACCGGAATCTTATCCAGATATTTTACTCTTCTCTTTTTCTCTCTCCTCGCTAGACGCGAGTTTCACCAACCTGGATTCTACATTTAATGCAGGCAAGCTCTCCATACTGCATTTAATGCTTGTCTTGTGAAATCAACTCTAAGTTTTATCACCATGCCTTTTTGTCTTATTCAAATGCAAAACCCGCGTTTCCTCCTGGACGCGGCTTTCATCCCCGCGTCCAGTTCTTTTGGCCTGGACGTAGCCATTGCCTTGTTGGGGACGCAGCAAACTTTGGCTAGAGACGCAGGTTTCATCATATAAGGAATCCCAAAGTCAACTTATAATAATTATTTCCCTTATATATATATATATATATACCCCACTCCTTCTCTCTCCCTCATTCATTCTTTTTCCTCTCTTCTTCTTTGTTTCCAGAGAGCACAGCAGCAAATGACAGCCACCAAGCTCCCTTGGCCGGCCAACCCTCCATTCTCCATCTCCTCCACCACCAACTTCTCCACATCTTCCTCCTCCATCTCCCCCTCCATTCCAACAACAACAACCACCATAACACCATCTTTTCCACCTTCTTCTTCCTCATTTCTCCACCATGAACCCATTAAGCTCCAAAGTTTCACCACCCTCTCCACCACCATATACACCACCTTGGCCGCCAACGACTATGTCATCTTCCTCTCCTCATCGTGCTCTTTCCGATGACCTATAACTTCGCTCTCCGAAACCCCTTTTTGCAAAATCTCATTTTTACAATTTAAACTACACTTGCACCACCATCTATGGCTTGGATATTGGACCCTTGGCCACCTTCTCCGGCCACTTCCGGCCAACTCCGGCCGCCGCCGGTGACCGCCGGCCATCGCCGGCTACCACCCCTTCCTTCTCTTCTTTCATTTCCTTCCTTCTTTCTTTCCATTCTTTCTTCCTTTTCTTTTCTCTTTTCCTTTCCTTCTTCTTTCCTTCACTGATTTCTCCCAAAACTTGGGGAGACCAAAAAAACTTGCGTCTCACTTCCTCCTCGCGTCTCCCAAAACCTGTGTCCCACTTTCCCTCTTTCCCTGTCTCTCTCTTTCTCTCTGTTGAATTGCTAGACGCGGAGTTTGCCCCTGTAACGCCCCGAGATCCTGCGGGTACGGAGACGTTACTGCAACGTATATACGTAGGTCAAAAATACCCTCACGTATATACGCTAAGCATCAGTACAGGCAAGAATCAGAGTGCGGAAGCAAGTGGTGCATTATACATTCCAACACATGTGTACAATTACAAAGTTATCACCAAAGGTGATCCGATATTACAATAATATTACATCACCTGAAAGGCGCAAATGCGAGAGTACAAAAAGATGTACATATATGAACTGTACAAAAGGCACTCACGAGTTTGCAATAGGAAAACTCGAGAGGCAAACAGGGGGCCTGGAAGGATGGAGTTCCGGACGGTCTGTTGAAGATCCGCGCTACCGCTGCGCTACTCTGATCAGCAACAGAGGGAATCCACACGCTCCAAGCTCCAAAACCTGGACATGAGGATCCAGGGGGATGAAACTCCCCAGGCGAATGGTGAAGCAAAAGCCAAGTGGCAAGCCAGGACGAGCACAAATGTATATAACAAATAATATCAAGTAGGAAGTACTCATGATATGATCAGATAAGAACAGGAGACAGGCGGGTTAGAATACAAGTAAAGAGCATGGTATGAACAGATATAGCATAATAATCATAAAACAGGAAATCCGATATAAAACCTCATTACGGGCAAAACCGATTGTACAAGCTTAGGTCACGACTTCGTGAGACTAGTACATCGAAGGAATAATCCAAACAAGGAAACCCTCATCTATATACCTTTATCTCATGTCATCGTAATCCAAGCACATACAACCCGAATTACAAAGTGGTCATAACAAGAACACATAACAGGCATAACAGGAGTACATAACAGGAATCATAACAGGAGTCATAACGGGAATCGTAACAGGAATCATAACAGGAGTCATAACGGCATAACAGGAGTACATAACAGGAATCATAACAGGAGTCATAACGGGAATAACAGGAGTACATAACAGGAATCATGATAGGAGTCATAACGGGCATAACAGGAGTACATAACAGGAATCATGACAGGCATTATTGGAGTCATAACAGGCATAACAGGAATCATAACGGGAATCATAACAGGCATGACAGGAGTCTTATATTATTATTACTCGTCTGACTCATATATCTAGGTATGTGTCCTGGTGTACATCCCACACACATACATCCATATATAAGCAAGCCGAGGATTGTTATTGGAAGCAGATGGAGAACTGATAGCTCCTCTTATAGTAGTTCCCGTACGCCCGGGACCAGCTTGAGGGCCTTAAATCCCCCTAACACGCATCTTCTGAGGGCCTTAAATCCCTCTAACACGAATCGTCAGTTCAGGTATTCCACTACTATAAGCAAGGCATCATTCCGGCATTCATCACTTCCTCCCATTCCCTGTGCAAGTTGTCCTTTTTATGGCTTGTTAATGTTATCAGATTACGGGAATAACTGGACATGACAGGAAATGGCCCTGCAGATTCAAGAGGTGGCCCCCACAGATTCAAGAGGTGGCCCCCACCACGTAGGTAGTGTGACACTTTGCTCTGTGTGGCACTTTGTTCTGAGGGGATGGATTCTAGAGGTGGCCCCCACAGATTCAAGAGGTGGCCCCAACCGTGTATGGTGTGGCACTTTGCTCCGTGTGGCACTTAGTTCCATTCAGAATAACAAGGCAGGATTCCCGTAAACGTGATAATCACAAGGTCAAGTATATCATGCTGGGTGCCAAGTGATAGCATGACAGGATGATGATATTAGCAGGTAACAAGTCATGTAATAACAACATATAATACAAGTCCCGAGGAAAAGGTCCATATTTAAGAAAGTGATTAACCACAGCTGTCAGCCAAAGTTAGTCGACTAGGAATTTATGGGTAGTCGACTAATCAAGGAGTTAGTCGACCAAAGACAAGGGACAAGTCGACTAGCTAGGCTACGTTTGGGAGAGCTGCGTTTTAAGAGGAAGGTTAGTCGACTAGAGCGTTAGGGGTAGTCGACTTGATAAAGCCGCGTCTGAGAGAGCCGCGTCTCAGGCAGAAAGGTTAGTCGACTTGGAAATTGTGGGTAGTCGACTAGTCAAGGTCGCGCTCAGAGGACTGCGTCTCAAGGGAGCTGCGTTAGTCGACTGGGAACAATGGATAGTCGACTAATAAAGTCCGCGTCTCAAAGATCCGCGTCTTCAGAAGAAAAGTTAGTCGACTAGGGGTGATTGCCAAGTCGACTAGGAATGCTGCGTTTCCAAGAAGGGCGCGTTTCAGAAAAGGGTTAGTCGACTGGGGGAAACATGTAGTCGACTAACAGAGTTGCATTCTCAGAAATAGGACTGCGTTTCAAAGGGGCTAGTCGACTTATGAATTGGTCAAGTCGACTAATACTGCCAAACAGTGAGCAAGACCAACTTTGGAAGTTATGGTTTGTTGATATGCAAATACAAGTTAATCAAGTCTTTGGCGAGGAAAAGCACTCGCCTAACGATGATCCTTTGCTGCGTCCAACGAAGGGAAGTTCGGCCCCAATCCAAAAGGAGGGTACCTGCCCTAAGTCTTGTCGCCGGAGAAGAACGCGGCCTCAATCCAAGAGGAGTGGCCGGTCTTCACAAGAGAGGGAGGTTGATGGTGCAAGTCTAGTTCACTTTGCCAAAAATGGAATTTTGCAAACGGTGTTACGGGGAGCGATTAGTTGGCTAGAATGAAAGAGCTCGCCGTGGAGGTGAAGATGGTATACTTGGTGGTGGCCAAGGAGATGTAGGTGGTTGTGGAGATGGTGGTGAAGTTTTTATTGGCCCAATGGCCTTCCACTCTAGTTTTGATGATGATCAACTCATGTAGTTATGTTTACTAATATTCTTGTGTTTCTAAGTTTCAGATCATTAACAGGATATTAGTTGGTGATTAGCTTCAACAAGGAGTTTAGAAGCTATTCATGGTGATTCCAGGGCCAAAGCTTCAAGTTCACACTTTGCCTAGCCCATGGATGGAGTTTTGGAGCAAGTCTACTGGAAGATGAAGATCGTCAAGAAGACTTAGGTATCCTAGTTTTGATAGAGTTTTAGATCCATTTGTAAAGCTTAGTTTAGTTGATATGCTCAAGTGAACACAAAACACACACGTTTTATGATTTGATATTTGGTTTTTATGAATAGTTGATCAAAACAAGTTTACATATGTTATATGTATAGTAGATGTTTTCTATTTATACATACATGCTTTAACTTGGTAAACAAACTTATTTTGATATCCCTATTCATGGTTTGGAAAAATCAAGTTTGACAAAATACAAGGTTTTGTTTTTGATAAAATTTGCAAGACTCAAAAATGAATTAATATGTTGATATATTGTCTTGAAATTTTTATCACATGTTTATGTTTCAACATAAAATGATAAAATAAGTTTTATGGAATTTTCAGAAATGATAAAAGATTTTTATAAAATATTTTTCCAAAAATTTCTGACCTTGTTTTGTGCTGACAGGCTGGTCGGTCAACCGCGACGGTCGACCGCACCAAGGGCCGGTCGACCGTTGCGGTCGACCGACGTGCACAGACGTGCACGTCTGTTAGGCACAGACACGGTCGACCGGGACGGTCGACCGAGTTGAGAGCTCTGCTCTCGGGTTTTATCGGTCGACTGGGCCGGTCGACCGCAGTTGCCCAACGGTCATATTTCTGACCGTTGGCGGTCGACCGGCAGTCTGTCAGACTGCCAACTCAGCCTAACGGCTAGTTTTGTATAGGGGCTATATAAACCCCATCTCTTTGGGGATTTTAGCTAAGTTTTCTAAGAGAAAAATTTCCAGTTTTCTGAAGTGTTTAAAAGAGTTTTAAAAAGAGTTTTTGGGCTTTAAAACTTCTCATCTTTATTTGTTTTTGGTTTTTTGGAAAATCAAAGAAAACTAGGTTTTGGGATTTGATTTGGTATTTCATTTTCTATCATATACAAGAGATTTCCCAAGTAGTTTTTCTTTGTTGCTTGTTTCCAAAACACTTTGATTCCACACTTGAGCTATATCTTCTATCCTAAACTATTTAGGATCTTGTTTTTGTGGAAAAGAAAAAGGAAAGAGGTTTGTGGTTGAAATATACCACTTGTTGTAAACCCTTGATTTCTTGAGTTGCTCCCTCTTTGGTAGAGGTGGAGATTGTTGTATTGGGTTGTTGGTTTGGATCCCTCTTCAGTAGAGGTGATTGAGTTTGGTTGTAAACCTCTTCGGTAAAGGTGGTTGTTGTTGTTGTTGGTTGTTGGGCCTCGGTGGAGGTTGTTGTTTGAGAGAGGAGTTCGGTACTCCTAGAGTTGTAAGAAATCCTCTTTGGTAGAGGTTCCCTCGGTGGGAGTTGAGATAGTGGAAATCCTACACGGTGGTGTAGGCGGGGATGTAGAGCAAGGTGCTCGAACCTCGAAACAAATCTTAGTGTTTGCGTTTTGATCCATTGTCTCTCTAACTCTCTCTCTTATAATTGTGCAAAGCATCATACTCATCATCATATCATACTTGCTTGTGTTGAGCATTGATTCATTCATATCATATATTGCTTGTGTTGTGCCTTGCATTTCTTATTGTCATATCTATTATATGCTTGGCTTGATTGTGTGTATTTCATATTGCTTGGATTGCTTGTGTGTGTGTGCCTAACTTATACTCATCCAACAAGAGCTTCACATAGCACCTCAACCCATTTCAAGGGGAATCAAGGGGAGTTAGTCCAGAGCCTTGCAAGGGGAATTCGGCTACACTTGTTGTATTGTATTAGTTTGTGCATAATTTGCATTAGCTTCCGCATTTAGCGCACTTAGTTTGCATTTAGTTTCTTAGATTAGCACTTACACCTATTCACCCCCCCTCTAGGTGTTTTTTCAATTGGTATCAGAGCTAGTGCTCCTGATACTTAGGCTTAACATCCTAGGAGTGAGATCCATTTGCTTGCTAATCTATTGTTTGCATTTGCTTGTTTGCACATATTTAGTTTATACCATAGACTTCATGACCCCACCTAGTTTTGACCCTTCCAACATTGATGTTTGGAAGTATAGGATGTCCATGTACCTAAAGACCCTAGGTTTGCATGTCTTCCTTGCCGCCACCAAGAGATGTTATCTTGGTGATGGTAATCATATAGGGGCCAATGCACAAGCCCTAGAGGCCATTAGAAGCACTCTTCCTAAAGATTATCTCTTATGTGTTTCTAACTTTGATTCCGCCTTTGCAGTGTGGAACAAATTGAAACCACCACCACCTCGGAGCTTCAAGTTCAAATTCAAGAAGAGGAATCTAGTGGAGAATCCGATCCACAATGCTTCATGGTCCAAGGGAATGACTCCCTTGAGGTACATTCGGAATCCCACCTAGATAGTAATGATTGTGCTAGTTCTTCAAATGATTATGTTGATCCCCATGCCTTAAATGAAGAACTATCTATTGTGTGTGAAAAGTTAATAGAAAAATATAACGTGTTGAAAAAAAAAAGTATAGATATTGAAAAAGAAAATAGATGTTTGCATTCTAGACTTGATTGTGTTTTGCAAGAGAAAGTTGAGGCCTATAATGAAAGGGATTCATTGAGATCTCAATTGGAACTTACTTTAAAAGAAAATAAATTTTTAAAGTCTAAAAATGATTGTGAAACTCTTTTGAAGAAAAATGAAAATATGTCTTCTAAAGTTGATTTTGTTTTAAAAGAGAATGTTGCTTTGAAAAACAAAATCATTTCTATTTCAAATGAGTTGAATGTTTGTTTAGATAAGAATATTGTTTTGCAAAATAAAATTGATGCACATGTTTGCCATGCTAGTGTAGCTTCTTCATCTAGTCTACCTAATGCATGTACCTCTTCTTCTAGGATCAATGATGATATTTGTATGTTAAAGAAGAGAGTAGATTGTTTGGGCTCCACTATGAGCCAATATACCATGAACCACACACGCTTGGAAACCTTGGTTCGAAAGAAACAAGTTCCATCCTTTATGCATGCACACCCATCACGGCATACACATGCTTCACACGGACACCATCAACACAAGTATGCTCATGTGTACACATGTACACATTGTGGCCGAAAAGGCCATCTTGCTAAATTTTGCTATGATCGTTTACATGTTGAAAATTTAGCCAAGAAGTTTGTTTGGGTTAGAGAAGGTACTAACCCCCATGGACCCAAAAGAGTATGGGTACCAAAGACCACCCCTCCTATTATTTTTGATGTAGGTGTGGGCTCTCACATGACGTGACAGTGATGACACCTTGGAGTGGATGCGTTCCGGACTTCATGGAAATCAAATTGGATGCATCACTTTCAAGGGAAGATTTGGTGGAGATGACCACCATGTTTTGGAGACAAGGAGAGTTGCTTCTTCGGTTTTGGTAACAATCCTTTACTCCCATTTATTGTTTACATGCTTTCCATGTTTTAATGTTTATAGCATGTTTTTGATGTCTATGGATTAGTATGTTCATTCCATGTTTATTAGATCCTTGACATACATGTATAGTATTTGAGACACATATGCTTATATGAACCCATATTTAGTGTTCTCACTTTTGTTTAAACTATAATGTCCATCATGAATCTAATACATGTGAATTTACATAGTAATCATGTTTTAGTTTTATCATGATGACTTTTATATTTGTTTTGATGCTTCATGTTTTGAATATATGTTTAGATGTTTGTTTTCATTAAGACTAGTTATATACTTGTACATAGAGTGGGCTACAAATAAATCTATATATGTTGAGCTTGATTGCTTATTTGTTCCCATTAGATGTGCTAGTATAGTCTAGTTTTGATGATTCATACATTTCAAACTTGTATTCCATTTTTGGATTTGTTTTATGATTGTGTGTTTCACTTCATGTATATGTTTGTATTGCCAAACTTTAAGATATACATGTATACCCCTTGAGTCATTTGCCTTTCATGCAAATCTATATTTGGACTCAATTGTGTTTAGGGATATGTATGTATACTTCATGTTTGACAATTCATACATATACCTTGAAATGAAATTTGTTGTGATGAAAATTTAGTTTTTCATGTTTCATGTATTTATGTTTAACTTCATGTATATGTCTATCTAGTTCAAATTAATCTTATACATATACATCTTTTTGAGCCACGTGCCTTCATGAATATACATTTAGTGGACTCGTTGAGTTTTGGATATGTATGTATATTTTAGCTTGTATTAGACATACATATGCCTTGAAGATTAAATAAGGAGTTTTATATGATTTTTCATGTTTTTGATGGAATTATGTTTTAAGGAATAATTGAGCTTAATGAAATATTTTTCATGATTATGATCTTCACATATTATTTGTACACTCATATCTATTGCTCATGTTTTGTTTCTCATGAGTTATGCTTTATTGGTTAGAGTGATGATTATCATGTGAATTTCAATTTTGTTTTATTCCTTGCTTGAAGGATTTCGTGCTAGTTAACAAGTTTTCCATTTAACTAGTTGCGGTGTTCTTCATTTTGGTAGTGATTTTCAAACAAAACTACATTTTCAAATCTATCTTTGAAAACCCCTACCTTCCAAGGGCGGTAGGATGGGAGATCATGTTCATGTATGCCCTAAATTGAAAATCTTTAAAACTTGAATTATGATTGGGTGGTAGAGAATATGATGTATACACTTGAACTTATTGTTATGTCAATTGGTATCATTGAACTCTTTCAATTGGTATCATTTTGATCTTCTTGTATACTCATATATGTTTTGTATGTATGTATGCTTTAAATTCCAAGTATATCAATTTCTATTGGTATCTATTTTTCATACATATATATGTTTGTGTTTATGCTAGTGCTTGAGTTTCAATTTTGTTTAAATTGATTACTTTTAAATTGTTATCAAGACTATGCATGACTTTAGTTTGTATTTCATAAAGGGGGAGAAAATTTGATTTTGTATTTCAATTGGTATTTGTACTCCCACTCTTTATGATTAAAAGTTGTTATTTTAAACATATGATATCAACATCAAATTTGTTTATATGTTTTAAAATGAACAATTCTTACAATTGGTATCAATGTTTCTATGTAAAATCTTTTCAATTGGTAAAATATTTACAATTGGTATTATATTTAAGAAATTCAAAATTTGTTTTGGTTTCAAGATTCATGTTTAAGAATTCAAGACTTATGTTTAATTACAATTGGTATTTCCAAAATTTTGTTTAAAGAAAATATTCAAAGTTTTGATTTGTATTTCCTATATGCAAGGAGAGCTTAACATCTCTCTTACATATAGATTCATGTTGAGTATATTATAAATTGAGGAGCTTGACAACTCTTCTTTATATGATATACGTGTGTAGGGGGAGCTTCACATCTCCTCTTATGCATTACATAATATGTGTTATGTGAATTGGGGCTTGTCATCCTTTCTTCATGTAATGCATATGTGTAGGGAAGCTAACTTAGCGTCTTCCTCTTCATGAATGTATATAGCATATAACATATATTGATCCTTGTTTATTGGTATCAAGATACTTCATTGACATATTTTTTAATTGATATCATGTTTGTAGTCACCCCTTATTGTTTTTTTTTTGTTTTAGACAAAAAGGGGGAGAACATTGTTTGCATTGTTTTGATTGACAAAAAGGGGGAGAAAGATTTTTACCCCTCATTTTATCTATGGTTTTGATTGTTTACCCCTTTATTGATGATTGACAAAAAGGGGGAGAAGTATTTGAGTTTTATATGCATGCTTATGTTTTATATGCATATATTATGTTTTAATCTCAAGAATATTAAGTTTAATTGATATATAGAGTTTGCTTTGTAATTGGTATCTAGAGCTTATTTTGTTTTGAATATTCCATTTGATATCTAGAACCATTTATTGTTTATGCATATGCATGTTTCATGTTTGATATTCATTGCATATATTTATTGTTTATCCCTATGCATGAGTTAAGGGGGAGCTTCCTTGAAGCTTATCTTTAATCCATGCATATATAACTCCATGAGTTTTGTCATCATCAAAAAGGGGGAGATTGTTGGCCCAATGGCCTTCCACTCTAGTTTTGATGATGATCAACTCATGTAGTTATGTTTACTAATATTCTTGTGTTTCTAAGTTTCAGATCATTAACAGGATATTAGTTGGTGATTAGCTTCAACAAGGAGTTTAGAAGCTATTCATGGTGATTCCAGGGCCAAAGCTTCAAGTTCACACTTTGCCTAGCCCATGGATGGAGTTTTGGAGCAAGTCTACTTGAAGATGAAGATCGTCAAGAAGACTTAGGTATCCTAGTTTTGATAGAGTTTTAGATCCATTTGTAAAGCTTAGTTTAGTTGATATGCTCAAGTGAACACAAAACACACACGTTTTATGATTTGATATTTGGTTTTTATGAATAGTTGATCAAAACAAGTTTACATATGTTATATGCATAGTAGATGTTTTCTATTTATACATACATGCTTTAACTTGGTAAACAAACTTATTTTGATATCCCTATTCATGGTTTGGAAAAATCAAGTTTGACAAAATACAAGGTTTTGTTTTTGATAAAATTTGCAAGACTCAAAAATGAATTAATATGTTGATATATTGTCTTGAAATTTTTATCACATGTTTATGTTTCAACATAAAATGATAAAACAAGTTTTATGGAATTTTCAGAAATGATAAAAGGTTTTTATAAAATATTTTTTCCAAAAATTTCTGACCTTGTTTTGTGCTGACAGGCTGGTCGGTCGACCGCGACGGTCGACCGCACCAAGGGCCGGTCGACCGCGACGGTCGACCGCACCAAGGGCCAGTCGACCGTTGCGGTCGACCGACGTGCACAGACGTGCACGTCTGTTAGGCACAGACACGGTCGACCGGGACGGTCGACCGAGTTGAGAGCTCTGCTCTCGGGTTTTATCGGTCGACCGGGCCGGTCGACCGCAGTTGCCCAACGGTCATATTTCTGACCATTGGCGGTCGACCGGACCGGTCGACCGGCAGTCTGTCAGACTGCCAACTCAGCCTAACGGCTAGTTTTGTATAGGGGCTATATAAACCCCATCTCTTTGCGGATTTTAGCTAAGTTTTCTAAGAGAAAAATTTCCAGTTTTCTGAAGTGTTTAAAAGAGTTTTAAAAAGAGTTTTTGGGCTTTAAAACTTCTCATCTTTATTTGTTTTGGGTTTTTTGGAAAATCAAAGAAAACTAGGTTTTGGGATTTTGATTTGGTATTTCATTTTCTATCATATACAAGAGATTTCCCAAGTAGTTTTTCTTTGTTGCTTGTTTCCAAAACACTTTGATTCCACACTTGAGCTATATCTTCTATCCTAAACTATTTAGGATCTTGTTTTTGTGGAAAAAGAAAAAGAAAAGAGGTTTGTGGTTGAAATATACCACTTGTTGTAAACCCTTGATTTCTTGAGTTGCTCCCTCTTTGGTAGAGGTGGAGATTGTTGTATTGGGTTGTTGGTTTGGATCCCTCTTCGGTAGAGGTGATTGAGTTTGGTTGTAAACCTCTTCGGTATAGGTGGTTGTTGTTGTTGTTGTTGGTTGTTGGGCCTCGGTGGAGGTTGTTGTTTGAGAGAGGAGTTCGGTACTCCTAGAGTTGAAAGAAATCCTCTTTGGTAGAGGTTCCCTCGGTGGGAGTTGAGATAGTGGAAATCCTACACGGTGGTGTAGGCGGGGATGTAGAGCAAGGTGCTCGAACCTCGAAACAAATCTTGGTGTTTGCGTTTTGATCCATTGTCTCTCTAACTCTCTCTCTTATAATTGTGCAAAGCATCATACTCATCATCATATCATACTTGCTTGTGTTGAGCATTGATTCATTCATATCATATATTGCTTGTGTTGTGCCTTGCATTTCTTATTGTCATATCTATTATATGCTTGGCTTGATTGTGTGTATTTCATATTGCTTGGATTGCTTGTGTGTGTGTGCCTAACTTATACTCATCCAACAAGAGCTTCACATAGCACCTCAACCCATTTCAAGGGGAATCAAGGGGAGTTAGTCCAGAGCCTCGCAAGGGGAATTCGGCTACACTTGTTGTATTGTATTAGTTTGTGCATAATTTGCATTAGCTTCCGCATTTAGCGCACTTAGTTTGCATTTAGTTTCTTAGATTAGCACTTACACCTGTTCACCCCCCCCCCCCTCTAGGTGTTTTTCAGTTTTGGTGGAGAGGATGGGTTTTTTTGGTGTTTTATGGTGAAAAGAGGTTGAAGAAGGTGGTATGGAGATGTTGTTGTTGTTGGAAAAGGAGGAGGAGATGGAGAAGAAAGAAGTGATGGTGTTGGTGGTGAAAATGGAGATGGAGAAGGTGGAGTATGGTGGCCAAAGGAAGCAAGAGGTTGTCTTCCTTGCTCTCTGTTGGTGGTTGCAGGAAACAAGGAAGAAGAAGAAGAGAAATGAAAGAGAGAGAAGGAGTGGGGTGATTTATATAGTGGGGAAGTAATGATTACAAGTTTGACTTTGGAAGCCAAGGAATGAAACTTGCGTTTCATTGGAAGGAGATGGGCTGCGTTTCAAGCCAAAGAATTGGACACGGGAATGAAAGCTGCGTCCAGGAGGAGATGCAAAAAGGCTGCGTTTCACAAAAGGACAAAAGTCATGATGACTTGATGGGAGTTGATTAGCAGCGCATTAAATGCAGCATGGGGAGGTGAGGAGAGGATCTCTGCATTAAATGCAGAATCCCAGGTAGGTGAATGCCGCGTTTGAAGAAAGAGAGAGAAAATGGGAAAAAGACAAGAGTAGAATATATGGGGCAATCTCCTCGGTATCTGGGAAAATACTGAAAACTCTGGAAAAGCCCAAAAATGAAATAGCTCGGAAAGTTTCCCAAAAATTCTCAAAAATAATAAATATTATAAAATGATTTTTGGTGAAATCGGTTTTCAAAGATTAGATCTCATTTTCCAGATAAAAATCCTGAAGTCAACCGTCAATCTCGGTATACACCGGATTGGCCGGATTTTGATAAAATCTGATAAATCCCAGAAAAAGTATTTAGATAGAAAATATGATTTTAAGAAGTAATGTCAAAAGGCACTTTTAGAAATTCCAAACCGTTTGTAAATTAAAAATCCGGGAATCGGTCAACGGAACTGGCCGACACCGGTTTTGAAGATTTACAATTTAATTTAGAAAAATTCCAGAAAATCATAGAAAATCTAGAATATTGGAAAATTATGTTTAAAACTGAAATCGGTCAAATCATAATACCAAAAGGTCCAAATCGAGCAATACTCTAGGATCGGGCCCTCGGTTCAGACTAGGGCTGACTCCGAGTCCACGAATCCAATCCAAGGCAAAACGATCATATAAAGAATTCATAATACAAATCAAATACAGGAAGTAACTCGAAAAAT
Source organism: Agave tequilana (assembly GCA_038442645.1). Taxonomy (NCBI): domain Eukaryota; kingdom Viridiplantae; phylum Streptophyta; class Magnoliopsida; order Asparagales; family Asparagaceae; genus Agave; species Agave tequilana. Next base: position 16,565 of record JAVJIF010007899.1, on the reverse strand, counting down.
ACGATCGAGAAATCTGAATACGCAACTAAGTACGTATTCTGGAAGCGGGGTGTTACAATCCATCCACCTTACAAAAAAATTGCGTCCTCGTAATTTCGATAAGGGGTAAATTGAACACGAAGAGGACAAGGGTGGAATTTATACCAATCAAGATATGAATCACTACTGGTAGGGCTTCCCAAGTCGACTGAACAATGATCAGAATATAGATATTCTCTGCTCTTCCGGCTGTATAAATCTTCGAACAATGCCGAATAATACTGACTGATAACACAGCTTAGCAATAGAATTCCAGCTGTACTGCATACTTAATATCACTCTGAGAATGAGCCAGAACACCAAAGATAAAGAAAACCCTGATAGTCTTGAGCATAATAAAGAAGACCGATAATTGAGAATTCCGAATACCAGGCATCGATCACTCTGAAAGATATAACCGAGAATATAGAATACCCGTAGAGAATCCCGACTACTGACTTCTGAAAGATAACCCGATCGGGATCAATCCAGAGAATACCCGAGCCTCATAGAGTTGGCCGAAGAGATCACATAATAGCTTCATTTAGAACCAGCCACTACCCCTCTAGTATATCCATATCTTAAGTTGGTATAAAGGCTTCGAAAAACCAAAACAGGGAAAGATGGAAGGGATTAGGAATCAAAGAAAGGATGATCAAGAAAATAGATAACTCTGTACTTGTAGTTGGATTGTATAACCAGGACTCATGCATTCCAGTTGCAAATTTCTTTACCATTAATTTGCCATCTGGACGTACTGAGGATGTGAGAGCCTAGGCTCTGATACCACCCTGTAACGCCCCGAGATCCTGCGGGTACGGAGACGTTACTGCAACGTATATACGTAGGTCAGAAATACCCTCACGTATATACGCTAAGCATCAGTACAGGCAAGAATCAGAGTGCGGAAGCAAGTGGTGCATTATACATTCCAACACATGTGTACAATTACAAAGTTATCACCAAAGGTGATCCGATATTACAATAATATTACATCACCTGATAGGCGCAAATGCGAGAGTACAAAAAGATGTACATATATGAACTGTACAAAAGGCACTCACGAGTTTGCAATAGGAAAACTCGAGAGGCAAACAGGGGGCCTGGAAGGATGGAGTTCCGGACGGTCTGTTGAAGATCCGCGCTACCGCTGCGCTACTCTGATCAGCAACAGAGAGAATCCACACGCTCCAAGCTCCAAAACCTGGACATGAGGATCCAGGGGAGTCAGATGAAACTCCCCAGGCGAATGGTGAAGCAAAAGCCAAGTGGCGAGCCAGGACGAGCACAAATGTATATAACAAATAATATCAAGTAGGAAGTACTCATGATATGATCAGATAAGAACAGGAGACAGGCGGGTTAGAATACAAGTAAAGAGCATGGTATGAACAGATATAGCATAATAATCATAAAACAGGAAATCCGATATAAAACCTCATTACGGGCAAAACCGATTGTACAAGCTTAGGTCACGACTTCGTGAGACTAGTACATCGAAGGAATAATCCAAACAAGGAAACCCTCATCTATATACCTTTATCTCATGTCATCGTAATCCAAGCACATACAACCCGAATTACAAAGTGGTCATAATAAGAACACATAACAGGCATAACAGGAGTACATAACAGGAATCATAACAGGAGTCATAACGGAAATCGTAACAGGAATCATAACAGGAGTCATAATGGGCATAACAGGAGTACATAACAGGAATCATAACAGGAGTCATAACGGGAATAACAGGAGTACATAACAGGAATCATGACAGGAGTCATAACGGGCATAACAGGAGTACATAACAGGAATCATGACAGGCATTATTGGAGTCATAACAGGCATAACAGGAATCATAACGGGCATCATAACAGGCATGACAGGAGTCTTATATTATTATTACTCGTCTGACTCATATATCTAGGTATGTGTCCTGGTGTACATCCCAACACACATACATCCATATATAAGCAAGCCGAGGATTGTTATTGGAAGCAGATGGAGAACTGATAGCTCCTCTTATAGTAGTTCCCGTACGCCCGGGACCAGCTTGAGGGCCTTAAATCCCCCTAACACGCATCTTCTGAGGGCCTTAAATCCCTCTAACACGAATCGTCAGTTCAGGTATTCCACTACTATAAGCAAGGCATCATTCCGGCATCCATCACTTCCTCCCATTCCCCGTGCAAGTTGTCCTTTTTATGGCTTGTTAATGTTATCAGATTACGGGAATAACTGGACATGACAGGAAATGGCCCTGCAGATTCAAGAGGTGGCCCCCACAGATTCAAGAGGTGGCCCCCACCACGTAGGTAGTGTGACACTTTGCTCTGTGTGGCACTTTGTTCTGAGGGGATGGATTCTAGAGGTGGCCCCACAGATTCAAGAGGTGGCCCCCACCGTGTATGGTGTGGCACTTTGCTCCGTGTGGCACTTAGTTCCATTCAGAATAACAAGGCAGGATTCCCGTAAACGTGATAATCACAAGGTCAAGTATATCATGCTGGGTGCCAAGTGATAGCATGACAGGATGATGATATTAGCAGGTAACAAGTCATGTAATAACAACATATAATACAAGTCCCAAGGAAAAGGTCCATATTTAAGAAAGTGATTAACCACAGCTGTCAGCCAAAGTTAGTCGACTAGGAATTTATGGGTAGTCGACTAATCAAGGAGTTAGTCGACCAAAGACAAGGGACAAGTCGACTAGCTAGGCTGCGTTTGGGAGAGCTGCGTTTCAAGAGGAAGGTTAGTCGACTAGAGCGTTAGGGGTAGTCGACTTGATAAAGCCGCGTCTGAGAGAGCCGCGTCTCAGGCAGAAAGGTTAGTCGACTTGGAAATTGTGGGTAGTCGACTAGTCAAGGTCGCGTCTCAGAGGACTGCGTCTCAAGGGAGCTGCGTTAGTCGACTGGGAACAATGGATAGTCGACTAATAAAGTCCGCGTCTCAAAGATCCGCGTCTTCAGAAGAAAAGTTAGTCGACTAGGGGTGATTGCCAAGTCGACTAGGAATGCTGCGTTTCCAAGAAGGGCGCGTTTCAGAAAAGGGTTAGTCGACTGGGGGAAACATGTAGTCGACTAACAGAGTTGCGTTCTCAGAAATAGGACTGCGTTTCAAAGGGGCTAGTCGACTTATGAATTGGTCAAGTCGACTAATACTGCCAAACAGTGAGCAAGATCAACTTTGGAAGTTATGGTTTGTTGATATGCAAATACAAGTTAATCAAGTCTTTGGCGAGAAAAAGCACTCGCCTAACGATGATCCTTTGCTGCGTCCAACGAAGGGAAGTTCGGCCCCAATCCAAAAGGAGGGTACCGGCCCTAAGTCTTGCCGCCGGAGAAGAACGCGGCCTCAATCCAAGAGGAGTGGCCGGTCTTCACAAGAGAGGGAGGTTGATGGTGCAAGTCTAGTTCACTTTGCCAAAAATAGGATTTTGCAAACGGTGTTACGGGGAGCGATTAGTTGGCTAGAATGAAAGAGCTCGCCGTGGAGGTGAAGATGGTATACTTGGTGGTGGCCAAGGAGATGTAGGTGGTGGTGGAGATGGTGGTGAAGTTTTGGTGGAGAGGATGGGTTTTTTTTGGTGTTTTATGGTGAAAAGAGGTTGAAGAAGGTGGTATGGAGATGTTGTTGTTGTTGGAAAAGGAGGAGGAGATGGAGAAGAAAGAAGTGATGGTGTTGGTGGTGAAAATGGAGATGGAGAAGGTGGAGTATGGTGGCCAAAGGAAGCAAGAGGTTGTCTTCCTTGCTCTCTGTTGGTGGTTGCAGGAAACAAGGAAGAAGAAGAAGAGAAATGAAAGAGAGAGAAGGAGTGGGGTGATTTATATAGTGGGGAAGTAATGATTGCAAGTTTGACTTTGGAAGCCAAGGAATGAAACTTGCGTTTCATTGGAAGGAGATGGGCTGCGTTTCAAGCCAAAGAATTGGACGCGGGAATGAAAGCTGCGTCCAGGAGGAGATGCAAAAAGGCTGCGTTTCACAAAAGGATAAAAGTCATGATGACTTGATGGGAGTTGATTAGCAGCGCATTAAATGCAGCATGGGGAGGTGAGGAGAGGATCTCTGCATTAAATGCAGAATCCCAGTTAGGTGAATGCCGTGTTTGAAGAAAGAGAGAGAAAATGGGGAAAAGACAAGAGTGGAATATATGGGGCAATCTCCTCGGTATCTGGGAAAATACTGAAAACTCCGGAAAAGCCCAAAATGAAATAGCTCGGAAAGTTTCCCAAAAATTCTCAAAAATAATAAATATTATAAAATGATTTTTGGTGAAATCGGTTTTCAAAGATTAGATCTCATTTTCCAGATAAAAATCCTGAAGTCAACCGTCAATCTCGGTATACACCGGATTGGCCGGATTTTAATAAAATCTGATAAATCCCAGAAAAAGTATTTAGATAGAAAATATGATTTTAAGAAGTAATGTCAAAAGGCACTTTTAGAAATTCCAAACCGTTTGTAAATTAAAAATTCGGGAATCGGTCAACGGAACTGGCCGACACCGGTTTTGAAGATTTACAATTTAATTTAGGAAAATTCCAGAAAATCATAGAAAATCTAGAATATTGGAAAATGATGTTTAAAACTGAAATCGGTCAAATCATAATACCAGAAGGTCCAAATCGAGCAATACTCTAGGATCGGGCCCTCGGTTCAGACTAGGGCTGACTCCGAGTCCACGAATCCAAATCCAAGGCAAAACGATCATATAAAGAATTCATAATACAAAACAAATACAGGAAGTAACTCGAAAAATACGATCGAGAAATCTGAATACGCAACTAAGTATGTATTCCGGAAGCGGGGTGTTACAGCCCCCGCGTCTAGGTAATTCCTTAACGCGAATCTTCGCGTTCTTGATATTTGTATAACGCGCCCTTCGCGTTTCTGTATCGACGCAACGCGGAGCTCATGCCCGCGTCTGTGTTCTTCTCGTGTTAACGCTACGCGGAACCCACGTCCGCGTCCGCGTTCTCCTTGTGTCCTGACTTGAACGCGGGTCTCGAACCTCGCGGTTGTGACATCTACGCGACGCGACTCCCGCGTCTGCGACCCCCGCGTCTCACTCTCAAGCCCGCGTCTTCCTGTTCAATCTCTCTCCCCATACTCTCTTTCCCTGTACACTCTCTCTCTCCATGGACTTCTTTCTCTAGCTCTCACTTTCTCTCTCCTCTCTCTCATTCTCTTTCTCTCTCTTGATCTCCCCTCTCTCTATCACTTTCTTTTTAACGCGTTGACGCGTTGATTTCCTGGATTCCGGTGATCGGAGATTTCACTATGTTTTCTGAAAACTTAGGCGAGTGTTCTCGCTTTCCTCTTGGCTTTCCCATTTCATCTGGTCGACTTGTATTATTCATGATTTATGCTGTTTGGAACTAATACTTTCTTTGATTGTGTTCAACTATTATTCTATCACTTGACAAAGTACACACTTGATATATTAATATTGGACATGCTTTTACTTGACACTTATCATCTTCATGCTAATACCTGACACCGTCTATATCACTTGTCAACTGGTGTGTCATCACCTGACACCCGACTTGTTACTTGACACTTGCGTCTGATTATAACATGACTTATCACTTGCCTCTTGACATATTAATACTTAACCTGTGATTATCACATTTACGGGAATACTATACTTGTTATCCTGCATTACATGCAGTGACTTGAATCTTGTACTTGTTATCCTGTATTATATATATACAGTGACCTGGATTTACAGTACTCATGTACTCCTGAACTTCTGATCATGTCTTGCACCTGCTATTCCCGTAAGTTGACAATTACATAACAAATCATAAAAAGGAACAACTTGCATCGGGTCGGGGGAAACTTGCGGCTATCAATATATGTTCGTGTTTACAGTGGTACTAGGCATGTTGTGCAACTAAAACTTCCGGTCTGACCTGTGGGCCTCCAGGCGACCGAGGGGAGTGCTGGCTCCCTCCTTCTTGGTACCATCTTGATAAGGGCATTCTATAAGACCCTCCTGATCGCCTTGCGGCAGGTTCCGTCCACCTAGCAACGGAACAATCCTGGGCCGTGGTCCCGGGTATGTACAGGACCCACTGTAAACATTGTTCGTTGATACCCCCGTTGGTTTCCAATAACAACCTTGCTTTACTCAGATGTGGATATATGTGTGCTGGGACGCTAGTTCACATATCTAGACATCAGGGTAAGACGAGTAATAATCATAATAAAAGATGCCAACCATGGATCTGTTGTATGCTCGGATTTTATTTCGGATTTTCGGTTTTATGATTATTACACTATACCTGCTCATATCCTGCCTTTCCACTTATATTCTATTCTACTAGTCTCCTGCTCTTATCTTATCATATCATGAGTTTTCCCTGCTTGATATCAACTGCTGTATATCTACTTACTCCTGCATGCTTGTGCCTACGACACGGTTTTCATGTTTATGGTTCAGACTTATCGATACTCATGTGCTTATCCATGCTCGCCATCTGGCTTTTGCATCACCACTCGCCGGGGAGTTCTGACTCCTCTGGATCCTCATGTCCAGGTCTTGGAGCTTGGAGCGTGTGGATTCTCCCAGTTGCTGATCAGAGTGGCGTAGCGGTAGCGTGGATCTCCAGCAGACCGTCCAGAGCCCCATCCTTCCAGGCCCTCTGTTCGGCTCTAGAGTTTTCCTGTTATGACTCTGAGCTCCATTTGTACTATTCATACTTGTACATCTCCTTGTATTCTCGCATTTGCGCCTTATTGGTGATGTAATATTCATGTAATATTGTGTCACTTCCTGTGATAACTTTGTAACTGTACTCATATGTTGGAATGTATAATGCACCACGTGCTTCCGTATTCTGATTCTTGTCTGTACTGATGCTTAGCGTATATACGTGAGGGTTTTTCTGACCTGCGTATATACGTCGCAGTAACGTCTCCGTACCCGCAGGATCGGGGCGTTACATTATGTGAGAAAGTTTCTCACATGAAGACCTCTCTCTCTCTCTCTCTCTCTCTCTCTATATATATATATATATATATATATATATATATATATATATATATATATATATATATATATATATATTTCCAATCACTTAAAACTATTAAAACTACACTTTTCTGACACTAGGCAACTAGACAGTTAAATTTTGCTTTCTATATTTCTTTTTCTTCATTAACGCTTGGAAATATAACCATGTAGATTCTTTTGTTGAAAGCACCAAGAGATGTGAAACAAAAAGGATTATTATTCTTAAACCTTGCTATTTTAAAATAGTGGATCATCCACAGACGCTAATTAAATAGACGTTGCAACCACAATCACAGACTAGACTTGTATAAAACGACAATCAAGGTAGAATTAGACAAGCAACTGCAGCTGCTTATGGACTTGTAAACCACTACAAATTGAAAGACCATCCGATCTTGTGACTTTGTCATCCATCTTAATTAAATGGTTAGACTAGAGGCAGAAGGTAGCAAGCTAGCTAGTGTTATATCATATAAATATAATATAATATAATGTATGCAATGCAATGTGCATGTGGATTGCAAGATGATATCTTTTTTATTGCCAACACAAATATGATTATATAATGCTAGACCTATCTCTCCATCACTCTTCACGCTGTTTTTTTATTTTTTTTTAAATTAACTCAACTGCTGGCGTGATTCAATGGAGGTTCTATTTCACTGTCTTGACCTCTGTACGCTACACTGCTCGCATTGCATGTCTTCTAATATTTTCCAAATACATTATGATCCTACTGGCCCCTACTGCTCTACTCTGCTCAAGGATGGATGTATTTCCCTCACTCTTCCATGTCCTGCTATGTATAAGAGTTGGATTATTCCTAATTGCTGCAGTCTAATTACACATACATGACTGTCTCAGGAAAAACATAATTACAAATATTCAGTATCACAATATCAATAATAAAAATGTGTATTGAAAAATCCCAAAAAATTTATGTTTGGTAATTTTTCTTTTCGTGGAGAGAAATTTGTGCAAGGCATTATGGACCATGTCTCTAGCTTGCATTCTTGCTTTACGCATTCCCTAGCCAATTTATGAATGCTAATAATTAAAAATAAAAATGGAATCTCCATTAATTTTTTTTTTTGCTACGAGAGACCCAAACGGGCTACCGTGGGGATTCGAACCCGTGACTTCGAAGCAACAAACCTCGGGTCTAACCGGCTGGCTAATTGCGACAGACCTTAAAAGTACTATACATATGGTAACAAAACATATCATTAGTTAAAAAAATTAAATTAATACTAGAAAGGAGGTTAAAATTGGAGGCTGATTTGACTTTTGATCTAAAACGTTTGTGTTTTGAGCATGTGAACCGTGGATGGGTCACTTCTACCTTTCATTGTAGAAGCCCCGTGTATAGTTGATACAAATAGATATTGATCGGATCGGATCGGATCCAACGGCGATGATGAGTCTGAGTTGAACGTACGGTCAGGATAGGCCGCCCAATTCGATGCTATCAGAGTCCTGTAGACCTTTTTTCCCCCTTTAATACACACACGGTTACACAGTTGGAAGCCACGTGTCAGACTAGTTGCGCCACATTGTCTGTTGGTTATTTGTGTAACGCATGTATTTGTGTGGAACTCTCCGACTGCTCTACCGACGCTTCTCTTAATTATTTTCTCATTTTTCTGTTTTCAATGGTGACAGGCACGTGTGTGTCCCTCTCTCTTTGTGTGTGTGAAGAGAGCTACTTGATAATATTATTTGTTCTGAGTGAGGAATTAGGACTTGCTAGTGCTATTGCTATTATTATTAATAACTATTGTTAAGTGTTAATTAATTAATCAGTTAGAAGAAGAGTACTGCGAGATGGCGGAGTGATAACTGAGGAGCAGTTGGTTCGGTTGTTGGTAAGTTAAAAGTTAATTAAATTAAAAAAAAAAAAAAAAGCTAATTACGGCGCTGGCCACGGCCCGGATTTGCGCTGCGTCCTTGATTTGTGGATTGGCGGTCGAGTTCTTCCTCTTCAGCCGGAATTAGATGAATACACCTAATAATATTAATTATGTTAATAATATTCGTCAAAAATTTTCCCTTCCTCTTTCCCTTGCCGACACAAATACAATACATTTTCTTCCAGTCCTTAGCACTTGGTTTTTGGTTGTTGGATTGTTTTTTACATTTTAGTAAAATTCCAATTAATTTTTATTGAAGAAAGAACTGGGAGCGTGGGGTCTGAGAGTTGGGACTGATGTCTCATCTCCTTAAATACTGCCTTTTGCCTGCCTGTCATTACATTAATAATAAGAAGAAGCTCCATCTATTCTAATTTCTTCTGCATTCTCTCTCTCTCTGTTTCTTTTTCCTTTTTTCTTTTTTCCTCTTCTGGTTTTCCTTCCCATTCTATCTGTCTATCAATCTGTCATTCACTTCATCAAGAATTGCGGGTCGTGCAAGGGTTTTTGAGGGACTGACTGACTGACTCACAGTCAGTCCCCTTTGCGTGTTACTGTTGGCGTAATTCCCCAGCAAAAGCCCTCGCTTCTCTTCTCAATAACAATACAAACAAAAGCGAAAAAAAGAAAGAAAGAGAAAACTGAGAGAAAGAAGAAGGTCCCCTGCCTTTCTCTCAAGAAAGCAAACCCCCAGGGGACGAATAGCCCCTATAAATCCATCCCAATCACCAGTTTTTTAATCCTCGGACCGACATTCTTCTCTACAACTCGGAGATCAATCTAGCTAGAGCGAGCAGATCGAGAAATGGAGAACCCTGACTCTTCGTTTGAGGGGGCGAGGGATGATGTCACGGAGCAGGTTGGTCTAATCTGGCAGCAGATCAAGGCGCCGCTCATCGTCCCCCTCCTCAGGTCCCTCGTCTTCCTCTGCTTGCTCATGTCGGTAATGCTCTTCGTCGAGAAGGTTTACATGGCCATCGTCATTCTCCTCGTCAAGATCTTCGGCAAGAAGCCCGAGAAGCGCTACAGATGGGAGCCCATCAGGGACGATCTCGAGATGGGAACTTCAGCTAATTATCCAATGGTTCTTGTCCAAATCCCCATGTACAATGAAAAAGAGGTCCTCCTCTTTCACTTTCTTCTTCCTTCCTATTTCTTCTTTTTTTGTTTTCTTCCCTGTTTGCTTGCGATGGATGGATACAGACATATGTGGAGATGTTGATTGTTCCTTTTTTCGTGGGTTGAATGATGTTAACAGGTGTATCAGCTCTCCATTGGGGCTGCCTGTGGCCTCTCATGGCCATCCGATCGGATCATTATCCAAGTGCTTGATGATTCCACCGACCCAATTATTAAGGTAATAATCAATCATAAGCTTCTTGAGAATAAATAAAGATTTTTTCTTTTCTTTTCTTTTCTTTTCAAATTTTTTTTTCCCCCTGAGATTTGGGTCTTTTTCTTGTTTCTAAATTGGGGATTGGATATTTGAAATAAGATGCTACTATAATGATGATTATAATTGAAGGGGGAAAAAAAAAATTGCAGGAAATGGTTGAAATGGGTGCCAGAGATGGGGGAGCAAAGGGATCAACATCAAATACGAGATTAGGGACAACAGGAACGGTTACAAGGCGGGGGCGCTGAAGGAAGGGATGAAGCACAGCTACGTCAAGCACTGCGACTACGTCGCTATTTTCGATGCAGACTTCCAGCCCGAGCCTGACTTCCTCTGGCGCACCGTCCCTTTCCTGGTTCACAACCCTGAAGTGGGTCTCGTTCAGGCTCGCTGGAAATTTGGTAACTGCAGTTTCATTATTTCTTGTTTTCTTTAGTAACTAACACGTAATCAATCATTGCTTTTTAGTTTTAATCCTCCTTTTTGGTGCATGCACTTATAGACATAGTGGTACATTGATTAGTGATTGCTGACAGCGCATGATTACCTATTGGTAATCGTTAATAAGAAACCTGCACGCATGTAATACATTTTATTAGATTAATGAATCTTATTAGCTTGGTAACTAGTGATGGAAATGATAATACTACAGGCTCCAGCTGGTATAAAAGCTGAATTTGTTACAATTAGTTCACAGCAGAGATGAGATGACACGTGTCACACATTCAATCCTCATCTTTTTTCTGTTCGTCTCTATTTGTTTACCCTTTAAAGTTGCTTCTAGATTGACCTCGTCCCCTTCTGCTGCTGCCGCTGCCAACCTTTTTCAATTTAGCTTTATGTTTATATTTATTTATTTATTATTGAGTTATGTAGGTGCAACCCGTCCCTTTGTTTCTTTCTGAAAGCAAAGCAACACCGTGCCTGATTCAATGCAGCAGCAGATTCAAAATACCAATAATTGTAATTGCAATTTGCAATCCAAGGGGCGGAAGAGCACACAGTCAGAGGGGTGGGGCCCACCACTGCTTTGGGAATTTCATTCGATCCCCCCTCCCCGCTTTGCCCAGTAGTAATAATAATAATAATAATAATAAGAGCTGCCGACAACTTCTAATTCTATACTTAGGGGCCATTTGTTTCGCGTAAAAGTCCGTAAATCGTAAATGACTTACAACCCAGTTACAACTACGGCGTTTGTTTGGACCGTAATTCGTAAAAAGCTTACACAATCTAATTATCACTCACTTGCAACCCAATTACCACTCACTTACATCCCAGTTACAGTTAATTTTGTGGTCATGCAAATTTGTATTATTTTTTTATGTTAATATTAAATTTTTTTAATATTTAGCATTTTTAATATTTATTTGCAATATTAAAACTTTTTAATCACCAAATAGTTAATTTTGTGGTCAACTTTTTCACTTACGGCTTACACATTACGACAACCAAACATCATAAAACACAATACACTTTTCTACTTACAACTTTATATTACCAACCAAATACCATAAAGCTTACATGCATGTAACTTATTTACAACTGTAAAAGACTTTACTAATTACGACTTACGAATTACGGCCAGTTACGACAACCAAACAGGCCCTTACACTATTATTATTACTGCTGCTGCTGCTTTCTTTTGACTTGGTTAATATCAATTATAGATGAAAGGGTGCGCTTGCATTCCCTTAAATTAACCAGTGATTTAAAGAAAGTAGTTTCGATTTTGGAGCATAAATAAATTTATGGGAGGAATATAATGCATCGTAGTAATGGTAATGGTATCATCATCTTCTTCCCCGTTGTTTATGGAACACTAGGGAGTGTGTTTTGTCCCTTTACCTTTGCCTTTGCCTTTGCCTTTGCCTTTGGGGAGGGAGACCGACCGACGCTTTTATGGGGCCCAACCCCGCTCCTCTTTCAAAAGGAGCGCACACCCATGGTGCTTTCTTCTTCCTCCTCCTCCTCTCTTTAATGTGTACTAGTTACAACTAGCTAAGTCGGCCAAGCAATAATCATCTATTATTATTAATTAATCAGTCAGTTAATTAGCACTTCACTACCTGCAAAGTTTCTACAAGACTAAAGACCTGTAGAATATGCATATTATATTTTACTGGTTGTAAATCTATGTTTGTTTTTGTACTTGAACTGCACTGCAGGTGCAACTACTACTACTACTACTACTTTAATTAATACCACCAAACCCCACAGGCTGCCCTGGTATGCTTTCATGTGCAATTATTCTGCTAGGCTGCATCCATCTTTATTTTATCATATGTATGTGCAGTGTGCATCATCTATCTATAATGTTACTGCTAGATCTCTTTGTTTTTCACCCCACCGACACTCACTCACACTGTAAACAAATACCCTGCATCTGGGGCCCCATCACCCATGTGGCCTGCCCTAATTCCATGATCCCTGTTCTTCATTGATTTGTATGTGCACCCAGCTCTTTTGCTCTGTTCTTTGTTTGTGGTGATCACAGAGCCACAGAGATGGTCCTTGTCGCCCATTCCAATGTATCACTCAACTTTGGACCATTAGTCTTGCCTTTCTGCTCTTCACCTACCACATCCCACTGCTGGTCATATCTACCAGCTCATATTTTAAGGACATTATTTGTCATACTAGGACTTGATGCTTTCACTTGCTTTGTGTTTCTTCTTGAGAATTGCCATGCTTTTAATTTAATTACTCTCCTGGGTTTATGTTTCTTTCTTCTCTCTCAAAATACCATTTTGAGTGATTCGGGGGTTTTAACTTGAGAATTTTGTTCTCCAGTGAATTCGGATGAGTGTCTCATGACGAGGATGCAGGAGATGTCCCTTGATTACCACTTCACAGTAGAACAAGAGGTTGGATCCTCCACCTATGCCTTTTTTGGCTTCAATGGTGAGTTCCTATGAACTTTTTAATTAGCCTAATAATGTCTGTAAATTGCACGCATATATCTTAAAGCATGACGACGCTGTTTGAACTACAAACTTGCAGTGCTGACCTTTTTAATTGATTGTTAGTTGGCCAAAATTTCCAGCTCCTCAATGGTTTTTTTTTAATATTTTATCTAAATTTGTGGTCCCCTGGAACACAAAATAGTACCCCATGCCAATTAACACAGAATGCTTGGAACTACCTCTCTTCTAACATTAATGAACAAAAATAAACTATACAAGATGAACTGACTGACTGATAGTATTGGATGAAAAAAAATATTTGTGCTACCATACTGTTCAAGCAAGTAGCTTCATAGAGCAAGTTGGAGTTGGAGTTGCATTCTATTACCAGTCATGTCAAATTAGAAATACATGTTAGATAGCTAATGGAAGTCTTCAGACTATGTTCCCAGGAGAACATATTTCTGAAGATGTTCACAGGGATTGGTTATCATCAGTCAAGAATTTCCCTAACATCGGGTCCCTGCATTGTGTTGCTCGAGGAGGTTACCGAGTACTCTGTGGATACAAAATGTGGACATGGTACCCCCTTCAGACTAGATCCATTCTCTCATGCATATTCATTTAAAATCTTGTAAAAGGAAATTCGTTTAACCATAAGCTATTCTCTGACTAGATCTATTCATCCATGCATGGTACTTTGTTAAACCTCAAGCTTTTAGCTTAAGCTTTTGAAGGAAGTGGTTATCCCACACAGTAGAACACCCAAAGTTGTGCTTTTGTGCACCTTGTTGTATCATTTACCGTGCCCTTTGGTTATTGATTTTTGTGACTTTAGATCCATTACTAACTGGATTTATTTGACAGGGACTGCTGGCTTGTGGCGGATCTCAGCTCTCAATGAAGCAGGAGGCTGGAAGGATCGGACCACAGTGGAGGACATGGATTTGGCTGTCCGAGCAAGCCTCAAGGGTTGGAAATTTGTCTTCCTCGGAGACCTCAAGGTATTGTCAATTTCCATGGTTAAAACATGCAGGCTTCTGCACTTGAGTCATTTCTGATGCAGCATTATTATACAACTAAGCCAACATCTAGATATAGTGTAGACTCGTACTTTTGGCAAATATTATATCTCATTGTGATGCCTGAGTTGCACTCTAGGGCATAGAAGAATTAAGGATTTCGACGAAAAGATTTAAGAATCTAGTCCCTTTAACTGCCAATGCTTCTGACCACATTGTACACAGATAATTTAAGATAGTAGCGTTAAGTTCATGCTTGTATCTATAATACATAATACATGAATAGATCCATGCATACACACATATAGATCCATTCATACAAACATATTGATATAGATAGTTATAAATAACGCGAACACCTCACACTGCTCTATTACAGTTTTAAGCAATTTATTTGTCAGCACTGTTGAATGCTGTTGCCAACACCAAAGGAACTTTAACCATTTATCTTTTTATGTCAATGATTTAACAAACCCAGGTCAAGAATGAACTACCAAGCACCCTCAAGGCATACCGCTATCAGCAACACAGGTGGTCTTGTGGACCTGCAAACTTGTTTAGAAAAATGGTGATGGAGATCGCAAGGAACAGGGTTAGTAGTAACTGTCAGTAAAAATGAGAAATTAGACAATTCTTTTAATGTTATTATCTGATCAGCTTGTTGCATTGTGTTGCAGAAAGTATCCATGTTGAAGAAAGTTCATGTGATCTACAATTTCTTCTTTGTGCGGAAGATTGTGGCCCATATGGTAACTTTTGTGTTCTACTGCGTGGTGATCCCTGCTACCGTATTGGTTCCCGAAGTTGTCATACCAAAGTGGGGTGCAATTTACATACCGTCCGTCATTACCCTTCTCAATGCTGTTGGAACTCCAAGGTTCTGGCAAATTATATCTGACTTTATTATTGTTGGCTTTCTCCTTCCCTGCACTCAATTTTTTTTTTTACTTGATTAAACTATTTTCTGATCACCCATAAAGAAGAGTTTCAAGGAAGATAGAGCCCTAGATACAGTTCTGAAGCTCAATAATGTTAAAATTCATATCATCTGATTTTAGTTTTGCACGTCTCATTCTTGTCACAGATCTCTCCACTTGCTGGTATTTTGGATCCTTTTCGAAAATGTTATGTCCTTGCACAGAACAAAGGCAACCTTTATTGGCTTGTTGGAGGCTGGGAGAGTAAATGAGTGGGTGGTCACTGAGAAGCTAGGAGATGCTCTAAAGAACAAAGTGAATGTCAAAGCAGCTAAGAAGCCACGGATCAGAATAGGTGAAAGGTACTACTATTATCCTCACCTCTTTATTGTGCCTTTCATGTTCTTCCCAGTTACCTAATATATGTTTTGCGTTGTGTGTGTATCTTTTGCCATCCGTTATCAGGTTACATGTTCTGGAACTTGCGGTTGGGGCCTATCTCTTCTTTTGCGGGTGCTATGATGTAGCCCTTGGGAAGAACCATTACTTCATTTATCTTTTTGTCCAAGCGATTGCTTTCTTCATTGTTGGTTTTGGTTATGTCGGCACTTTCGTTCCCAACTCCTGAGAGAGAGAGAGAGAGAGAGAGAGAGACTTTGGTTTGACATGATGGTGAACCCTCGGATATCTATGTATGATTCATCATGTGCTACCGTAAATATAAAGTTAGGCGCTGCATTAGTTGGTTTCTTCCTACTTGCGGGGGACTAGTCTTGTAAAGAAGGCATCAGTGTTCTTCACCTGGTGAAACGCCATCATCATCTTGTATGAGAGAGGATTCACTTGTGAATATTCAGCCTCCAAAGGACAAGAGCATTGTGGATTATTATAGGAATGTATTAGCTACAGATGATACAAAAAGAAGTGAGAAAAAGAAAAATGTAGGAATCATGTGTCTGTCTTTCAGAGATGCAGCAGGAGCAGGAGCAGTACACAACAGTTTTTGATCCCAAGTTGATCAATTGTACAAACAAACACTCTTTAGACAGATTGTGTTCTGTGAGATTTTTCTTAGTTTCTTATATTCTTTTGTTTGCAAGATTGTGGTTGATTAGTGAGCAATAAGCTGAGGGCTGGAAAGCCAAAATTAAATGTTATTTGTTTGTCTACTTACATGTTGTTACTTTGTAATAAGAGATGTTATTATATTTCAGTCATCTGCTTTAATTGTAGTTTCATTTTTCTTTGTTCCCCTTCATTTTGCCCGCTACAAGTTTCCTTTGGTTGAATTGATCAAACTTTTCAGTAAGGAGTTTTTTTTTTTCTAGTTTTTTTTTTTTTGTGTGTGTGTGTGTGTGTGTGTGTGTGTGTGTGTGTG